>CM043111.1:39577016-39612016 GCA_023701765.1 Hylyphantes graminicola
AACTATATGAACTCGCAGCTCTTTTAAAGAAATTTAATGATCTTTAACAAAAAAATATTAAGAAATTACCGTGTAATAAAATAAATTTTTTTATTCTAATGCAGTGACACATGCATCGAATTTTCTAAATTCTAACCACATGTTAACATTATAAGAGTAAGAAATTTAAATAATTTTACTTTAAATTAATTAACTTTTTTAATTAATTAACTTTTTCATGTTGATTATATTTTTTTAAAATGTCAATGTATTAAATGTCAATATATTTTGTAAAAATGTCATTTCTTACTTACTAGATGGTAACTGCGGTTTCATTAACAATTGGGAAAAAAATCGAAATATATTGAAAGGTATAATTTGTAATCAGCCAATATTTTCATTGAATTATTATAAGTTTGGATCAAATAAACAAAATAAATATTTAATTAGAATTATTTTTTAAAAAAAAAAGCCCTTGAAATGGGAAGCGTGTTTTAAGTAATTACTTTGTAGATGATATATTTTTGATTAAAAATGTTTGCTTTTACTTTTTTTTACAAATAAACGCTTTCAAATGTATTTTTGAACATAATTAAACTAATCTGCACGAAATATATATGTTGTTCAATCAATGATATATTATAATATTATCCCAAAAATTATTTCTTTAAAATAAAAAATCCAACACCAACATTGCTACTATCCACAGTAAGATTTTTTTAATTTGAAACATGATTAAATAATACAGCAGCTGTTTATTCGATTACTTAACCGTAGTTGTTACGGTTGAAGTACTTTTTTTACGTTTTCCAGGGCTTACTGGGTGGCTAAATGGAGGCTAGGCAGTCAGAAGGTCTCAGTTACGAATCTCAGCCTACATTCATGGATATTCATGCAATGAGTTTTTCTGTATTTGTCCTGATTAGTTGGTTGGTTGGTAGACATATATTTTCAGGCTTGTGTGCTTGGTCAGAGACCCGCTTATAAACCTTCATCAAGTAGGTCAGGCACAACACACACACATTCGTGATAGATGTTGCCATCTATCGCTCGCCACCTCCACAATTTAGACATGTCCCAGAAGGGGAGGGAAATAATCTCCAGGGACCTGTACCAATGGAAAACTGCGCAATGACCGCCCATATTGCTTTCGAGCCAACAGATTTTACGAGCACGTACTCCGCATATACTCGACAAACACAAACACCCATGCCAAATCGGGATTCCAGCTCGAACCCAGAGGCTCCAAAAGCTAGCTCCCTAATCAATGCACCCCCGGGTCGGCCATCCGGAGTAGTTAGTATGTGCAAATACGCACTCGTAAATCTTTGGAGTTGAAAGTCCCGAACAAGCGCTACTGTATTGCTCTGAGTGCCCACTTATGTGTGGACCTCGTCACCTTAACCAGATCCGTCACTTGAACTGTTTCTAAATACAGTAAAAATACAATAAAATAAATGTTTTTGAATTTTGATTGAAAATAAAAATGAATTTTTAATTGAAACTATAAAGCTACCTAATGCACTTGTAAGAACATTTTAAAGGTATGACAATAATCTTAAATGGAGAAAAAAAATCTATTTTATATTGTTTTGGAACTAAGAAATATGTTAATATAAGCAAAAAATATATTTCCTTTTAAAAAATCTCTTTTATGAATACTTTAATTGCACTTAAACAAAAAGAAAATCAATCATTGAGTTGTATATGTATGTAAATGCTATTTCTAAACAACTTTCTTCCCTCTGTTCTTCTGTATTTGCTTTATTTACTGATTACAGAGATTTAACAATTTCATCAAATAAATGACAATTACCAATCGTAAAGACCACTGACAGTGTCGACTCAGCAAAGTAATTGGCAGCTCCTAATAACCTTCCTTTTCAAGTTCGTTCGATCATGACTTTGACCTATTTTCTTATAAATGAACTTTCCTCGTCCGTTCAAACAAAACAAAGTAAAAATACGAGAAAGTGACAGAAACCGCACGCGATTATATTTTGATTCTTAACGTACACAACTTGTTGGAGTTAGAGGTTGCACAATGTCTTATAAAAAGAGTCTTTCCTTGTCTAAACGCACATTAGCTTTGTACACAACAAACTAAGTTGCTAATTGGCGAAAACAGTGGAATCATATTTATAAGGAAACTGGATATTCTCGTGACAAACTCTAGTTTCATACTAATTATTTTGACAGCCACAAAACTTAATGTTTCTTATAACTTTCGAGTTTCCTGAACTAACGCCTTATTTAAAAATGAATCTATTGTTTGAGTCAAATTTATTGTTCAAGAGAAGTTTCAAATGATACAAGTATTAGCTTGCTAATTAGCTATGCCTGATAAAAAATGTTTTTTTTTTATTTTTGCTTCAGTTACAAATCACCAGAAACCTAATTAAACCGAAATTTTTAGCTGAAAAATTTTAGTTTTTGATATTCAAGCTGGTAGGCAATTTTAATCGGCATAATTCTTGCACAGTTTATCTTAAATTTTTTAAAATAAAGAAATACATTATAGCATATAAAATAGAATTTTTATAATAAAATAAATTTAAATGCTGCAAAAAGTTAAGAAAAAGTACAAAGATTTATCATCTTTTATAATTGAAGTTTTATGTATCATACCTCATTAAGTATATATAAATATATATATATGCATTTTTAGTGTTTAAATATGCTCTTATTTTTAAATCCGTCTTAAAAATTTTATATTTTAACCTCGCATAATGTAAATAATGATAATGTAATAATAAACGTAAAATATGTTGTGTATTTGTTTGCTCATTTTTATTTTAGTTAATTATCTGAATTTACTTGTATAAAATTTGTTCAATTTTTTTAAGTTTGTGTTACTGTTAGGTCTGTCATTTGGATCTATTATTTGTTTTTTTAATGGGGCTGCAATTTTTGGCGGTCAAGCCTTTACAGACTCGGCATATTCCCCAGAACTGAGAGCCATTTTTTGTGGCACTATCTAGGCAACTCTCGCTACAAATTTTGACGCCCAGATTACAATTAATATGAGCTCTCTGTGGATGTTAACGTTAGCCTAGATTCAATTTTGCCGAGAGAAAACCCAAGCCAAATGAGCTCTCCAGAGATCTTTTACACTCTTAAAACGAACGAACGATTTTAATTCAGTCTGAGTTAATTTCACTCCTCCAGTCTGGAAAATGCACTTACCCGGAAGGAGTGGATTCTTTGTGTGTTAAGCCTCCGACAGGATCACTCCAAACGAGTGATTTTAACTCAGTCTGAGTTAATATTCAATCCTTTCCAGTGTCGAAAATGCACTTCTCCAACTGGAGTGGATTTCACTCTTTTGTTTTAAGAGTGTACATGGCACATAATCATAGGACATGCGTGCCCAAGATTTTTACATCCAGAAAATCCGGCGACTCAGCCAGGACTCGAACCCGCGATCTGGGGCTTACGAAGCGGTCTATTATTCTTTGAACAATGATTTTTTTTTCACCGGGACTTGGGGTAAGTCTTTTTGGAAAGATGCGTTCTCAAGCTCACCTAGTGTCGCTCATATCGGACAAAAAAAACCCGACAAAATGTATGAGCTTTTTAATAATATCAATAAAATACAAATAAACTGCAAAAAAATGTATAGTTATAAGAGTGCAGTTGTTGAGACCATAACTATAAGTGTGAGCGGAAACATGTAAAAACTCAAGTGTATCTAATGTTTATTAAGGATTTTAAAATTTTCAATAATTAACTACGCAGTTAAAACTTAAGCAACGTTTCTGACAAATTTTGGGAACCTAATGTGCCAAATTTTTACTGATAGTATTCCTAGAATATATCAATAACCTTCACCCAAATTTTAGAACCAGTCTCACATAAAGTCTGTAATTTCCTTGGATATGTCAAAAATATTCATATGGTTACAAAACTTTTGTACCCGAGAGGACGGCACTTTTTTTTTTCATTTATCGGTTGCTCGGAGTCATATTTCTCGGATTTTTGACCCGCCGACCTCTAAACCTTTAATAACTACGCGCAACGCGTCGCGGCCTCAGTCACTTTGCTGATTAAGAGGCATTATTTTGAACTGTCCGTCGGCTCCGTGGCTGTGATGTATTTCTTGCCTGCCTCATAAGCCTGAGATTGCCGGTTCAATTCCCGGTTGAATTGGCAGATTTTCTAAAATTGTTGATTTGAAAATGGTCGGCATGCATATCATATTGTTATGTGGCATGTAAAAGATCTATTGAGTACATCATTCTGCTTGTGTTCTCTCGACAAAATAAAATCTCGGCATTCTTCAGCATCCGCAGAGAACCCGAATTCCTTGCAATCCAAGCATCAAACTTGGTAAAGCCACCTATATGGTGTCACAAAGAAACGGCTCTCAGTTCTGGATAGTATGCCGAGTATGCAAAAGCTTAACGGCCAAAAAAGTAGTCCCGTTGGGGAATAATACACTATCCAAAACATGTTTGAAACATGAACATGTTTGTCTAATTATTTTAATGGCTTGTTTCACTGCTATATTCTCCGTGGTTAGTAGGTTCTTTATTTAAATAAAACATCCAGAGTGAGAATGCATTAAGGTTATTTATTATGATTAGGTAATGATGGATATTACAATAATTGACATAGTATTAATTAACATCTCTACAGAGGATCCGAAACCAATCTGTTAACTCTATTCGGTTTTATGGGAATTAATTGATACCTGGGAACTTTGCACTCAGTCTTGCAAAGCGTCTTCACTGCTAGGCAAGGGCGTTGATGGAGAAGTCTGATGAATGAGGCAGGTGCGCTGAGGTAAGGCCTCGGGAGTCGGGATTGCATTGGACTGGAATCCCATCGCGGAAACTCGGCCGCGGAGGTTAGGAGATGAACTGCAGCATTCGGATGTGGGATTCTTCCCAAGGCTATTAGGCAGCTAAATCTCAGAAGTCGCTCCTCTTCTCTGCTCTGACCCCGCATCACCTTTTTGGATGCAGAAAGCCTAGGCCCTCCTCCAACGTTCTCATTCGTTAGCTGGGGGGTCAAGGGGTTAGTTATGTAAATATCTATTCCCCCTCTTGTGTTCTCATTGGGTATAGGGGTTTAACATCACGCCTGCCTTATTTGGTATTACCAGACTTCCTGTCTGGTCAACACTCCAGCCCTGTCATTGCTAGGTTGCCATATCCTGTTGGCTGGCTTGCCACATTTGGCATGACCTGTCAATACTCTTGGATGTTGACTGTGTCATTACTCCCCTTCTCACAAAACAAAGAAAGTTTGTTCGTAAATTGTCAATTACTCCCAACAATAACCGAAAGAAAAAGTCCTATAAATTGTTTAGGTAATTCTAGGATCCCCTGAGAAGACTAATTTTCATAATGTATGACAATGGTTATATAAAGTTACAAATGATTACATATATGGTAACAAAATTCTTTTCACCTAGTTGTACATAAGTTTGCAAAACTAATTATCAAAAGTGAATGTAATATTTTCACTAATTTTCTAGAATAATATGTTTACATGGAACTACATTTAAATCATCAATACAACACTTATTTGAGCAAATCAGAAAAAAATTTGCTTTTTGCAAATTGAGATCACTTCATGTTTTAATTTTGGAATTTCACCAGTCTCTACTTTTATATTAGATCATTGTTGATGCATATATAAAATTCCTCAAGAAAAACATGAAGGTATTTATAAAACTTCATTAGGGTAATTAAGAGACTGAAATACTCCTAAGTGTTACATGAAAAAGAATGCAATATTAATTACACACACATTTATAACTGAAGTTTGTTATATTTTACTTATAACATCTTAGAATTCCAAATATGCATACCTGTATATATATGTTGTATTACTCAAATAGTTTAAAGTTCATAAATCAAAGTATATTCGGTTTTATGGGAATTAATTGATACCTGGGAACTTTGCACTCAGTCTTGCAAAGCGTCTTCACTGCTAGGCAAGGGCGTTGATGGAGAAGTCTGATGAATGAGGCAGGTGCGCTGAGGTAAGGCCTCGGGAGTCGGGATTGCATTGGACTGGAATCCCATCGCGGAAACTCGGCCGCGGAGGTTAGGAGATGAACTGCAGCATTCGGATGTGGGATTCTTCCCAAGGCTATTAGGCAGCTAAATCTCAGAAGTCGCTCCTCTTCTCTGCTCTGACCCCGCATCACCTTTTTGGATGCAGAAAGCCTAGGCCCTCCTCCAACGTTCTCATTCGTTAGCTGGGGGGTCAAGGGGTTAGTTATGTAAATATCTATTCCCCCTCTTGTGTTCTCATTGGGTATAGGGGTTTAACATCACGCCTGCCTTATTTGGTATTACCAGACTTCCTGTCTGGTCAACACTCCAGCCCTGTCATTGCTAGGTTGCCATATCCTGTTGGCTGGCTTGCCACATTTGGCACGACCTGTCAATACTCTTGGATGTTGACTGTGTCATTCACGCAGTATGGAAAAAAAAAACAGCCAATAAAATCGTAGTATGAAAAGCGTGACATCAAACATTCCTACTATGTATAAAATCTGTAAAACCTAAGCCCTCTTTCAAAAGATTTCAACTCGAAAAATCCATTGCAGTAATTGAAATGTATGAGGACATTTAAGGTAATTTTTTACACTGATAGATAATCCGAAGCTAAAACTTAAGACAAGAGATATCTTTGTAAACATATTTATGCAGAAGTATTCAAACTTATACTTGCTTTTCAAATTTTAATGAATAACAGCGAGGAAAAATATATCTTCGTCACAAATCCAATTACAATTAAATAAAAATGTATGCAAGCATATTTTTAATTTATTTCTCTTCGGCTCACTAATCCTTTTAATCCTTTTACTGGAAGCCTATGTCTCTCGAAAAACAAAGATTACCGAATTCTTCAATACTATTAGTCAAAAAGTATACCAATTTACACCCCCCCCGCAAATAAAACAATTTTCAACATTACGATAAGATATTCTATAAGATTAAATCCTTGATATCCCTGTATTATATCTGAAGTTGAATTTTGCTTTTTAAATGCATTTGGGTTTGGAAATGCAATTTCTGGAAAAATAAAAATCCATTACGTGATTATGTTTTGAATTACGATATCAATTTAACGAGTTTTATACATCAATGTAACGAGTTGCAGAAACATTTTAAGAAATTCAAGTTTACTAAGAAAGACAATTTTTTTGTTTAGTAAGAATTCAATGAGATTTTTACGTTTCATACGTTAACAAATTGCTATTTAATCATATCATTAACCTTTTAATGTATAATATGTAAAAAAATGTACCACGGTTATGAAATTATGAAAATTAATTTTCAATGGAATCTTTTTGAAACATTTCAACAAAAGAGAAATTACAAAGTTAAAATACTGAAATTTACTCTTAAAATCTCTTTTTGTTTTCTTCATACGTGAAATGAGCACTTGGTACTATTTGGTAGAGTTTTTAGAACAAAGAACAATGATTACTTTAATAAAAATATGTGGTTCACTTTTAAACTTAAACGGCATGAATAATCACCTAGAAAATTGTAATAAATATAAAAAATCATGAAAAACTTTTATTAAGCAAAAAATTAAATTTTACTTCTCATAAAGTATATGTCTTTTATAAATTTTTTATAGATATTTATGATGTTATAACGTTGCTTTCAACATTCAGTAATCGTTGTTAATAATAATATTTTAACACCTATTTGTTGAACAATGAGCAATTTGATGAAAATATTAAACTAATATTAAAACATAGAAATGTTTCTATTCTTTGTAATAGAATGAAGATCAAGCATTTGAGCGACCTCAATAAAGGTACACTAATTTAATGCAGAATAGCATTCTCGTGAGTGAGAGGAGAGAGTAATTAAAGAGAGAGTAATCTAGAAATGGAGAGAGACAATAAGAGTGAGATGGGGTAAGGGCGAGGGAGAAAGAGAGAGAAACGGTAAAACAAACCAGTAAGAAGTAAGAGAGGAATAAAAAGAGTAAGAGCTAAAGAGAGAAACGATAATACAAACCAGTAAGGAGTAAAATAATAATAATAAAAAAAAGTTCGAGAGAGGAGGTAAAATCGAAGGAGCGAAATATAGTAATACACTCTAGATATAAAAGCAAGAAGTAAGAGAGTAATAAAAACAGTAAGAGAGATAGAGAAAGAAAGAGAAAAATTAACACAAACCAGTAGGAAGTAAGAGAGTAATAAAAATACTAAGAGCGAGAGAGAGAGAAACGTTAACACAAACCAATAAGAAATAAGATAATATAATGCAATGGAATCGATTCCGGCTGTCAATTTCTAGCCTCCTTTAGGAGGTTTAAAACAGCCGATGACGCCTCGTAATTTAGAACCCTTAGAAGAAATAAGATATTAGGGATATATTGATACGGTGCCAGAAAATAGTAATAGTAATAAAAACAGAGAGTAAGAGTAAAATAGAGAGAGAAACGTTAACACTAACCATTAAGAAGTAATACACAGTAATATGTAATGTAATTTAATGTAATCGATTTCGGCTGCCTATTTCTAGCCTCCTTTAGGAGCTTTAACACAGCCAATAACTCCTCGTAATTTAGATCCTTGCCAAGAAATGAAATAATAGTAATAGAAATAGTAAGAGTGAAATAGAGAGAGAACCGTTAACACAAACCATTAAGAAGTAATACAGAATATGTAAATGTAATTTAATGTAATAGTTTCCGTCTACCTATTTCCAGCCTCCGTTAGGAGCTTTAACACATCCAATAATGCCTCATAATGTAGAACCCTGGTCGAGTGACGAGGTCGACGCTTGAGCTGGCACCCAGCGGGACTTCGAGAGAAGAAAGTAAAATAAAGAGAAATAGAGAGAAACGATAAAACAAACCAACAGCTCTCTACCAAACACCGCAACTATCCACTCGGAGGGCGGTTGGTTTGGTGTGTCGTTCGCGCAGTTGGAAAGTTCGAAGGCGGGAAAAAGCACCACAGTCGACTCAAAGATAGCACGTCCCGAAGCTCATCTTCGCTCGCTGCTGTTCCACTGATACAGATTTCGGCCCGCTCGGAATACTAACAGGTGTGTGTTGATTTGATTTTTTTTAGTGATTTCGGTTTAGATTTTGTGGCAAAAAAAATTGGTGGCTTGGGAGATTTTTATATTTAGTTGATATTAATTATGTATAGGAGATTTTATTACCAGTTTACACATAAATTTGTTTTTCGGTTTTGCTGGATTTGTAATGGGAAGAAGTAGCCTTGACCATATCTACGTGATGTTGATGCTAATTCAAAATATGAGGGCAAACATTTTTTTTGTCTCGTATACATAATTCATGAGATTCATTATCGTAGTTTTAAAGGCATTTAGATATCAAAAAGTTATTAAGTGTGTTGTATTTATTTATATCGTATTAACCAATTGTCACGTATTTAACGCGTAATTTAATTTGCCGATATTTTTACTTATTCTCTTTTAATGTTAATTTAAATTTTACATTTATCTCTTGACCTATTGTCCTAAATTTAACAAAGAAATAACATGTACAGAAAGCAGTCTCACTTATCGCTCAAATTGTAACTAATAGAAATATGAAGAATTTTATCGTTGAGACTTTTCAATTTAAAAGAAACTGAAAAACTAGTAATCGAATTATGATTTACAAAAACAGACGATTAAGAATTAAAACTGTATAATTTTTTTACACGCAAAACTGAAAAAAAGCGAATATGTTTTTGAAGAAATGAGTTTATAAAGTTTAAAAAAGTCATGTTATATTTGCATTAAGTGTGTAATTAAAGTATGTCTTACCAATTTTTCTGATTGCAAAATATAATTTACTTATTAAAACATCAGGATAGGAACATAACATTTTAGCGCCACTTTAATTTCCTTTAAACATTATATAATAAAATGCATATTCTTTAAATAAAAAGAAAGTGTATAGATATTTTTTAAAATGGCACACAAATTTAATTTTGATAAATTATTCGGTAAACCAACTAACGTTTAATATATTGAAATTTTTATGAAGTATATCGGTTTAAGGCCATTTTCTGGAAAGTTTATCATTAAACTATCAGGTTTGCTTTCCGTACTATTTTCTTTGCAAAGTTTTAACGCATTAATATAATCCTCGCAATTAGAACCTTTGATAAAGCATCCTATACCACGTCATTGATCAAGTACGCTGAAAATAGGGAATTAGTTCGAAAACAATTAATAGAGCTGCCGATATGATTTCATTAGACCATAACGTTGTAAAATTTTCAAACATTTAAAACTTGTAAGCCTGCTTTTTATTAACATAGATCCAAAAACTAACCGCTAACTGGTTTTATAAAAAAAATAATTTGACATGAATAATTTTAAACAATTATTTTAGAATTATGTAAAAAAAATTCTATTCAGTTCAAGAATCGTTTATTAAAATTTTTAATTAGTTAACAAAGCTGTTAAAAGTAACTACACTTAATTATTTTCTTAACTTTTGAACATAAAACTGTTCAACATCCTTCTTAAACATTGCATTAAATTGTCATTTAAATGTTTTCAATATTATTAATGCCAACTATAGATATTGATCAAAAGGTCCCGCGTTACTTCCTTGAAGCCTTGTCAGTTACAAAACGCCCCTTAGTAATTATACCGGAAAAATTGTAGAAAAAACATCACATTCCTTAGTATGCCTATCTTTATTCAATCATTCAATTGTTTCTGTTGTCACTATCTTATTAACTTGATGTGCATTAACGCATAACTTTTAAACAATTACATGGCTAAATTTGTAGCTAATTTTTTGTTCCAGGGAATCGGAAACAAATCACTTATATTGTAAGTAAGATAAATAAAACAAAGGAGAGTTTAAACTTTTAGGTTTTTGATATTCAAGACCTTGATGCAAAATATTGTTTTGTATGCACGCCCAGTAATGATCAACATTTCTAAAAAGTGTGTACTTAAAATTTATAAAGTGGATTTACAATCACTAATTGCTTAAAATTATATGTGGTTCACTATATATAGCAAATACTTATATATTTTTATTATCTCAATTACACAGCTTAACCTCTTCGGTATAAAGACACACATTCATCGACCTTTGTAGAATTCACGTCACAACTTATTTTAGAATTTTCCTTAATGCTATTTTTCTATTATACACTAGGATGTTTAAACTTTTCAAAATTCCGATATCGGAGCAGCTGGTTTAGTTATTGAATAAAAAATGACTAAGCAAACAGCTCAAACACGTTTTCGGTGATCTTGCAAAAAAGTGATTGGTTGGTTGACGTATATTTTCAGGCTTGTGTGCTTGGTCAGAGACCCGCTTATAAACCTTCGCCAAGTAAGACATACACAACGCACACACATACGCGACAGATGCTGCCATCTATCGCGCGCCACCTCCACAATTTCAACATGTTCCTGAAGGGGAAGGAAATGGTCTCCAGGGACCGGTACCCATGGAAAACTTCGCAATGACCGCCCACATGACTTTCGGACCCAACAGATTTGACGAGCACGTACTCCGCATATACTCAAGAAACGCAAATATCCATGCCTTATCGGGATTTGAACCCGTGCCCAGAGGCTCCAAGGGCTAACACCTTAACCATTGCGCCATCGGGTCGGCCCAAAAAAAAGTGTTTTAACGAAAAACTTATCAAACTTAGCAATTTGCATGAAAAACAATTAAAATGGACTATTAATTGCAATAAAACTGACAGAGCCTGTTCGTTCATTCATATCACACAAAATAAACATTACACTCAAAACCTCCAATTCCATTAAAATGACGTACCCCTCATCAAATGTTAAACATCATTATTTCAATATCATCTGAAAAATTTTACTTTTTACTGTGCATTTGCCTGAAAAAATATGTTTATTTAAATAATAATTGTTTAGGATTTTGCTCAGAAGCGTAGAAGTTAAGAAAATCCAATTAAACTCCAACGATAATAGCAAAGCTCTGAGAAAATTGCAGTACCATTAAAATCAAACAATTTATTTGTATTGTTTCAAATTCGTACTATTTTATTCTTTAGGATTTTTTTTTTTTTGATTTTTGCAGTTTCTTAAGTAAACATTTTACGACATTGTATGCAACCATCTCACTCATTATTTGTATTCTTATCTACATCTAAATTATGAAATTTTAAGTATAGCACTTATAGATAAACTGCTAACCAACTTATGAAGAAATAACTTGTTTTAACTCTTGATGAAAATTCATCACACACAAATCGTGATAAGACTGTTTAAGACGGAGAGTAACACGTGTACAATTAAAAATAAACATTTTTATATCTAGAATTATCATTTTCGAACGTGTGACAAATGTTTACACGATTATCGTACTACGTATAACTGATTTCAGAAACCTTTCGTAAATATTTATCCTTCGGAAGAAAAAAATGCTTCCGAAAAGTTTTCGAAGTAGTCTATTTAACTTTTAATGATCAATCGATTTCTCACTTTTTACAGTGCTTGTTAGGATATTTCTTCTTCATTGTTACTTTAATAATGTAATTTTGTTCCTTTACCTTCTTAAGATATTTTGATGTCTTTGCGGATAGCATGAACCTTCATTTTGTGACAGCATATATCTGCTCCCGCTCTCTCGGGCCATTTTTTTTATTCAAACTAAAGTATTCTATTGATTAATTTCGTTGCCAACATTTGTCTTAAAGAAATAAACTGTACCTAAAAAGACTATAGCGTGTTAATGCTAATAGTATAAGTATTTTCTAAACGGAATTGAAAATAAAAACTAATATTCGCGTAATTTAAACTGAAATTGCATTTAAACTTTGAATTAGAGAGAAAAACATGCAAAAATTCATTCATTTGCTGAATGGTCTAAATGGTTCTAAGTTTTTTATGTGTTATTAAGTATATTTTAATTTACAGATTTATTCAATTTATTAATTAATCTTTATTGATAATTTCGAGAAAAAATTTGAAAGAATTTATTAATTTGAAATGAAATATTTAAATATTATTACACTAATATTTAAATATTATTATTCCTGTAAACACCAACAAGTGACATTCGTTGTGCAACCAATAACTTTTAATTAGTTTTTTAAAAAAATTTACTAGCAAGATTTTTAAAAATATAAAACTCCAATCATCCAAACTCCAACTATCCGAAGTAAAATATTACGATTCTGCTCTATATCTATTCATCCGGCCATGCCACACCATGGAAGAGCGTTGCCATTTCATTTATTTCGAAGCAGTTTTTAAATAATTTCATCTTTTTTCGAAATGCACACATTAAACAAATACAATATACAACTTTTAAGAAAAAATTATTTGACAAGTCCCTGTTGATTCGGATAATTGGAGTACTGCGGTTTAAAAAAAAACACTTTCAATCATAATTAAAAGCTCTAACATGAATTAAAACGTTCCTATTGTGTACTTATATTCTTCCTATTATAAGAAACTTAATAAAGAAAAACTCAAATAAAAATGGTTAGCTAAAAATGTGAACGTTAGTTTAGTTTTTCGCTTTTTCAAATATTTGCAGTTCGAAGAACAATTATTCAGATTGCTTGAGTCAAATCCTAATATCCATTCATTGATATATTTGTCAACCTTTAATTTTTCAGTTTTTTTTCTTTTTGCTAAATCACCAACAAAACTTTTAAAAATTATAGTATAAAATTATATTTTTATTTATTTGTTCGTTGATACTTATTTAAAAATTAGAAACTAGTGTAATTAATCGTTTAACATTTTCAAAACCTGCTAAAAGTCGACGGAACGGATACAATTATTTGGTCCGTGCTTGATCTAAAAATAGAAACAAAACTTTACACTTGTATATTTTTTATTTTCGAGCAATGATTTATGGCTTAAAAAACGATACAAAAGCATGCACATAATCTATAATCTTTAAATAATAGCCCAAAGTTGTGGTAATCCAATACTTTCTGAAAAGCAAAGCTATATAAATAGTACAGTGAATTATTTGTATTTTGAGCACAGTTATAAATTATACATTAATAAAAAAAATAGAAATATAAATCAAAACTAACTTTGCATGCAGAAAAATTAAACGATGTGTACCGCTTTCCTGGTAAACCAGTCATGAACAACAGAGGAGTCTCATTACGTTCCATATTATATCGTCATTCCCGACTAATACTTTTTACAAAAAAAAAACACGTTCAAATATTCTTCTTCAGGAGCGCAACGGCCGTTTGCGGGCCTTGGCTGCCTCAACAGCAAGCCTTCTCAAACTTCCCCTACCCAACATGGCAACTCCTTTCTAGTTCTTTAGTTTTAGGACTTTGAGGTCATTTTCGGAGTCGTTGAGCCATCGAGTAAGGGGTCTATATCTCTGGAGCGAGATCCCTCAGGATTTTTGAAGGTGGCAATTTTCAGGGGCCTCTCCAGATATGACCGAGTGAAAGTCGGTTGCTTCGGATTGTCTGCGTGATTTGAGGCTGCTTATAGAGCCTATAAAGTACAAATTTGTAAAGCAGGCAGGTAAAAGAGTCTCCCTGACGCAGGCCTCTTTCGGTAAGGAAAGGTTCATATAGATGGTTTCGAATTTCAAATATTACATAAATAAAATTTCTGATGCTATGTTGATATGGAAACAGCAATTTGAATGAATAAAAATCAAATATCAATGTTAAATGGGTAGTTCGTCGACCCACAGGTTGACAGATGCCCCTCCGGACCTACAGACAGGCGAAAAAAAAAGGTATGACAGCTAGGTTTCAGAGGTTATACCTTTCCATCAAAAGAAAAAAGTTTTTAAGATCCGTTTCTAGCATATCAATATCTAATTTTCATTTTTTTTATTTATTTCGAATAAAAAAAGATAAATAGGCTGAAAATAAACAAAATGGAAGGTCACAAAATGACTTTAGAATTACTTCACATGGAAACGAAATTAAAAATACATAAAAATATATGTTCTACACTTAGTCAGTTACTTTGTTATTGTGTTATATCAACAAAAAACAAACCTATGGTTAAAAAAAACATTGGCAATGCTTGAATATCTTTCAATTACGCAACATTTTATTCAATTAACAAAGCTATTTAGAGAAATATTTTTTCTCTGTATTGCATCCGGTCTTAATATTTTTCTTTTATGCCCCTGCAAAAGCTTAATGAAGTTGTAAAAAAAGTCTCGAGCGATGCAGTCAAAGAAATTTATTTCCGTGGGACTTAAGAATTTTCTTATCGTTGTGGAGAACTAAGTGCTAATGGGGCCAACAGAGAAAAAAGTAACCAAGCTCTTTTAATGGTGTCTACTAGGATAACAACCGATTTTTATTTCTTTTGATGGCGTGAATCTCGTGCTTTGTCTATCATTAAGTTGTAAAATTTTATTTTATTAGAATTTAAGGACTCAGTAGGCTAGAAGGCAAACATTTTATTCATGAATTACATATGAAGATTATACATTACTTAGTTGATTTAGATTAGATTGACGGTATCGTAACTTCGATTTCATAACTTTTTTCCCTTTCAATTTTTAAGTGTTCTCTCAAATTTCAATACTTTTTCGTTTTTCTACATGCAACGATTGTCAATTGTCATAGAAATAATCTCTCTATTTATAGACTGTTGCAGACCAAAGCTGCTTCTTCTAGTTTTCACCACCTACGTTTTCAACAGATCCCCCATTGGTTTCCTCCTTTGTTTTGTATCTGTTAAGATCTCTCTTTAAACCTTCCATTAGCCATATAGTGGGTGGCCTTCATGTCAGTTCTTTTCCTTTATTCTTGAGAAGGTGCTTTCCTTGGAGATGTGCAACATAAACATACATCTTAGACACCACATATGATATTTGCTCTTATTGTAACTAACACACTTCTAACTAACTTCTTAACAACTAATTCCGCTGTTTTTATACGAATATAGAGATCTCCACACTGTTCCTCGTAGTTTTATTGGTTAAACTATTTCGTTTAAATTTTTACTTGACAAATAAGCATTAGACCTCTTTCAGGCCTCTTTTTTTACCAATTTCTATTATAGCCAGAATCTAAAATAAAAGAAGCTTGTTTTATTTTCTTAATTTGTGTAAATAAACAAAATAGCACAACACAAATGTAGTCTATAATCTTGAACAATATATGCAGGGCAAATTACATGAAAAAAGAAAAGGAACATTTTTATTCAGTAAAGAAGATGTTAATAGTAACCACAAATAGCTCAAAAATTGTTTAAGGGAACACGAACTTCAGTAAGAAAAAGTAGATGATTTTATTACAAAACAGGTTTTTTTGTAATTAAATTACGTTTGAATTTATAATATAATATTACTTTTTATAATTTTCCATTACAAAGAGTCATGAATATGGTGCAAACCGCTTGGGCTGTTGATAAACTATTTTAAATATTTATAATTTAAATTGTCTGTCTCTTGATACATAAATGTATTTAATAAAATTTTAAATCAGAATTTAAACAATCTCTAAGTTTTTACTATTCGAACGACTGAAAAATAAATTAAGTTGTTTACCCATTACTTCCCCATTTGGGAATACAATTCCCATACCATACCCAATTCATTACCGAATAAAACTGCTAACTTTAAGTTTTTAAAGTTCATTTTTCCGTGTTACTTAATTAATGATACATAAATTGTCCAGCACTATTGTCTTCACGTGTCCTACACTTTGATTTTTAGGTAATGCAAGCAGAAAGGAATACAAAAGATTTCAAAATTTTTTTTTAGATATTAGGTTAAACTGTATTATGGTATGCATTGATAGAAAAAATAAAATTTATTTATGACATTTGTGACAGTTAAAACTTTGCCAAATCTAAAAAATTGGTGGGTTGGAAACATATGCTATGACATGTTGGAAAAAAAACGTTATGCTACCTCATTTTAATTTTCGTAAATCTACAAGTTACTTTTTTTCAATGAGAACATTTGGAACAACATTTACTAATGGACTGTTTCAATTGTGCGTGTTTACGCATTCAGATCCAGCACTTAAATAAATTTGTGGGTTGATACTTTATCGTAAATTCTTATAATGGTGGATTAAATTTTGATTTTACAAAAAGAAAACATACTCATATAAACTAATTTATATACTTATAGACAGTAAATAGACACATATTGTAAAAGTGCCTGACAAATTGGTTACTTGAAATATTTTGTTGATTTCGTGTAAAAGATGGAAAAAGTGTTCAAACATTAAAGAAGGAAAACAAATGCATTTTAAATGTAGGGATCAACAGCTCAAAATTATATTTCTGGCTACTTAAACTACTCACGTTTTCATTTAATTTGTTGATAAATACTCACTACTAATAGGAAAACTGTAGTAGAGAAATTGAATAGTTAAATTAACTGAATTGTAGTAATTGAAACTATTGTATTTTATTTTAATTATTTGATTTAGTTTATTGGTATAAATGAAAAATGCACAAATGTACGGTTAAATGTTTAAATTTATTTTCGTTGAATATCTAAAAATATAAGCTTATAATATTCCTGTAACAATGTGGGGATTAATAGTAAATATTGAAGTTATCGAAATGTACTATTTATGTTCTTCAGAATAAAGTAAAATGCGTTTTTTTTAGGAAAACTCAACTTAAAAGTTTTTTTATGAGCAAAAAAGGTTTATTTATTCAAGATTTTACACTGCAACAATTTAGTGTAATTTTATTCCAGAAACTGGTAGCACGATTGCTTCCTCCAGAATTATCGAATGACGTTACACCACGAAATAAGAGTCAGCTTGTATTCTTCATATTTTTAAGGTTACTACCACTAAGTTTAAGAGATAACCCGACATTATTTTACAGTGCACTGATATAATTTGGGTACTATTATAATAATGATGCAAATAATTCTTGTTAAATAATATAATGATTCTTATTAATCAATATCACAATATTTATTAAATAATATCATAATTCTTATTAAAAAATATATTAATTCTTATTAGAAATATTAATTTATTGAACAATATTTCGTTATTTTATGGAAGATTAAGTTTAATGGGCTTTATCATGTGTTAAAAGTTTAAAGTTGTAAAATGATTCTAAATTTAAATTTAGCTTCGCATTAATATAGCTAATTTTGAATCCTATTTATCACATAAAATCAATATTGGATACTTTGTTAAGTGGTTGATGTTTCACAAGGTCTGAGTTTCGGGAATTTCATTAATACTTCCACTGAACAAACACGCTCCAATTCGCAACGTTTACTAATATTAATTGGCTTTCTCTTTGACTCTCGAAGTTTAATATCTGTACGAGCTTTAATAAATTGCTTCAAAAAGTAAATACCTTTGCAAATAGTTCAAGTCAAGAAAAATATGTTTGTTAACGAAACTATATAATTTATTTATTTAATAAGACTTTTCTAAAATCGCAATTATTTACATTGGCAAATGAATTGATCGTAGTTTTTTACTATTTGGATTGCTTCATGTCACGTAAGGCATTCCTGGATTTCATTGGTGATTTTGATGATTAGTAGTATAACACGGTACGCTCATCACACTACATTGATTAACTAATAGATATTTTATTTTCCTTCCGGTGGAGCTGTTGCATATTCTATTCGAACATTACTATGATTACTTAACCAACATTAAACAACTAACATATTTAACATTCATCAGCCAAATTTGATTATTATTAGGTTTTTATTGCATTTTCTAACTATTCAGTCTCACAGATGCAACCAAACCCAAACAACTATTAGATTAATATTGTACAGCTGGGGAAAAAAAAAACGAATCACCCCTCGTTTTTCGGCTGGTATTGATCAAGGAATTTTGTGTAAGGTGTCAATTTTCAGGAAATAGCGTGAGGAATTGAGAACTGGCAACAAAAATTGTAATAGGGGTCGTCTACATATTAAAATGAGTACCAACTTTGAAAATTCCAATGGCAACACCCAATTTTTTTTACATAGAAATGTTCAGCACCTTCAAAATACCCCATATATAAAAAATAATCATTTATTCTGCATTATTTGCTGAGATATAAGTATTCAAAGTTGAACGCCCATAATGTTAAAAAAAGTTTCACAAACTTTTATTCATACCTCTACAAATAAAATGAATTTAACAAAGATTTTTTTTTATTACATACTTCTTAATTTTCCAAAAACAAATCACACATGTTTTTTCATCAATTTTTCAGTTTTAATAATTTTTTATTTAAATTTAAATAAGAAAAAATAAAACATGAATAACAACCCCAAATTTTTTTCGCATAAATCGATAAAGCAGATCAAGTGGAACCAAAATCCCAATTTTTTTAATTCAATAACAATTATTTGAAGAGTTATTGTAAAAAAACTGAAAAAGACGAATTTAAGGGACCGTGTAAAAAATTACTCGGTAAATTTGATCCTAAATTGCATTATCGTTTGGTGATTAAAAAGCGTTTGTTGGTAAATGTTTATTCAAATTATCGATTTCTAGCAAATGTCTAAAAATCTTTTCTTATTTCAAGTGCATACAATGTATTTTTTTTTTGTATAATTAACATTAAATGATATCGGTTACTATATTTTTAAATGTATGTTATTTCAAATACAATTTCAAAAAGTGTGTTTAATATTAAAAATTAAATACCCTAGAATATTACTGGAATTCGGTTTTAAATACATTTGATTGTTACCACATTAATTTTTTTAAATGATTAGTGCCAACTGCGTTGGTTAAAAATCTTTACCAAATCATTCTGAATATTTTTATTTTGCTTTCCTTAAATATCGTGTTAAGGTCGTAACCCTCAATTTGCAATACGTGGTTTACCGATAAAAACTAGAACTCCTCGGCGCAACAGCCCATTAGTGGGCCAGGGCCTGCCGTGCCAATTTCAGCTTCCGTGACACAAGGGCTCTGGGGTGCAAGGCATATGTCCCGGTAATGTGGAAAGCCTCACGCGGAATCCCCAGCATTTAGTTCCCCAAGCATGCTTGGTCCCCAATTTATCGACCCACTTAAGGGATGAAAGGATGGGTCAACCTCGCCCAATCCGATATTCGATCCCCGGACCTGTGGCGTGACAATGCGAAATAAGCACTACCACCAAGCCACTGGGCCGATATTACCGATAGAGTGCGACGAATTTTAAACAAAATTTCTGCAACAATGTTTGCGAATGAAACAAAAATTTGCATAAAAAGGTTAAAGTATAAGTGTAACAATCATGTTTTTCAATCTGATTGTAACTAATAGCATTTGAAAATCTATTAGTTATAAATAACCGTATATGCGACTTAATTTAAAATTAAAACTTTTTATCTTCTAGCCTTTATTTTATTCCTGAATTTTAAAATCCAAAATTAAAAAAAAATAACATTTGAAAAATTCCAATATTACTGTATAAAGTTAAATTCTAGCATCCGTTGGCGAGATTATGCTAACCCTTTTTTAGCTTGTCGTTTTGAAAAGACACAACCAAAATATAACCTTTTTTCACTCAGGAGATTTGCCCCTAACCGAGTTCAAAATTAAGGCTTTAATATCTCAGCAAATAATGCAAAATAAATAATTCTTTTTTATACATGGGGTATTTTGAGGGTGCTGAACATTTTTATGTAAAAAAAATTGGGTGCTGCCATTGGAATTTTCAAAGTTGGTACTCATTTTAATATGTAGACGACCCCTATAACAATAATTGTTGCCAGTTCCCAATTCCTCACGCTATTTCCTGAAAATTGACACCTTACACAAAATTCCTTGATGAATACCAGTCGAGAAACGAGGGGGTGATTCGTTTTTTTTTTTCCCCAGCTGTACCTTTATCGTAATATGCATATAATTAATTAATGTATTTCATTAATTTCGTTAACAAAGTTAACGAGCGGATACATTGGTTATGATTTATTTTTAAATCTGGCATACAAGTTTAATTTCCTCCAATCTTGTGAATAAATAGATTTACGTTTCAAAAGCTCATTTTGAGTTTCAACTGTGCTTAAGTTAAATCTATAATCTGATGTGCATTCATTTATCTGTACTTTTTACTGCGCATATTAAAAATGCTAAGTAGGTTTTAATACACTATTAAAATTATTATTTTAATCCCCAGAATAAATCATTTCAGATTTAATCGCCTACACTCATTATACTAGCTAATAACATTTGTTAAATGAAGAGTAAGACATAAATCCTTGGAAATTTAATAATCGGATTATGTAATATATGTTAACAGATATTTACAACACATTTACGTCGCTAATAAACATTAAAACATGATGTTTTTTACATGTTTTTTTCTATATTGTATTGTGCTGTAATGTATTTTTTATGCATACAATATCGAGCAACAAGCATGAGCGCGGGAAAGAAGAACCAGATCGTGAACTGAATCCTTTATATAATCATTACCCTTCTTTGAATAAACAATATATTTTGATAAATTGTACCTTATCACATTTAAAATAGTAGATACATAAAATTAAATAGTACTTTTGATGCCATTTGTTTAACACTAAAAATAAATATTTATAAAAACTGCCATTATTGTTATTTCTTAACAAGCGTAGTTTGTATTGTACTCACAGTATAACTAGATGTAAACATTTCAGGTTCTAATAGTTGATTGAATTCTATCAGTATATTTGCAACAGATGATAATTTAAATATTTACCCTCTAGTCAGCTACTTACACACTCATGCATTGCAAGTAATTGAGCACTTACAGAGAGTTTGTATAAATCTAACAAGAGCAAAACGAGACCTGAATTCATTGCTTATTACTAGATAACTTAAATAAGATGCAATATACACAATAACTCGATTGATTATATACATAACTAGCAGTATGGCCCCGCCTTACTGGGAACCCGTTAACTTCGTATAGCTTCCTTTTAGAGGCATGCTTACTTGTGAAAATACACTCAAAACCAAAACAAAATTAAATTCGTGTTGGCTCATGAGCACTTAAAAAAAGCAAAAACTAATAGAGGATGAAGCAGCCTTAGGGCGAGTGCATATATCTCAACCAATCAAACTAATAGAGGATGGCGTCAAGCCCCCGTTTCGGCCCGGTCAATGTATTTTCAAGCCCTGTTATGGTCCCGCAATCCCACGTGGATGACGTTTTTTTTTAAACTAATTATATTAATTAAAAATCACAATCAAATATGAAAAAACTAAGCCTCAGGTGCACACGTAGGTATTAAAAGGAATCTATATTAAAAGTTTCGAATTTTTTAGAGCTGTCTAAGTAGGTTTTTTGCGATCCACAGACAGACAGACAGACCGACAGACAGACTCTTTCTTTTATTATTATAGATAATTCGAAGGGATATAATAGGTCACGACTGTTAGGTGATTAAGTTGATCAATTCGAGTACTTCTAATTTATGTAATCTTTTGAAAATTGCTTTATAAGAGTTTTACATCAATAATTTTTTCAAAAAAATCGTTGTTAAACGAAAGTGATCGGTATATAAATTCAAAACGAATCCAATTCTGAAGTTTAAATCAGTATATACTACATGTTAAAACTTAAGGTGACAAATAACACCATTTTTCACCCCAGGGGGAAAAGGTTGACTCATTGAGCACCTCATGGTTTTGAATCGCCTTGGGTCGATGAATCTTGGGCTTGTGAATCACCTAGGGGTGCCATGCTGACGACACCACCGTGCCAGGTGTCACCTTTACTTTTAACATTGTATTCTAAAAGTAAATAAGTACAAAATGATTTCTAAAGAATATTTAGCATTCTTAATATTGTGCTAATAAAAATTATTTAAATGATTCCAAATAAAAATACATAATCAAGCTTTCTTAAAAATTATTAAGTAAAGACTTAAATAAAACAGGAAAAAAAATGTGTGTGTTTTTCTCTAATGGGGCTGCAATATTGGCGTTCAAGCCTTTGCAGATTCGGCATTTTTCCCCCAGAACTGAGAAATTTTTTCTTTGTGGCACCATCTAGGCGACTCTCGCAACCAATTTTGACGCTCAGATTACAAGGAATCTGAGCTCTCTGCGGATTTTAAAGTGCCGAGATTTAATTTTGCCGAGAGAATCCGAGCCAAATGGATACTTAATGTATCTTTTACATGCCACATAATCATATGACATGTGTTCCCAAGGTTTTTTTTCATCCAGAAAATCCGACAACTCAGCCGGGGCTCGAACCCGTGATCTTTATCTTATGAGGCAGACATGTTTAACCTCTCTACCACTGAGAACCTAAGCAGAAAAATATATAAAAATAAACTCATTTGATGAAAAAAAAAAAGGGAATAGAAATTTCGGTAATTTAGAACGTTTACGATACGTGCCTTCTCCTACATTCTCTATAACTATAAAACCCTAACTGTTTATTGTATATTCTACTCTACAAATTGTTCAAATTCCATATTTAGGTTGGAGTATAAAAGCGTGTTTTTCTTTGCTTTTTAAACCTATAATAATGATATAACGAATTGTAAATTTGCAGCAAAAGCTACATTAAACATTATTCATTACTGTGGCAGTCAGCACAATTACATAATACTAGCCCTCGCGACTGAGTGATTACTTTGTCGCAGACGGTTTAGTATTGGGCTAACACGCAAGAGGTTCCTGGATTAATAAAAAACCGTCCTCGGTGCAAACCTCTTCAATTACCGTTCTAAGTTACTTTTCAAAAATGAATTAAAATTTGTGTTCTTCACTTTTTAGACGAATGATAAAAAAAAATTATGATATTTACAATGCATTTTATGTAATAGTTAATTTAATTTGTCACCGCTATGGGACAAGCAAATTCGTAAAAAACAGACAAAAATAAAGTACTATCATAATTAAAAACGAATCTTTTGAAAAATAGTTAAATAAGTTAAATAATTTTTTATTAAAAAGTTTTTAAGAAGTAAGACGTAATTACAGAAATAGGCATTGTTTCTTAAAAGGTTTAAGTAATTCTTTCCTAGTACAATGAAAAAAAATTATTATGCAATTTCGATAATTATTATTATTCAATTATTTTCTATTGATATTATGGTTTATTAAACTAAATTCCTTCAAAATATTTTTTATTATAAATATAAATATTATTTGTCTCGCATTTTATCCTTCATAGACCGATAATATTAAGCTCCAGAAAACAATGCGAGATACTTATTGGAGCTTTTTCTTTTTGCTTCTACCAATTAGCTTCTATTGAGTACTTTTTTCCACTTAGTTATCCAAGCTGTAATCGTAAAAGAACGTAGCACTAATGGCCCTTATAGTTAAGCAAATTATATATATAAAGCGTTTAAAGGGATTTTAAGCGTTGTTATTCTAATATTATATTTTTCTTGTTTTAAGTAGATCTTTTTTTAAGTAAAAGGTTATCTGTAAAAATAGTTTAAATAATTATTTCACATTGAACAGTCATCATTTTGAGAATTAATGTTTGTCATTTATTAAAAGTATAAAACCTAGTTTGTAAAATGTGACCTCTATTTGGTACATCATTGGTTACGTAGGAATCAAATATGTTTTACAGCGTTAGGTAAATTTAAATGCTACAATTGTTATGCATTTTAAGGGGAAAGAAAAGTTTACTTTGACCAAACAAAAATATTTCGCCCTCTTTGCAAACTTAATTTATTCAAAAAAATCTATTTTTAAAAAACTTAATGTTTGTTTTATGAAAAAGTTAAAAATTAAACATTATTTTTTTTAACTAAATTCATTAATTTCACTCTACAGTAATGAATGCTGAATTATTCTGATCATTAAATTCTATTATCGATTTCCTAAGAAGTCACATAAGCCGCATAACCAATCCTTGACACATTTAGCAGATAAATCCATATTTCACAGAATCATCCTCCTTAATCCATTTAATTAAAGAATAAAAAATATTTGAACTTATCTCTTACCATTATCTGACTGATTTGCATGGGGAAAATCGAAAGTCTAACATCGAAATTCTCTCGGAATGGAAATAGAAAATCTTCTAGTTTTCTCTTCAGTTAAAATAACACTTAGAAATTTAAATTGATGGTATAATCAATAGGTTCTCAATGATTTTTCGATCAAAACTCGTGACTCAATTGTGTTATCTGAAACATTTGGTGCATTTTCAATAATCAATATAGATAACTGATTATTTTACTACGTCATTTTAGCTAGATTATGCGTATGGTGTTACCAAAATTCATTTGAAGAAAACTAGATATATAGTAAAATTACTTTAAAACTAAGCCATTACTTAAACAAATATGGTTTTTGAAGTTGGATATAATTATTTTTTATCTTTAATATATAATAATCCAACAATAACTAAAATTTAAAGTATATAGTTACTTCAATAATATCGATTACTACTTATTTAGCAAAAAAAATTAAATTAGCTTCAACAGAATGTTTGCTCTTTTGAGTGACGTTGCGAAAACGTGCTCGTTGAAGGAAATTAGCCTTGTTAAGAATAACCTATAATTGTTCTTTTGACTCATTAACGATGATTGTGAGCATTTTTACTCTGTAGGAAAGATGTTAATTGTATCCACAAATGTGTCTTTTATGAGTTATTAGTTGAAATTAGAATAGAAACTACTTATGGTTCTTTCTGGAATTTTGAAATTCTACATTGGCATAAAAGACAAGAAGAATTGAAGATGGGCATAAAAAGACAGACATCGAGGAATTCGGTGCAAGTTCCTATTTCAATTTTCATACGTATCAACTCAATTACATAGTATTATCTACAAATATTCGTTACATGTCCATTGCAGTCATTAAATTCATGAACATGATAAATAATTCTACTTTAGATTGTCAGTTCCAACGTTTCCGTTTTTACTTTCCTGAAATCCATCGTCCTCTACTTTAAAGTAGTAATTTCCTACGCTTTATTTTTAAAATGTTGACATTTTCTCAGTGCATTCGCTTTTCATTTTTAGATGGAAACAAAGCAAAATAGTTTGATTTAACCCTTGACAAATTCAATTCAAACTCGGTATCTTTTAACTCTGAATGTGCAACGCCATAGAAAAGTTGAAAGGGAAGGAACTCACTGAAATGAAATCTCGTTTCTGACACTCAGAATTTCAAGGTTGTTCCGATGACATGTCTGATTTTCGATTTTTCCTCATACTTTGTATGCTTCAGGTGGTTTCACTTGACTTTGCAATCCATCATCATTTGAAGTGTGTAGCTGCAAAACTCACAGTCTCCAAGGTGTAACTAATATATAGGATCCGGACTAGTCATTGGCGACTTTGTCCAATTGAATTTTCTGGCATCTAAAGTCGCCAATGAACAAGCCGGGACCTATACCTTACTTTCACTTTGGAGAATGTGAGTTCTGAAACTACTTCCTTCATATGCATGGAAACTTCGGTTAAAAGCTGAAACAAAACAACAAAAGAAAATGTTTTCAGGCGATTTCTTACATGTGATTAACTTATCTTCGATTTCGAAATCTGTCTAAATACTTATGATAATCTTTAGTACTTGTTATGCATGATTATCTCTTCCTATTTCAGTAAAGTTGTTGTCAAATTGATTGAAATA
Organism: Hylyphantes graminicola; assembly: GCA_023701765.1. Classification (NCBI taxonomy): domain Eukaryota; kingdom Metazoa; phylum Arthropoda; class Arachnida; order Araneae; family Linyphiidae; genus Hylyphantes; species Hylyphantes graminicola. Next base: position 39,603,433 of record CM043111.1, read on the forward strand.
ATTATTATTCGTCGTACTTTTACAAAAACACTGCTTGCTTCTAATACTAATATTTAACAAAATGTTTTTACGTTTAGTATTTAACAGTGTTTTAGTGTTTAACAATGCTTTAGGGCTGGTCAACAATGTTTTAGTGTTCAACAATGTACTTACCAAAACTTGTGGATAAAACAAATCAAAATTCAAAACTTTTCAACGTTAATAAGTCATGCTTTACTTTTCGTGAAAGGTTTTCTATCACTGTTTTTAAAATTTATTTATAAAATAAAACAGTTATATAGCGTTATTAATAAAAAAAAAACAAGGAATTATTTTTGGGAAAAAAGATTTAATTTTTGTTTTTTAATTTTTTACTCTTTATATAAAACATGAACATTAATTTGGGTTCTAATAAATAGGGATAATCATTATGATGCATGTGCCTGAAGGATCAATTCTCTCTTGGTAAAGGATTAAGCTGCCTGTCAAGTGGAGATAAATGGTTTTTGTTTATTTTCCAATGCTGTCGATGAAATTTCCTTATTTTTTAAAATTAAACAAAATATTGCTTTAGGCAAGGTAGTATAAACCTTAAAAATCTCTCTTTTTTTTCAGAAAAACGTTGTTTTTTAAACTTAATTGGAGTTATTAAAAATCGTCTTCTTAAGGGATCAATCTCCCTTGGACAGGTTCAAAACACTTTTTTCAATTTTGAAAAATAATTAATTAATAGCTTATCATTTTATTTTCTTTAAAAAATAGTTTCTAGCTTATAAAATTTCAATAATTGAGAATATTATAAAAATTGCACATTCCATTTTTTTTAATTCTAGAATGGTAAGGCTGTGCACATTCTTTTACATTTCGACCGATTATTGTTTCATGATCCTTTTGTAGTTGAAAAATATGTATAAATTTATTTAAATTATAAGTGACAGTAGTTTGCAACGCCATGCTATTTTACGACTAAGTTTTTTTTACTTATAGATATTTGGAAAAGTTTCAATGCCATAAAATTAGGCGATCCGATAGATTGAATCTACTGCTAAATTGCTGGATTTTCCTCTAATCATCCGTTTTGTATGTAATTTCTATACTTTTTAGAGTGACTTCTTAAGCTTATTGAAAATACAAACATATATAATGCCATCATCAAGTACTTTTGAGTTTCTTAATGCTCCAAGAAAAGATGAGAGGTCGTGATATACTAGCAGTTATATCATGAACACGCCTGCATACTATCACTCTTTTGGGACATTCAACCAAGAAAAACTGCCCATCATATCGTTCTCTTACAGTCTTTCATTTCTTGACTCTATGGGCTTTTTTGCTTATCCCAACTAAGTATACAATGGGCGCTATCCATCAGGCTTTTGAGAAAAAATTGCTCTTCATCCGGTGTAATTTCAAGATATTTTCGGATTGAATAACGAACTTCCATAACAATGAAATTTACACGTATATTTTCTTCATTCGATACGTTTTAATAAAAAAACTATTTAAAAAATCACTTTAGTTGTTTAGCTTTCGTGTATAGTTATTTAAAATATTAAACATGACTAAACTAAAATGAGTAAAATAAATATGAGCAATGCAAATGTATATGGTTTTTAAAACAGTAGGTAATTCTACTGAAATAATGAAATATATCAAACAAATCTAATCATAATAGGAAGCAATAAATATAAAACATCTGAAGGGTTTAGTTGCAAAACTCTCATTCTCCGAAGTCCAAAGTATTAATAAAATATCGAGTCCGGTCTATTTATTGGCGACTTTTGGCGATCATAAATTCAATTCGACTCTGTAGTCAAGGAAAGTACCGGACCCAGTATCTTAGTTTTACTTTGGAAAATAAGAGATTTGCTAAGCTTTGCAACTAGATCTTTCATATGCAAGATTAGTTTAATTATATTTTCTAAAGATCCGTATATAAAAAAGTGCTACGTTTTATAACGATATTAAAAAAAAACTGCATGTAAACTGAATATTTATTGGTATTCCATAGACATCTCACTGATAAAATTTAGGTGTTTAGTTGGTAATAACATACCAAAATATCTCGTGGAAATGAGACAACGTGCATCTAGCAAATTGTATTAAAAACACAAACCATTTCATTTGTCTAAAAGTAAATGCATAAACTACTTTCACAAAATTGCTACGATTGCTAGGATTTTCATTACTGAAGTGGCAAACTTCAGTCTGTTCTTGGCTTGGGATCCGCAAATAAACTCCCAGTGATTGCAGCCAATCTTCTGTCAACAAATAGGTCATGCGAGCACTCTTGGCGGAACTAAAGACGGTTAAAAGGAAGAGAGAGGGGTTAATGGCGATATTAATTTTCTTAGGTGATCAATGACAACTAGAAGGATATGTTTGGACATATTTCTCGCATTGAGGTTAGTTCTACGTCGTGGCGAATATATATTAAGGAATTATTGGAGTCATTCTTGCGATTTACTTTAACTATTTGTATTAAGGCAAGCGATTCCGTTTTATAAAATTCTTAACAGTTTCATTAATAGTTACTAAGAACGAGAAATGTAAGTATGTTTCTTGAGTTCGACACAAAATGTTTGTGAAGATAAATTTGTGAGAAAAATTTCTCTGTCTTAGAATTGTATTTTTACAATGGAGTAAACTCTCAATAATGTAACACAGTTATCTATTGAATCCAGAGCTTTGAATAAACTCGTACCTAAAAACTCCAAAGCATTGTTTAAATGATAAAAATTCAGTGTTTAAAAAGTTTTAGGATTTAAATAACCTAATTTTATAGATTTTGAGCAAAAATGAAATGTTTAAAAAAATTAGAGCAATTTAATTTTTAATTTTCGGCTAATACAAAAAAAAGTATTGCCTCACTGATTAATATTTTTCAGACACACTTTGACTTATTTCCATGACTTATTTTGATAAGTTAATACCAACTAAACCCCCAAAGTTTATCAATGAGAAATCTATGTATATATTTAAAAATATAAATAAATGAAATTTTGTCACACTTGACAGACACATATTTTCTCTGTCTAAAGTATGTTAATATACTTACAAGCTAGAGATGCTAGAGATTTTAAGTCCGACATCCCAAAATGCATATAATATAAACAGTGGTTTTTTCAATTTTGTGAAAGTAATGTATGCCGTTAACTTTCGACAAACTAAATGGTTCGCGTTTTTAATACCATTTGCTAGACGCACGTTGTCTCATTTCCATACGATATTTTGGTATGTTTATGTTATTACCTTAAACACCTAAAAATTTTATCAACCGAAAATTTACGTTTTACAGGCAGTTTTTTTTCATGAATAATATTACCTAAACCACCTAAATGTATTTTAAAATTTTTTTTTATCAACCGAAAATTAACGTTAGTTTTTTTTTTATTTTCCTGAATATTGTTATAAAAAGTGGCACCTTTTTCATTTACATATCCTTAGAAAATATAATTAATTATACTAAACAACATATCATAAGTCTTAAAAAATTTTGAAACATTTAAATATAAATATATGGCAGTTTGTAGTATTTTTTACTATTATTTTATACAAATTTATGAACAAAAATATTCGGAATACATAAATACGGGGCACAGATGCTATAGAAGTTCAAATATTTGTTTCAGGGTATCGGAAAACTTTTCATTTCCGGGAATTCTGGTCTAAACAAATAAAAAAAAAAAAGGTCATAAACAATAAGGGCATATATTATGAACTTTAAAAAAAAACTGGGGGGTGTTTACTCGGGGAATGGTTTTGTCATTTTACATGCTATTTTGTATTTGAATTGCATGGGATTTAGATTCAAAACTGGATAAAAAAAAAAATTATACAAATAGATAAAAAAAAAATGGTGTTAGGTCTACTTATGAAACAACGAGTAAGATATGAATAGTAATAAGCTCTAAAGTAGGATCATCTCCCTTAAACATTGCCCGACACATTTAATTACCTGGGAATTATCCGATTAGAAAGGCACGTAAATTACCCTTTTAGCAGTAAACACAATTCATATTATATAGCACTTGTACCCAATATGGACAGTGTTATCAACATAGACACCCTTAATATCTTTAACGCTGCATTTTTTTAATCGAGAATTGTGCTACATATTTCGTTATTAAAAGCATTTAAAAATTAATTTAGCCTAGAAAGTGGGGGGCCAAAAAGGGCCGAGTTGTTGGACATTTCTAAGGAAATTGTACTTTCGCGGTGTGCTGATCTTAATTACAGGAAAAATTTATCTTATAAGATGTCGTGGGATATGGAATATACTGAAGTTTCAGCTCTCTCTTTCTCTTTTGCTGCCATTACGTGGAAATGCCATGAAAAGACCTGAAAGACCTAAGAAATCCCCCATGATGCAGTGAGTTAAATATTTCTTGTTGCTGTCGTTAAAGTCGCTGCAAAACAAAGTGTGTTGTCGGATTTTTGAAACATTTGTCGGAAAAGTGTTCAAAAACATTTTAATCTCAACCAAGTAATCATGAGGCTTTAATTTTGTTGTTGAGAATAATGTATACTAAAAGAATAGTGGTTTGTTAGGCTGTCAATCGTTTTTTTTTATTATTAAGTTTTTTTTTATATTTTCTATTAATTTTTTAATTTTATGGCCATCAATGTTTTTTAAGAGGAGTCGGATAGGTGTTTGGATCAAAAATGTGCTTTTATGTTTTTCTTTTATTTTTAATTTGAATATCTATAGCTTTAATTTACGACCAAGATTATCGATTTTAGTTTTATTTTTATAGGTATTTTTCAGAAACTCTGTATATTAGTTCTTACCTATGCTTTCCTTTCTGTAGCGTTTCCTGAAATATAAGATTTTTCAACGGTTATGAAGAAATTTTTCTCAGAAACTATAAAAGAAGTAAACATGTTTATTTTATTATTTCTTAACCATTAATAGCCCTTTGATTTCAACTAAGGTATTTTAAATAAATCTGCTTAAAATGTTACATAATTTTAAATCGGATTTTTTGGGTTTTCTAAATACTTATTTAAAAAAAACACTGTAAAAGTTTTTTTTATGCTCTGATATATCCTCAAATCAAAAAGCGATTTTTTTTTATAAAACTTAGGGCCTATATGAATACTTTACAAACCACATAGCTTAATTTTTAATTAAATCTCATTTATTGATTTTTTTTGTTTGGTTTGTTTAAATTAAATTTGATTTGTATCGCTTCAATGTTTTTTAAATTAATAATATCAGTTTTGAAATAGATATGTGAACAACAAAAAAAACAAATAAAATAAAAGTATGGGGAATAGTTAAACGCAATCTGAATAGTTAAATAGACAATCTATTATTAAAACCTACCTCAAAAGTATTTATGTGCATCAGTTAACAATAAATATTTTAATATCGAGTTGAAATTATTTACCAAAAAATATCCATTTCATATAAGCAATGGTTTTTTACAGGGCAAACATTTTTCAAAAGGTTTAAAATATAAAACTATTTTATATACTTTTGGAAAAAATCAAAGATTTTTTAAGGAAAAATTTTAAGAAATAATCTCCAGATTTGTATCGCATTATAAATTTTGCGTCAATTGTATTTTCAACTAAGTAACACTAAAATAAATATTTAGTTTATTAGAAAAAAAATTAGCAAGTAAATTCTTGTGACAAATTGTTATGGAAAGAATACTTCGTAATTTATTTCAAAATAAAAAGTATTCAGCAAATATTAGTAGTTTTCATTAAATTTTATGATATCCTGCTATTCGGAAAGACATACGAAGGTTTTAAAAACATTATTAAATGCCAATTAGTTATAATAAATTGTTATTTGAACTTTGTATAGGATGTTAAAAAGCATTCATTCATTTGTCCTTGAGAAAACAAATTACCAGTTAACTGTTACGTGAAAAATTTTTAATAACAATTAATTTAGTTGAAATCAACAAAATTAGAAAACCTATATAATCTTAAAATAAAAGTGTACAGGGGGGGGGTAGGAAAATAATATACACACTTTACTACTTTATTATTTTTTTTTAACATTTCTCTTAAGCTTCAAAGAAATATGTAAATTGCTTTGAGAACTTGTAACACGTGTTATGTTACATTTTATAGTGAAAAAATAAAGTTTATGATTGAATTATAGGATGAACATAATAAATTCAAAGATAAAAAAAAGTTTTGGAGCAACCTGATAGTATTGCAAATATTGACTTCAAAAGAACTTATTTAATGATAATTGCTTATATCCTATGAAGGCACTTAATATTTTTTGCATAGTTTTTATCTAAATATTTTGGTCAACTCATATATGGGCGAATGGGTCGGGGACCCAGTCGGCAAAGGCGCTTGCCTAGCATGCGAAAGGGCTCCCAGTTTTCGGGTCTGGGCACAAAACAACTTTACCAATAAAATAACCAACCAATAAGCGGATCGTGCAGCCAGAAAATGGCCGATGAATAATACCCCGTGTGCAGGAGATGCACGTAAAATATGATCCAAAGTCCTGACGCCGCGTGTGATGTTGCCCGTAAAATATACGATGGGTTCCTCTTCAGGAGTCGGCTCGTCACTTGACGGTGGATCTAAATTTTTGACACCCGTTGCCAATAGCTCTAATGTAGTTCTTGTGCGACGGCGATTCAGCATAACCTCATCTGTAAGCGACTATCTCATACACATAAATTTTAACACAGTTCAACTATTTCACCTGTCTTTTTTCAATATTAACAAGCTGCTTCTTCCTGAAGAGGAAAACTGAAGGGATCGTTCACAAAGTAAGAGGGGGGTAGATACCTATATTCCAGCTTAAGTGCTTGATCTGAGACCCACTTTATAAGCCTTCCGTCAGGTAAGACAGACACAGAAAGAATTTTTACTGTCACAGAGAAAGTAAGTACACCCAGGGCAAAGGTGGGAATCAAACCCGCACTCTTTACAGCGCGCAGAATGCAGCCGTACTTACAAAGTAAGGAAAGGTGTCTGTACATTAAATAAACTTATTGCTTACGTTGTGGGAAAACCCCTTATGCTTTCCTTTTTTTTGGACGAAGAGTTTGAGGTTTTTTGGAGCTGATAGATGACTCGCTGTAATAGCTGAATTTTCTGCTAATTTAAAAAAAAAAAAATGACAGTCGCTTCTATAACCTCTTCAATCCAGATATACACGTACTTGGACTTTTGTAAAATTCAATTCGCAGTTTTCATTTTACGGTTTTACCTAAAACCAACTTTCCTCTTATAGTTCACACTTCTCAGAAATGCCGATATCGAAGCCTTCTCAAACCGACAAGTATAAAGTTTTTTTTTAATTATAGTAAAAAAATCCCGTAGCACGGCTTATCGGAGTTTTTTTTAAACAAAATCTTTATACAAGAAAGTCCACATTTTTATTGAAAAATGGCTCGTTTATAGGTGGGGTAAAAGAATTAAGAATAATTTTGAAGAGTTTTATTGTAAACATTGGCTTTTTTATTTACAAAGGTTTAGTACTATTAGTTTAGCTTTAATACTATAATTTCCATAACTAACGATTTAGTTTTCTTATCATATATAGTTTTTTTTTTAACCATTTGGTTTTTAATATGCATTTTTATTATCTATAAAAAAGGTACTTTTTTATACAAAATTTACTTATATGTTTTAGTGTATGGGTTTTACTTTAGACGTATAACTACTAAATATGAAATCTAAAATTGCGTACGAAAGTCTCTAACCTTCTAAATGGTAATCTTCACTGCAGTGACCACCGGGTACAATTATTTTTAAAGCCGATGTTATCTTTTAGTTCGTTTACTGCTAAATAAGAACGAAAGAAAATAATCAATGAATGAAAGCCTCACCAGAGACTAATTTTCCGGATTCCCTTTATCGATCAATTACTGTTCTTTTTAACTAGCTTTTTAACAAATAATCTAACAAATTAAAACAAGCTTTAGAAACTAGTTTACTAGGGAAGTATATACAACTTTTTTTAGCGCTTACCTATTTTCTTCAATCAAGCATGTTTATGTAATTTTATTGTTCTAATTCTCTAAACCCATACACACTTTCTAGTAATGTTGAATAAGCCTTTATGTTAAGGGGAGATACGAGTAGTGGTACTTATATGTTTTTCACTGCTACGTCACATAAAAACCATATTTTTTTTTGGAGGGCTATCTCATTTTTTTTCACGAAATGGATGCGTAGTTTTTTTGGTTGTTAAAAATTATTTTAGTATTAGTTTAACTTTTTTAGGAAAATTGAGGGAAGAAACTTTTAAAAAAACGTGAAAAGTTCATCTGGTCTTATAGATTAAGATTTGCGGGGGAAATACATTTTTAAATATTTTGAACATAAACCAAATTGTTTATTTTTAAAACACAAATGTGTGTTTTTAAAACACTAAATATGTGTATTTTTAAAAAAAAACATGCTGGCTTGTTTATAAAAATTAACAAAGATTCTCAACACAAGCGAAATTCTAAACATTCCAAAAAATATTTCTCCGTTTCAGTAAAGAACAAAGATATCATTTCCTTTAAAAAAAAAAAAAAAAAACTCCCTTAATCAAACATTTTACTCTTCCTTGCGTGCTTTTTTGTTGTGGTTTGCCTTAAGAAAAGCTAAGAAAAAATATCTCAACAAAACC
>CM043111.1:39614516-39904796 GCA_023701765.1 Hylyphantes graminicola
ACTTAAACTTAATCTCAGGATTGAATAACCGTGTAATGTTTTAATAGTAAGATTTTTTTGAAAAAGCATAATATTTTTTATTAGAAAAATATTCTAGGAATTGAAATAATTTATTGTTTGCGACTTTTTATTTTTACTCGTATTTTTAATTAGTGTAAAAACGTAAGTGATTGCCTTAGTTGCTTAGTTACCTATAATTCACTACTATAATATGCAATTTAAAATGTCATTTATATGACTTAAAAATTCTCTCATCTTAATTAATAAATTAAGGTTTATTGAAGGTTGCTTGCTAATAGTATTTAGTAATTAATTGCAACATCATAAGCTTTGTAAAAAATTTTTTAGAACATTTTTTATTAAATTTATTACAATTAAATACTATCCAATAACTACAAACTAGACAGACCATACCTTTGCAATTAAAACAACTCAAAATTTTTGTTTTCAATGTAAGTTTTTTGAATACATTACTTCTTTCTATATGTGTGATTTAGCCCTCTTTTCAAATATTAAGTAAAATTAAGAAAACCCGTACAGTAATTCAATCCAACCTATAATATATTGTAATCAATTTTAAAGATTTGAATGAGAGTAGGTTGACTTGACTAACGTTGTTCATTAAAATTTGTACCAAATTTCTTATCAAGGTGGGTATATATAAATAACAAATAATAACAAAATTCATCGAATATATAAAAACAATTAAAAACATTGTTAATTTTAAATAGAGGACCTATAATTTGAATCTAAATAACTAAATAAATGTATAAAATATAAACTCTTCTAAAGCTCAACATTGTATCTTTACGAACGTGATTAGTATTTGGTTTAACTGTAGTCTATTTAATAAATTATATTATATTTCGCAGAGAAATTTCAATTTTTATTTTACAAATCTAAAGATGAAAGAAATATAAAACAATTTACAAAATAAACTAAAAATCATCAATAAAATCATCTATCATTGACATAATATAGGCAAAAAATTTTGCTTGCATCACATATATTTGGCCACTCAAATGGCCACTCAAATCAAATTATTATTAATAAGGAATAAAAATTAATTAAAAAATAATTCGTATTATTCTACAAATATCCTTCAAAACGTATCGTAATGATGGTTTTTGAGAATGAGTTTATTCCCTGATGATATAGTCCAATGGCAGCTACTTACTAACTAATTTCCTTGTTCCTCAAACAGATGTTTATGTCCTTTTATTAGATTGATGAGTGTCATGTCCTCAATTAATTTATATTCATTTATAACTCAAACGTCAATTACAACTCTAAAAGTGGAAAAAAGGGTAATTGTAATAATAAAATGCCCCTTCAAAAAATATTAAGCATAAAAATTTTAATTACTTCCATTGTAAAGAAAAACTACACCATTAGTAGTTTAGTTGATTTATTTATGCTTCGTTGTAAAAGCAACTGTCATTAATTTTTTTCTAGGACTGGTTTTTTGATATTTAATCTATAAGTAATATATATGGTTCGGGGGTTACGGGGTTTTATGTTACTATAATAAACCGAATTTTAATATTTAATACAAGTAATTTATTTTTGCTTATATCTTAAATGATCATTTATTTCCTGTGTTGTAGTATTTCAAAAGAACACAGTTTTTTAAAATATCTCAATTTTTTTATGTAAATGTGTTTAAAAAAATCGCTCGCTATCGCTATTTAATGAATGATTTATTTTTTTTTAAATGTTTTCTTATAACTATACATTTTTTTAACAAACTCACTCTTTTGCATTCCAATCATTGTCACGCAGTTTTTAAGTTTTACAAGGTAGTTACTTTCGTTTAATTCGTTGTTTACACACTGTGTTAAAAATTTGGCGCTTGGTCTCAACAAAAATAATGGCTCCCTTTATAGCCTTAGCTGCAAAAATGGCTGTGTATTAAAGTGCTTCAACGTAGTGTTGGAACTCTGTTGAATGAATGAATTTTGCGGGTTTCTTTCGTTCATGAGAAATCCCGGAAAAATTATTCAACCGAATACTGAAAAGATAGTGAAACGTTTTTCCACCACTCTGCCGTTGCACAGCTACTAAGAACTATTATGTTCGGTGAAACCAAGCCCAAAATTTTAAACAACTTAAAGCATATTACAAAGATTATCGAATATCAATCGTTCAGAAAAACAGATACATAGTAACTCTTAAAAAGCTTTATTTAAAAAGCTAAGCTCACCACCACCAAAAATGCATTTCCTAAAAAGAACCTAAAATCAGTTTTATTAAAATGAACTGTATTCCCATTTTCAATTCTTATAAAAAATATTTTAAAAAATCAATATTTAAAAAGTATTTTTAATTAAAATATTTGCACAAAACATCAAGCTCATCCCATGGTCATATATAATTTACTTTTAACGGGAATAACCAGAAAGGAGGAGGAAATGATATATATTTTAATTGAATAAAAAAAGTTTCACGAAAATCTCTAACAAACTCATTTCTAAGAACCTTTGTTACACAAAAATCAAAAAATTGGCCGATGCCGAAATGCCGATAAATGTCGGGTCACAAATGAAACAAATGCCAAAAAATCTCAAAATTGAAATAATATTTCAATACGAATTTTTTCATCATCATGACTACTAATTACAAAGAAAACTCCTCACAAAGAATTTTTCGTTATCTTTTCGAAAGGTTTGAAGTAGTTAATTGATTGAATTCAGTATGATTGAAATTTTTAATAAAAACCAAAAATTAATGCTTAAACTTCTTTATCGTCTTTTAAAATATAAAAATGTACAAAAATCGAAACTAATTGTGAATTTGAGATTTTCAGAACTGAAAAATATTTGCAAAAAAAATAAATTACTCAGAAATCAAAAAGTAATCAATCATCTTTTTTAAATATAAAAAAATATATGAAAATCATCACTAATTGTAAACCTGAGGTTTTTTAGCTAAACAAATTACTCGGAAAAATAAACTACTTCATCAAAATATCAGATAAAGTGATATTTGTTGTTGTGTGTTTTTTTCAATATATCGCTGACTAATCGGCTAATATCTGAAGTAGAAAAGAGAAAAACAATTGCTCAATCAAAAAAATTCAAGTTGTTATATTTTTTTTTGCTTATGTATCGGATATATGAAGAAGGACTCGGAAAATGTTCATTGGTATTAATATTGCGAAAAATAAAAGTCCTTCTCAATTTAAATAAGAAACCTATTTTGCAGATAAAGGAATATGAAATGATTTGTGATCCTATTTGGTACAATGCTTACTAAAGACCATTCTCCATTATTAGAAATTTTTAATTAAACCACGAATGAGTTGAACTTAAATTAACCTAAAACAAGTTATTATTTATTATTCACTAAAGCAATGGTATAATAAATTTTTGTAAAGTAATAAAATCAATACCAATCAAAATATATTCTCGAATTTTCAAAGCAAAAAAAAGTAAGTTCTATAGTGAATATACATTGTGAAAGCAACTGATGTCTATAGCTTTAAAAGAAGTTGAAAACTTACACAAACCAAATCAAGTTTTCACCAGAAAATCTAAGTAGGATTACAACAATAAGCTTACTCAGCAAAATTTACTTTATATAACTTTTCTTTTTCACAAAATAAATACATGGCTCGTACATTTTTATTTGTAAAATTATTTTTTGCTATCTTGGTACAATATTACAATTATAGAAAATCGATAAATATATTTAGGACATTGAAATAATTTGTAGATTTTATAACATAAATCTTTTAATGAAAAGGTAAACAACAAGTTCCCTTAGATTGCCAATAACCAAACTTGTAAATAATAATATTTGAAAAAATATACAACTTATATAAAAACTAAGTAGCCATACAAAACCTCGGAAATAAAATATTGTCCTCGAAAACACTACAAAAAAATGTTAGGATAAGGAGTGATTGATCAATGCCCGATGTACGAACAAAAAACAAAAACTTCCTGAGGAAACTCCGGAAATTGCTGAAAATATTTTTACGACCAACAAGTTGCTGAATACAGTAAAACTTATATGACTGGTTGTAAAAATAAGCCCATACTATATTGAAGTTGCACAAAGTGGGTTCGTTGATATCGGAAAATTCGATCCGGCATTGTAAAACAGGTACTGGAATATAACGACAGGATTTTCTAAACACGCTAATTCTTTTAGTTTATAAAAAATGAAACTTTTATCGTTTTCTTTTTTTTTATATATATATAAGTAACATACTTCGTTTAAAGCAGAAAATAATTTTGAGAAAGGCATGAAAGTATAGAAACCTTTCAGTTACTGAATAATTTGTGTTTACATACATAAATGTTGCTACGCAATATTTCAATAACTTAAAACTATTAGCAAGGTTTGTGCTCCATATACTGAAAACAAGAATTAATTAAAAATATTTGAATAACAATGAATCTTCACTCATTGAACAATATATGATAGAAAACTAATTCATATTTACTTCTACATTTAAATATTAATTAAGGTAGACGAATACCCAAAATTCTAAAATTTTTACTATTACTTTAATATTTTCCAAATTCGGCATAGTGATTTCAAATTTTATGAACAATGCTTTTTGGGCAATTTTTTTATTTAAATATAATTGATTTATTTTAAATGGTGTTTTTCAACTAAAAAAAGGGGGTTTACACCAACACTTCTAGCATAAAAAGTTTTACATTAATTTACCTGAAATTTTTCACAGATGCTATTTCAATATATATCTGTGCCATGAACCTCTAACATCTGGTGTGAGTACACAAGTTTTTTTTTAAAAAAATGTCCAAGTGTAAGTTAATCGAAAAAATCCTTTTTTGTGTGTGTGGTTAATTTATAACATTTTTCTTAATAACTTTTTTTCTTGTAATTTGTACATAACTCTAGAGGATCATTGCATGTGTCAGTTCAAAACGAGATTTAGAAACATAATAATAATCCCCTTTTTAAAAAAGGGAAAAAAAAGTGAAAATTCAATGTGGTAGACTTGTTGGCGTAAACCTCTTTTTGTAGTAGAAAAGCACCGTTTAAAATAAATAAATTATATTTAAATAAAAACAAAAGCCTAAATAGTATTATTCATTATATTGAAATCACTATGCCAAATTTGGAAAAGATTAAAGCAATAGTAAAAATTTTAGAATTTTGGGAAATTTTGGGTATTCGCCTACCTTAAGTTATCTTAATAGAAAATGTATTTTGATTTTTTGTCCCTTATTTGCTTTATATTTTTCTTGATCTAAATAATTTTTCAAGTTTGTTGAAGCATTTCCTATAATTCGCTGTTATGAAAGTTTTAAGAAATCTTCAATATTACAAATGGTGGTATTTGACAGCATAAGATTAGTCTTCTAAAAGCGAACAAGCTTCACAGAAGAAGGTGACATATGGCGGAGACATGTGCAGAATTTCCAAAATCCATTTTTCTTGTGGGATATTTTCACCTTTTATACCCATTACATCCTTGTGTGATCCGAAGCTGTTAAGAGTGGTATATGAATGTATGTATAAAATGTAAACTTAAATGCAATAATTTGTTCCAAATTTATATAACCGAGGACGTTTTCAATTTTGAATCCTATTGAAATATAATTGGAAATATCGGAAAATTTCAGCACAAAAAAATCGACGAATATTCTAATAAAATGATTGTTCCGAAAATAAATGTTTAAAAAAATATTTTAATTTTCTTTTCTTTTTCTACTTATAGATAAGATGTTCAACCGAAACTCCAAACACCCACAATTTTTAAAAAAATCCTTCAAATGTCCTATTCAGATGTTTCGAATTTTATAGCGTCTTTTATGTTTTCATTTTTTAACCATGATCGTTCAGTATTTTCGAATTCCAATGCAATTCTGTTTTTATTGAGATAAGATTTTGTTGCGCTAGAATATTCAATTTTTCAAAGTTTATTTTAAAACTTGTGATATTTAAAGATTTTTAGTACCTAACATGTCCTAATGATTATTTCTTAATATAAATTTATATTTAAAGGAATCATTTATGAATGCAATCTTTCAACTGTAGATAATCTAAATATCACCGTCACTCAACGTACACAGGTAAAGGACACAGAGTTGGTGAATACATGTGCAATAACAAATTGAGCTTTGTTTCCGAGGAAATAGGGGGTCAATTGCTCATATATTGCAAGTTTTTGTTTGGGTTTTGTTGTGCGTTAGGTGATAAATGATTTAAAGATTAAACTTCCACTAAACACTAGTGTTTAAATTGACCTCTTAGAGCCATGCATTAAAATTGAACAGAATTATATCATTATGAAAAACGGACTCGCTGCAATTGAACAGTTTCCAAAAGATAACTATGTTCATGCATATGGCTCCACTGACAAAACTATCACCAATGGTGGCTCTGGTGTGTCTTTAAGTAGTTTAGATGGTACACTGCACCAGGGTAGATTTGGTGCTGGAAATATTGCCGCTAACTTCACCTGCAAGCGAAGGGCTATTCTGGAGGCACTTAAAATGTTAAGAGCCCTTCCCACTTCCAAACAAGCAAAAGTCGTTGTTGTCTTCTCTGACTCAAAGGCCGCAATGCAGGAAATCTTGAAAGGGACTCTTCTATCACCCAAGAAATCATCTCAAGCCTTCACGATCTTCAAAACATAAACAAAACCTGTACGCTTCAGTGGATACCTGCACATGTTAAAATCGCAGGCAATGAAAATGCTGATACGTTAGCCAAGGAAGCCAGAAATTTCAGCATCAATAATAATAAAGTTTATCTCCAAGATGCAAATGCAATCGCTAAATATAAATTGAGAGAAAATTCTATTGAAACGAACCAACTTCTTTGTAATTTAAATGCAGATAGATCCACCACAAAAACTATTGCCAGACTAAGAACCAACCACCGCAGAGGCATGAAGGTAGACAAAGAGAGCAGGAAGAAGTATGAAAACTGTTACAACTGCCCAGATACGCAGCTTACACCAAACCACATTTTTGAATGCCCGGCAAGAGTGCCGATTTTTAGAGGCATTGGAGTTCTGCTATCATTAATAGATCTTCATGACAGTATCATCCAAAACATTGCAGTCGCGGTCATCAAAACACATAGTTTCATTTAGCTTTACTTTCACTTTTCGGCAACGTCATAGACACGACAAAAAAAATTAAACCAAAATAAACTGTTTAGAAGAGAACTATTTTGTTGGATTTGAATAAAAAAGTTATAATTTAATAACACAAATCGGGAGCACATTAACTTAGGGACATACTGAAGTAATCTAAGTTCACAACCAAAACTTAAATAACAATACATTATAAAGTTAAATGGTATATAACCAGAATGCTCCCATAGTTAAATGGTTTTCTTAAAGATTACTTAAAGTGTATTTATAGAAATGCTTACAAAGACTATGATATTATTTTTAAGACTAAAAGCGGAAACTTATAGAAACATTATCTCTTTCATTTTAAGACATTCTGAAGTCTAAGATAATTAATCGTATCTTATTTAGGTGTCATAAAGCTGTCAATGTGAAAAATTACACTGTCGAAAATTGTTCTGGAATCGCGAACTATAACCCATCATAGTTCCGATTGGTTTTTTTTTCATTGCAAAGTATCGTGTTTTAAGAAAAAAAAATTCGTATTTTTACATATTACTTTGGAAATGGAGATAAATAATGTCTCCAAGATCCCACTAACGTATTAGGGTGGTTACCATTGATTGCCTGTGGAGTTCTTTCTTGAAGTAAAGCCTAGAGACTTAAATATATATTTGGTACATTTTAAATATTAATTGTAAACCATCAATAACAATGGCTAATTTCCACGTACATGTAGTGTAAGTCACAATTTAAAAAAAAAATTTCAATTTAAAAAATAAATCAAATTAAGTAAGGAATGTTACATTATTTAGTTGCAATAAGGGTAGATAAGCTATTCTGCTAATTTTTTTCTCTTTAACGTTAAAAGTTGCAGTGGTAATCACTTTTTACACACGTGACTTACACTACATAAAGAGTAATTTTGCATGGAATTAGCCCAATGTCAAAAAGCTGTCTATCATTACATTACTATTTACTTAAAAATCAGTTAAAAAATTTTAGCCAATTACCACCCACAAAACCACAAAGGAAGTCATTAAAACAAGTCTATACTATAAATGTGTGATAGTGTATCTGTTTGCCGTTGTGTCTATCTAAAATTTATATCCGTCTGAACCACGAATGATAGAGACATGAAAAAATTTTCAAAATATGCCGAATAGAACGTAGATTTATGAGAAAAATGTCAAAATACGCAAAATGAAGTTTTTCCTATACCTTTATAAGTTTTTTAATTCTTTTGTTCGAAAATTATGTTTCTTATGTGTTTTTAGGTTTCATTTTGTTTGTTGTTTATAGATGGAAATAAATGCAGCCAGGCTCCAATCTTTCAAAATATATATAATAGTGACATTTTCAACAAGTACCTGTCCAATTTACTTGTTGGGTATTTTTATAAAAGGGCCAATTTTACAAAAGTTTAGTTTCTATTTGTAAGAAATAACAATGACAATAGATATTTCTATTCGAATCGATTTCTATTTGGTGCGAGTTTGATAGATGGTAGTTTTTCTCCTTTTAAGAACATTTTAGATCAAAAACAAAGTTAAAGGCAAAAATATCACTGTATATCTTACTAGCATTGCAAACTTTAAATACAATTTTAAAATACTTTCTATTTGTAATGCTTTTTAAGTTTTTAATCCCATTTTCCATAGATTTTGAAAAATAACTTTAAAAAGATTAAATACATTTTTTAGCTTGGTGAAATAACGTTTTTAAGTTTTTTTTATATGTACTTAAAGCTAGTTTACTCATAAAACTTTAATCTCTATTAGCTGAACCATATAAGTCAACACAAACAAAAATTTAAGTACTACAAGTTTAACAATAACATTTAATTTTTAAAAAAAGTGTTGAAACAACATCATTGAGGGAATTATTTATATACTAAATTATATACTAAAAATACACCTCAAAAGTTGTAAATAACCTTATAAATAAATGTCATTCCATTTCATTTTATATGTTAACAAGTTTATAATATCCAAATTAGATTTTTTTAAGTATAACAAAATTTGAAACTTCATCATAGCCATAAAATACCAAATTTGCAATGCGTAAACACCTCAATAGTCAAATATTTCAAAAGTAACTTTAAATACCACTTTTCAAGGCCTTGCCTTTAATGTACCATAAAGACAGAAACTTTAAAGTATATTAAGTTAAACCTCAAAAGTTGTAAATAACCTTATAAATAAATGTCATTCCATTTCATTTTATATGTTAACAAGTTTATAATATCCAAATTAGATTTTTTTTAAGTATAACAAAATTTGAAACTTCATCATAGCCATAAAAATACCAAATTTGCAATGCGTAAACACCTCAATAGTCAAATATTTCAAAAGTAACTTTAAATACCACTTTTCAAGGCCTTGCCTTTAATGTACCACAAAGACAGAAACTTTAAAGTATATTAAGTTAAACCTCAAAAGTTGTAAATAACCTTATAAATAAATGTCATTCCATTTCATTTTATATGTTAACAAGTTTATAATATCCAAATTAGATTTTTTTTAAGTATAACAAAATTTGAAACTTCATCATAGCCATAAAAATACCAAATTTGCAATGCGTAAACACCTCAATAGTCAAATATTTCAAAAGTAACTTTAAATACCACTTTTCAAGGCCTTGCCTTTAATGTACCACAAAGACAGAAACTTTAAAGTATATTAAGTTAAACAGTTTTAGATTAATGAGTCATTAGAGTAATCCCAAACGACAAACTTTTTGATGGCGTTTTCCCTTTGAATCATTACTTATTATTCCGTACTTTAATCCTAGTTACGGAGAAATTAATGTAACGAATTAGACTTTGAAGAACGTTTAAAAGAAATCGCTTGGTAAATTTAAGATACCATTAATTTTTTTAATGAACCCTAATATTTTTAGATATTCGTTAAAACTTTATTTCTGGAATAAATGTAGTGAAGAAAATGAGTTTAAAGTGTAAATACATTTGCTAGATCGTTCTGCGGATGTAAATAAAAAATCAAATTGATCGTTCACTATTGAAGTCCTTTGATAAGCAAAATTTGTCATTTTAGCGTAATGGCAAATCAAAATTACTGGAAATTTCTATAAAAGTGATGGGAGTGTTTTCAGTAATTGTTAAACTCGCAACGAAATACTTGAAATAAAATTGTACAAAGAAAATGCACTTTCCAAAATTGGTAGATCCAAAATATTTCAATGGACGCACACACTAATTGAACTTAAATTATGAAAACTAAAACACATGCTGTAGAATTGACTAAAACTCAATTCAATAAAGACAAAATATTAATAATACATTTAATAATACGTTGTGCGTTTTTACTAATTTCATAAGAATTCTGTGTGTACTTTTACATTAGTTTAATAAAAGGGAAAATTTACTTTTATTTTGCATTCCACTGGGAAAACGAATTATATTTTAATGCAATTATAAAAAAAAAATTGTTTTGTAGTTATTCATTATTGATTTGCATGACTAAGAATTATAACCCAAACAGAAAACATTAGAGTCTGGTTTTCGAAATTTTATAGTTGAGTGATACATCAGTATTATTCTTTGTATTCCTAGTATTATAAAATAAAGTTCTGTGGGTAAAACTTTAGACAAAAATAGTGTGATCTTATCATTTTGACACTCCTTTCAAAAGTTTTGTTTAGAATAGTTTCACGAAAACTTAATTAAAACTAATCACAAAATTCGTGATTGATAATTGTATAAATGTTATAATTCTTCTAGCAAATTTCACGATTGCGTGCAAATAGTAATTATAAAGATTTGTGTTGTTGTTAGTTTTACTTATACAATTTCTGCTGACACCTACAAAAGTTTTGCTTACATTTTAATCAAAAGTTATATTAGTTTTTTTATTTATTCCAGGTAGTTTCTGTGGACACTAATACAATATCTAGATTCTTGTCTCGCAGTTAAGTAACTTTTTTAACTTCATCTTTTCTGTATGTCGCATGTTTCCTTAAGGGGGGATCATAGTAAACAAAAACCAAAAAATCGAATTTTTGAAACCAATATTTTCTGATAGATGGAAACCCAATCTATCGAATGAGACCAATTTTGTATAGATCGGTTAATTATTTCTTATAAAAAATTAAAATTATAAAAATAAACAAATGTACCACGCCCCTTTGAATTACTAATTGTATGCTGCTTGTATTATTTATGTATTACATTATAAAATATGATTTTTTTGTGTTGATATTTGAAAACCAACCACTGGCTCAATGTAAAAAAAAAATTCCCGACGATTTTACATGAAATTCGGTTAACAAGAAATGTTTCGGTGGTCATTTCGAGTTCGTGTTAACGGGATCGACTGTATTTGTTTTCGCGTTTTACTCAAAACTATAATTTTCAACACTTAGGTACACTTTTCTCCAAACCTATCGAATATTTTTTAATAATTTTTTTTGTGTGTTATAAAACCATTTTAGATCTATTTAAGTCACCTAATTTAGTCTTACAAATTAAAATAAATATTTTATTATTTTACACTTTTCTTCGTTGAAAATCAGAATTTTTATGAATGTTGAATATAATGTTTTAAAAATAGAATTTAAAAATTATTTTAGGCAAAAAAAATAGGTGACTTGATTAGATCTAAAATGGTTTTATAACACACAAAAAATTATTCAGAAATATTTAATAGATTTGGAGAAAAGTGTACCGAAAAAGTACTTGTATTTTTGAAAATTCGTAATTGTATGTTTCAAAAGATGTCTTTTTTCAAAAATAATAATTTTTGAAAATAAGATTCTTTGGAGTAAATATAATAATAAAAGTACAATTTATAATTTGATACAATTTTTTTTATTGTACCATCATTTTTAAATGATTTAGAGCCTTTCGAAATCAATACTAAGAATTGGTCATTTTTGCTGTCGTTTACTATGATCCCCCCTTAAAAGAAATTCATGACATCAACGAAATTGTTTTAAACAATATATTTATATACATTAATCCTCAACAGAACTACAAACATATATTTTAGTGAAATTTGTTCTAGATTTTATTAAAACTTAAATAACGATAGCAGCAGATGCATTTGTAAGTTGAAAAAAAGTTTATTGGTACGATATTTGCAGTTTCATCTTGCATAGTCTTCATTACATTTATAAAAGTTCATCTTTTTCTCATTTGTACGGAACGATCGTACTCATTATTTTACAACTTTAAAAAAAGTCATCTTTTAGGTTTTTAAGTTTCATTTAAAACTCGAAACTTTCTTGAGAAAGAAACTATTTTCTTTCAAGAGAGACATACGAGAAATCAATGGTCGGAAAGCTAATATTGATTTATGAACTATCTGCCGAATAACCTTGACAGATCTTTCTAATGCAAGAATGATGAGTATCTTTGGGTTTGTCTTCTTAACGATTACCGTACTTTTTCTAGCTGCATGTTATATTTAAGCGTAAAATTTTTCTCAATTCACTCGCGAAAAATTCTTATAGTGAAACTATCTGGCGAAGAATAAGTTAGCCATGAAACAAACCAACTTAATAATCCCTGACGTTAAGTTTTTTAAATGTTATACCAAGAAATAAACTGCACATAATTAAAAAATTTATTTTTAAAATGCTACTAGGGTATCTGGTTTATTATAAGTGTAATTAAAAAATGGAAGGTGTCTAGAATTAAAATTATTAACTGAAATTAGTATTGATATCAAATATTGACAAATTTTCTTTTAGAGAATTACATGTGGTGCAAACTAAAAAAAAATTCTGCGGAATAATTTTAACATTTAAAAAAGCACCCGTTTGTAGTGAAAATTTTCTTAATTAGGTGTCGTAACTTCCACAATTCTGTGATAAACTAAAGCACTTTATTAGCATAACTTATAACTGCTTTGTAGCGTGATTTTTTATCCTTATTATTACTAAAAATTATTAAAATTTAACACGCGTTTAAGAGTGATTTTTCAAAACGCTAACTTTTGCCGAACTAACTCTTCATTGTCATTATTAAAGAATTTTTTATTTAAAACACTCCAGTAAAAAAAATTCGACGAAGAATTATCACACTATGCCCACTGATAAATGCGGTTTGTTTTTCATTGCAAAATTTAAGTTAGTGACATTTATTTTCATTTAGTTAATACTATTTTTTATTTCATATGCTCACAAAGTATAAAAATGTATCATACCACCTCATGATTGTGATTGAATTACACTTAAAATATAAAACTTAAATACAAGTGAATTGTTCATTTCTGTAGCATGTATAACTTCTTTTAAAAATTATAATTGTAAAATACGAAATAAATCTTTTCTTTTTATAATATGATTTTCAAGTAACTTCCATTCTTTACTTACGTCTTCCCATACAATAAATCTTTTTTATTTACACGAAAGAATGAAATAAAGTGTTTCTGCGTCTTCGTGTTTAGCTTTAGAACTCAACATTTCAAGGCAAATGACGTATTTCCCTTCAGAGAAATAGTAACTTTGCGACGGAAGTACACTCCAAAAAATCGGTCATTTGAAGGGTATTCGGACTATTATTCATACGTATCCCTGTCTATAAATATTGTGTGACTCAATGAAACTTTGAACATTTTAAAAACTTTTCCTTGTTGTTGTTGTTGTGGCTTATCCCTGGATCGATGATAAAATCAGTTTCATGACGTCATTTATAAGTCAATGATAGATTTCCATGTCGCCCCAAGACCGTGTTTTTATTATTATATTCCTTTTTTAAGAATATTAAAAGAAAATTCTGCGATGTCTATTTTTAATGAGGAGTGATACATTTTATGCTGCCTTTTTAAGTTTCTTACATGCTTGTTTAGCATAGTGATTGATTAATTATTAATCACCCATACTTCGACTTTTTTAAGGGAATAAAAAGGCATCTAGAATTTTCGAAATTCCTTTACAATAGACAAATTTTATTTTGTTTTATAATTTAAGTTTAAAATTTGACTTAACTAAGTAAAATAAATACCTTCTGAAATATTCAAACTTTATTACAAGGGTAAAGTAAATTTTCTTTC
Source organism: Hylyphantes graminicola (assembly GCA_023701765.1). Taxonomy (NCBI): domain Eukaryota; kingdom Metazoa; phylum Arthropoda; class Arachnida; order Araneae; family Linyphiidae; genus Hylyphantes; species Hylyphantes graminicola. The sequence goes on from CM043111.1 coordinate 39,628,596, forward strand.
AGTTTAAATACTTTAAACTAAAAAAAAAACATTATATTTTAAAAAGCAAATAAATAAAACATACGTAGTTTAGTAACACAATATTAATAGCTAGAGCTCTATTTTGTAGGGAAAAAAAGTGAAAAGAAAAATTATACAAGTTTATTAGATTTATTAAGCGAAACTTGTAGCAAAAAATATGTTAAACACAGAATATTTCATTAACTTACCACCATTAAACATATTTCTTTGAAATAACAGTCCTTAATCTCCTCAAAATGAAAAGCTTAAATAATGATGAAAGATTTTTTGCCCCACTCCAATATGACCCTTTTAATTCACTCACGTGAATGTCTCAAGTCGCCATTATTGTGTTAAGGGCCCATTAATAATAGCTATGAAAGAAAAATACCTTTGATGCATGTTGAACATATTTACCCTTAATAACTTTAAGGGTAACAAATAACGAGCACAAATAACGCGGAATTTAAACATTTTCTTTTATGTTTTTAATATTAATTTTAATTTTAATTTCAATTTTAATTAATTTTTATTTTTTTACTCAGCGTATTTTAACACTTTAAAAACTAGACAGAGTTTTCATTTAAATTAATAATTTATAAAGCAAATATTGCAAAATTGAATATCGAATTTCAATATAAATACTCATCTTTGTCTCAATAAAAATATCCTTTTGGAAAATCGATACATGTAAATCTAAACATCCCAGTGTTGCTCTCATAACCTAATACAAATAATGAAATAAAATCGTTTTAGTAAATTAATCCATACTTGAACAAATATCCGTATCATGCTTTAAAGGCTAAGAGGTTGAAATTTAAACAAATTCGGAATTTCACGTTTCGAATTCCTTTACTACATTTGAATATCACAATTTACTCAGAAAATGTTTTGAGGTGGAAACGGTGAATATAAATGTCGAAACATTGTTCCACATAACGAAGTCAAAACAAAAACCTTTGTTCTGGTTACTACAAAAGTAAATTGAATAAAATGATTTTCCGTCGAATTCATAATTCATCCATAAGTATTCCGATATCGCTCTAAAATATAACTGCGTTCACTTTCACTGGTGTTTGTTATATCTACTTTGTAACAAAAAATAAAAGGAAATATTTTTTTAAAAAAACGCTGGAAAAGGGAAAAAATATGCTTTCAATACCATCCGCACAACAATTCGGCTATTTTATTCAAATGGTCGTGAACAAAACTTTTGTGGTAGTCTTTCTTTAAGCCTTATTTTGTAAGTGTTTTTGTATCTATTGAAACATTGCTTTTTCTCTTTGTATACGTGAGTAGCCTGAAGACAATTTGAAAAGCACGAAAGACGACAGGCGAACTGTAGCTATTTCTATTTGATTTAAAATATAGTAAAATAGACCAGTGACAGTTTGGTTCAAGACCCCTTCTACATGTGGATGTTGTTTGAATATCGTCAATAGGTATTTAATGATGTAATATTTTTTAAGAAACTACGTAGCCTAAGTTAATTTATATGCCTATCTGGAATATAAAAAATATATCTGGATATGGTCAAAACAAAAATATCTGTAATATCAATTGAACTGACGATATATGATATAATCAAATATCTCGTTTATGTAATCTTGAAATTTCGATATCAAGTCGACATCGAGAGATGATCTTGTATTATCGTTTCCTACTGGAGGAGTTTTATTAAATTAAATGGGTTTTTTTTTTATTGAATTCAACGGAAATCTTACTATTCAAGTGATGGTTTTACCAAATGATTTTGTTGGTTCAACATAAGCTTAGACGTTTCTACCAAATGATTTTGGTTATTCAGCAAAAGCTTAGATGATTTAGACTTTGGTATCTATAGATGCTACACGCACGGCTATCCCAGTGTATTCGAGGATCGGGTGATTTTTTAGAGATAAATGTGTTTAGCATCAATACGTTTATAGTATGGCTATGATACGACCCGGGAACCTTCTATAAGAAAACTTGGCTAATTATATACCTAGACCATGAAGGCCAAGACCAAATGGAGCAAAGATGACGGTCCTTCATTTTGATTGAAATTTAGCTTCATTCGATCTGCAGTTGCTGACAGATGCCATAACGTCGCAGTTAAAAGCAACTAATAGTAGTCCAAGTTTACCTCAACCGAACCTTTGTTGAGGTGAAACTACTCGTTTTGAAGGGACAAGTAAAAAATATTGCTAAATCAACAAAATTAGTCAACAAAATTCGTCAACATTTTTCTGTGTAACTCTAAAAATCCTTCAAGCCAAATAAAACCCGCTGTCATTTCTACAAAATATATTCGATTTTCTGCAACATAAAAAAAAGACATTTTTACTGTCATTGTGAATAACCTTATCGTTAAAAATGTTTATTTCTCATGTGAAATTCAATAACCTTCTTGGTTATGATGTAGTGCTTGCGTAAAAACCTTTAGAATTCATGTGAATTTTTTTTTTTCAAAAACTAAGCTTCAGATACAGCAACTGATATGCTATTAGTTCCCCAAAAGAAAACAAAGACTTACGCTGTCAAATTTTGAAAGATAAGCATTGAATTTTAATCATTTACGTTAAATAAGCGCAATTATCTTTAAGACTGCGACTTTCCTCAAAGTGTAATTGATCATTATTATTAATGTTTGACAACTTTGTGGTAAAATATTACATTAGTTGAAATTTTTTTATTTCATGTTCAGTTTTTACTTATTTATAATACTATATTATGTGTGATGTATTATTTATAAAACATACATTTATAATAAAAGTTATACACAATTAAACTGACGGTTCTTCGTGTGGAGCATACTAATACGTGTTTTAATACTTATATCTTTAAAGCTATTTGGACAACCAAATATTTATTACAAAAACTCTCTCTTACTTTAAAATATTGGAAATGCATTGTTGCAGTACGCTCCAATTATTTCTTTATAAGTACAAGGTTATTTTTAAATGAAACTCCCTGCATTAAATGCAGTAATTTCCAGCTTAAAAATGCAGTTTCGAATAGTTCAAATATTCGTACTTTTTAAAATTTAGAAAAGTTGTTTGCATTAGGTGCTATTCGAGCCCTCAATCCCCCGCCTCCGCAATCTACAAAACTATATAAAAAAAATACCTTAAATTTTAAAAGCTTCCTATAAAAGGATGTTAAAAATAAAGTAACGCATTGATTCTAGGAATCTTTTCCTGTGTATACGTATGTATTTAATAAAAATACACGCATTGACCAAACAATTCACTACCAAAACAATATTTTTGTCGTTCGAATTTTGGGCTTCTTATTTTTTTATCAATGGGATGTTGTGTTTTCACAAAGGAAAAAGCCCCATTTCCACGAATACCAATTTTAAGTTCAGTTGTTATCTCAAAAATTCCATCGATTTAAAAATACGAATCCATTTTATTTTTGGAAAACGCTCTTTGTTGTAATTTTGCATTGCAGAAAAATGAAAAAAAAAAAAATTTTCATGGAATATTTTTTTAGCCATTATATTTGTATATCGACCTGTGTATTTTTAACATCATATATTATTTGCTATTTGCCTACGATTTATTGGTTTGCGATTTTTGTGAGAAAACAGTACTTCTAGAAGTGAAATAAATCGAATGTAATTGCACAGAATAATATTCATATTGGTAATAGGATAAGAATTGCAGACTCAAACTAAAGATTTTTTATCATGTTTTAATCGTCCGACACGTCCTTCAATGATGTTTACAACACGACCCAAATTCAAAATATGTCTCGGTCTTACTTCTTCATACACAAAACTAGATCTCCGGTGATCGTATTAATGGATTTCCTAACGTTCTGTACCTTGTGAAAGGAACGTAACTATAGCAGATACTCCTTAGACTATTTCTTTCAAAACGTGTCAAGTAAGTCATGTTGCTGAATTTGTCAGTACTCTTTCTTGGAGTTTGATGGAATCATAGAATGCTTTTTATCAATAAAAAAATATGAATGGGGTCAAAGCATCGGGAGAGTCTGTGATTTCTGCAATTGCAAGAGGTCCGCTATTCAAAGCGGCTTCAATTTCTATCAGTACAGCTATTAGCTGTTCTTCTCCCAGCAAAGAGACACCTTTACAGAGACACCCTTTTAACAGATCCAATAACCCTTTCCCACATGACGTAAGACAGTAGACCCTGATTTGTACTCTTTGTTGTTTGTTTAGAAAAGTAACAGCCGTTTATTTATCAACAAATCTTAATGTTACAATGTGTTACCAAAGCCAGATGAGAGGAAAACAAATATGCAAATCAATATCTATTGTGTTACAGAATCTCCACTCCATTTATAGAACCTTGTAGGTTTTCTTGATAATTGTATGGCTGTCCCATAGGCACATGGGGTACCACATTCCGGCATTCCTATTCCCACTGAGATCCTTTGTTAGAACCAAATGGACTTTCTCTTTTTCTTGAATTTCCTAAACTTTTTCAACACAGTTTGCAATAATAGTGAATGGCAAAAAGTGCTGGCAGCTCCAACCTTAAGAAAAAAACCAAAATTTTCATACGAAGCTTCTTTTAAAAAAAAATATTTGTACAAACAGAATAATTGCTATTTTATTTTATTTTTAAATGCCATTACATTTTTGTGATTAGTAAATTGTAATGTTTTCATAGAAAACGGCTGAAACGAACGAAACTCTTCACAATTTTTAAGCATATTTTCAACTTAAAGACCCATTTTGCCCAGTATTCTCCATTCATTTTTATTGCTTTATATTTTTGTTGAAACATTATTTATCTCTTCATTTTAACAAACATTTAAATTTTTTTAATTAAATTTTTATTTTATTTTTTAATACAATTCTATGCAGATTTAGTGGATAGAATATCTATAAAATATGTATTTCATATTAATGGTACATTTATATTAATGGTAATGTAGATTAGTTTTACATACTAATGCATTCATTTCCCACCATTTCCTGGTTTGAGTATTGAACCCGTGTCAGGGTAAATCATCCAATCTTTTCCAAAAGACTTAGTCAAAGTGAACTAACCAAAGTTTGAATGTTAGTTGAAAGCTTATTCATTTAAGAGGAAGTTCAGTCGTTGTTCAGTCTCATAGAGATAATGCATTAGTTTTGAAGTCGTAATTTCTGAGAAAGTATAGATTTGTAAGAACTTTTGAACACATATGAGAATCATCATACAGCAAAATAAAAGAAATTCCAAAGAAAAATATCATATTTAGCATAACATAGCAAGTAAAAAGTTTCTTATATTTAATAATTAAGTAATTAAGCTTTTACTAATCTTGCCTTCGGAATATTTGGAGGAAATTAAAATTTCAAAATTAATATACACCCAAACAATATTTTTCTTTCAAATTTTCGGTTTTGACAAATCTCATCTAATTAAAAATTGACAAATGACAGTCAGTGCGCCCTCAAGAAGGGAAGAGCATGGGCTTTATAGCCCATTACCCCGCTTGCCAGAAGAGACAGTCACAAGAGACACACAAAAAAGGACGACACAAACACATAGACAAATAACAAAATTTATTGAAAAACACAAACATCCATGCCTTACCGGGATGCGAACCCGAACCCAGAAGCTCCAAAAACTAGCACCCTAACCATTCCGCCTCCGGGTTAGCAAAAAATTAGCTAAAAAATTACTTACACGGCAAAGCAATATAGAGATGTTGCTATTTTAAAACTAATGCATTAGATGTATGAGACATCTCTGAATATCAAACCATCCTCTCATCATTAGCAAATGCTAGTGATTGGTAGTAGCCCAAAGGCTACAAACACGTATGTAGATTCATTCTAGATTCAGTCTAATTTTAATAGTTGCATACATTATTTAACTGGTCATCAAAATCATTGTCACTGTCTAATGCAATAAATCACAATTGCAGTGAGTTCCAAGAGGACACGCCAATCTGCTGGAATGTTATATAATTCACATATTACTAATAACGATTAAATTCCATAAAATATACATTAAATTTCTAACAATAATTTGTGAAAATAAAACACAGCTATACACTTATTGAAACTTTACATTTATGTATGTACACTCTTATAACAAACACTCCTAATTTAACTCAGTCTGAGTGGATTTCACTCCTCCAGACTGGAAAATGCACTTCTCCTTTTGGAGTGGATCCTTTGTGTGCAAAACCTCCGACAGGATCACTCCAAACGAGTGATTTTAACTCAGTCTGAGTAAATATGTATGCCTCTACGGTGTCGAAAATGCACTTCTCCAACTGGAGTGGATTTCACTCTTTATTTTTAAGAGTGTAACTATTATAATTTTCATTTAAAATTGTTTTCTCTCTCTACCCATTTCAGTCAAGTTACACATTGATAATTACGCCTTAAAAACCGAAATTATACTCATAGAAAATATATTTTTATGGTTATTTAATGTATTTTTATACTTAAGATGCAATTGTGTTTTCTAGTAGTTTTTATATTCATAATAGTTCGATTTTTTTAATAATTATTTTTTATTTATCGCTAGCGTTAGTAAAACCCGGTATATTGTTTTTTCCATGTGTTTGCTAGAAAATTGTAGAACAAAAAACTGTTTAGAAACTCACAATCCTTAAATATTAAGGATTTGTAATTGGCTATATATCGAGAGTTAAACCAAAACTTTAATGAAAAAGATATGGCAAATTTTTAATGAAATATTTTACATAAAATTTTAAATGTAACTTGAAATAGCCAGATAACTTTTAAAGTTGGTCTTAGTACAACAATTTCATTAAATGATGTAAACCGCAGCCAAGTAAAAATATTTTACTACTTTATAAATTAAAAATGAAAATTTTCCAAACTAAAAGCTGTAAAAATAATAATGTTGCCTTTTGTTTTTAGACCATGCTTTTATTGTAAATGTTAAACTTCACAGTTTGACATGTTTTCTTACAACTAATAATTTAGTAGTCTGATATCTGTGCAAATTTAATTGATGATTTTTAACAGTAATTTTCACGTTATATTTTATTAAAAAATTAATTATGTTCCTTAATTGATCTCATACACAAATACTCACAAACACAATTGAACTCATACATCATAATAACATCTCTGTCACCTAAAACAAAAAGAATATTCTTCTTTTTTATTTTGAACATATTAAATTGAAACCAAAACAGATGGGCTACATTCCTTTCACATAATGCTTTCAATTAAATATTTTTAAATAGAACCAGTTAGTAATACAATCTCTTTTATAATAATATTCTGCGGAAAATATGCTATTCTAAGGAAAATACGCTTATTTTGCTACTTTCCTTCTTTCATTAACCAAGCTCTAAGTCAAGATAAAAGTCAACAGTGAAAGATAGTAACTACAACTCTCGAGAACATATATTTTTCTTGATTTCGATGATGATATAACTAGAATTTTTTTATAAAAATATATGAAAAAAACCTAACGTTTTCATCTTAAATTCAACGTATGTTTTTATATAAAATGTTTTTTTTTTGTTGTTGTTTGACTTGGTGAAGTTAATTGCTTTTCAAAATGATGAACTTTACTTTTTCTACAGACATCATAAACTTAATACGTGAATTGTAAACCTATGAACATCAAAACAAAATGTAATGTGCTCTAAAGATTGTTTTATTATTTATTTACAAATGGTTGAATTTTAAAAAACTACTTATATTGCAGAGAGTAATTATTTTTATTGCGTCTACATTTTAAAATGATACGGTAATATTTTTTCATCAATTTCATTAATCAAGAGTTTATTTTAATTCCTTGTAAATATGATCCAAACTATTAAATTTGCCTATAAAATGATCCACAAAATAGTTTTTGAAAATAATACTTTAACTTTAGTGTATTTCAATCATCAAATTAGGAAATAAAAATAATTTAAAACAACTAAAACAACAATTGCAAACACAATCCAATTAGAGTTTCGATTATTATTTTTTTAATGTTGGTTACTTATTCAAGACCTGGGATTATGTTTAAGTTTAATGCTTTTTAGCATTCAGGGATCAATACTACTTATTAGCTATATATGAGCTTATGAGCTATATAAAACTTTGAGCTTGACTTTATGAGCAAGGCCATTTTTATTTGTGTCACCCTGTATAAAGGAAGCTAAACAGCTATTGCTCCCCCACTTTATTGAACGATATTATGTTTAGATATTGCATTTTATATTACGATTAAAGTCGCACCTACAACCATCTTATCCAAGAAGTTTTCTGTCTTTTTTTTTGTGAAAATAGAGTATAATCTGTCTATATTTTTATTTGAAACAGACACAGTGAATAAGAAGTGTAGACTATATTAACTGAGTACTTTTTCAAACTGCAAGAATAAACAACGGGTTAATTTCCTAGTTTGAAATAAAAATTTACAAATTATTGCCTTGGAATAAATTTAATAACATTAATTAAAATTAAAATATTTTTCAATTTCAATAGCAGCTCATAAATCGTTAAACGTTAATTTTTTCAAAATTCCTTTCAAAACACACTCTTAAATATATAATTGCTTGAGAAATGTGTTTACATTAAGAATATATACGGAAGAATTAGTTTTTGAGTGAAGAAGTTAATTGAAATGGTACCCTTCGTGTTTTGTTTTTTTAGTACGAGAAAATTATAAATTATAAAAGCTGCCCACCGGAGATTACACAAATGGACACGTAAGAAATTTAACTACCTAAACCTGGAAGGGGAGTAGTTGTTCCTGAATGCCGCCCCAGTGGCGCAAGGACGCTAGCCTTTGGAGCTGCTTTGGTCGGGTTCGAATCCCGGTCAGGCATGCTTGTGACCGTCAATAAATGTTGTTATTTGTCTATGTGTTTGTGTTGTCCTTTCTTTATGTGTCTCTTCTGGCGAGCTGGGTAATGGGCTATAATGCCTACACTCTCCCTTCTAGAGGGCGCAATCACTGTCATTTGTCAACTATTTAAAGCATACTTTTTTAAAAAGGTTTGATTTTCTAATAAAAATATTTTCAAAAAGATTGTGTAACGGTCCTCTTTAAACTGGTGGTAAGATGTGCTGCCTACATCTATATAGAATAATGTTATGTAGCAATAATGGTAACAATTAGGCTAAGGGAAAATGATCCTCTCTGTAGGAAAAAGTTACTTCGGCTTTTATACTACTGTTTTTGTTGTTAACTGCATTACTGGCCGAAGTGAACAGCGCCATTTACTAGCGGTCTTTCTGAGGGGAATATCAAAGTTACATAAATTTTTTAGCAGTTACATAATATAGATATAAGAAACCCGTTTCATGTCAAAATTTTAACGTTACACCAAATTTTTAATTAGCAGGCTCAACTCGATCCAGACCGATGACCAATAGGGCGTGTTAAAGAAAAAGTGCTTTTAAAAATTGATGATTATTGTTTGCTATATTAAAATAAATTAACATATCATTCCTTTAATACCATTATAAATATTTTAGGCGATCTAAACTTTGAATAGAATTTAAAGCCAAAAAAATTAATTGTTAATAATTAAAATTTAAGAAACTTCTTCTTTGTCTTTACTTTGGCGCCAATCGCCTTTTTTTAACCCCAGTAACTGCAATGATATTTAAAGTATTTAATGATAATATGTGGAAATTTCTGAACCCACCACAGTAATCACCGTTTTTATTTTATTTTCATATACAAAAAGAATTTTGAACAACACAAATCATAGAACAGAACTCAATAAAATAAATGCAGAGATAAAACTCTTATATGCGGACCTCAGAAGGAAAAGATGGAACGACTTGTGTGAAAAGATGGACGCTAGGACTCCTGACACAAAACTCTGGAAAATTGCCCGAGGAATTAATCGTGAACAAGAACCAACAGTAAAATGTAATACCATAATAGATTCAAATGGTAACCTTACCCATGACGATAGATCTGCCGCTGACCTTCTAGGAGCTTTTTACCAAAAGACAAGTTCGCTGGAATTTAGTGTTCAAGACAAGAAGGTAGCAAAGAGAGCTAGAAATTTGGCCCATGGATGCCGTACCACCGACTCAAAAACGCCCATTTTCAGTGACTTATTCACAGGGCATGAATTACAACTAGCCATGGCTTCACTCGATCTAACTAAACAACCAGGACCAGATGGATTACATGGTCAAATGCTAGATAATTTAGGACAGGAGGGAAAACAACATCTTCTAGATATTTTTAGCCGATCATGGAGTCTTGGTAAATTACCACACGACTGGAAAAGTGCTACTATAGTTCCTTTTTGCAAACCGGGTAAGGAGGCCAGCTCCCCGGAAAGCTATAGACCAATTGCCCTGACTAACATTTCCTGCAAGATCATGGAAAAAATGGTCCTTGCCAGGTTAAAATATCACCTAGACCAGGGCGACCTTCTACCAAAAGAACTATTCGGTTTTAGAAAAGGCCACTCTACTACTGACCAAGTTCTATACTTCTGCCAGAAAGTTAGAGATTCTCAAAACCTTAAGCCCACAAATCAAATTGCGGCTTTCTTAGATTTATCAAAGGCCTTCGATAGGGTTTGGAAGCAAAAATTGGTTGTTAAACTGCATGAAGAATTTAAAATTAGCGGCAGAGCATTGTCCTGGATTTACGACTTCTTGAGAAACAGAGTCATAAGAGTAAGGTATAATAATGTCTTATCTAAGAGCTTCAAACTAAATCAGGGTGTCCCTCAGGGATCTGTTCTGAGTCCGACCTTATTCTCAATTTACTTGTCAGGCTTTGAAAAGCTGATTACTCGAAAATGTGAAACTGGATTGTTTGCTGGCGACATCATCCTCTGGAGTTCTGGCTCAGACATTAAAACAGCTGAAGCAAATTTGAATTCAACCCTTGGTGATCTGTGGGGGTTTGCAGAGCTCCATAAATTAAATTTTAATAAACTGAAATCAAATGTTAGTTTCTTTACTACGAACAGGAAACTCTATAACTATCACCCACAGGTCAGTTTCGGTGGTCAGCTTCTCACCTACGAAAAGCACCCTAAATACCGGGGCTTCGTACTTGACCCTGAATTCACGTGTAATAAACATATAGAGAGCCTTATTCTTAAAAGTAGAAAAAGATTGAACCTTTTAAAATACATCTCTGGACGAGACTGGGGTGCCCGTGCTGACACCCTTAGAACTACGTACATTTCACTTGTGAGACCTATCTTGGAATATGGATTTCCAATATACTCCAGTGCCTCTCAGTTCAATCTTATGAAATTGGAAAAAGTCCAACTAAGCGCTACCCGCATCATAACAGGATTAAGAAACAGCTGCCAGAAAGATGTTTTGCTGTACGAAGCGGATCTTCAGCCTCTGAGCATGAGAAGAGAAGCAAACCTAGCGAAATATTACAGCAAACTTATTAGTTACGGCACCCAAAATCGTACGGCAGAGCAAATTCTGAAAAGGCAAAATAACCAGAGATTGAAGAAGAATAGCCCGTTTAGTCTGGCGACATCCATGGAATTATTTGATAAAAATGTAGAGAGCCACTCACTCAGTTTGGGAATTGATCCCTCAATATGGCTAACAGATGTTTTTTTCCACACTGAAATGCTTTCCCATGTATCCAAAAAATCAAGTATTCCCGAACATCTTAGGCAACTTGCACTAGAAGTTTAGAAGTTATAAATGGGATTCCACAAGACGCTACCAAGATTTACACAGATGGCAGCAAAGGCGAAAATAACCAATCCGGAAGTGGTGTATACATTTGGACTCCAAACGGAGAACAAAAGATATCAATCAGAAATTCAGACCATTGTTCTGTTTTCAGAAGCGAACTGATTGCCATCGAAGCGGGACTTAAGACTATACAGGAGGAAAGAAGCTCTAGTGAGGTCTGGATACTATCGGACAGTAAGAGCTCTATCCAACACCTAAGTGACTGGAGTACTGTGGGAGACAGGACCAGTATCTCTGTGCTAAACATGCTAAAACAGATTTCCAGATACCGAACAATCCACCTGCAATGGATCCCCTCACACGTCAATGTATACGGTAATGAGGTGGCAGATGGCCTTGCAAAGGGTGGCTCCGAAGCTGCAGCACCCCTCCCGGTCTGGACTTTCTCGGAGATCCACACCATCAGGAAGAACAAGGCAAAATTGAAATGGCTAACCCCCCCCCCCCAGCAAGTATTTGGTACAGGAGAAAGAACCCTGGGGGCTCCCTTGGCCTCATTTGCGATATCAGAGATCAGACGGCTTTATCAAGATTCACGAGTGGCCATCTGAAGACCCTTACTTTTCTTGAATTACGCAAGCTTTTCCCAATTTGTGCGAAGTGTTCTACGGAAATGGCCTCGTCTGACCACATTTTGGACTGCCTTAATCTTTCCTGGGACGATCTTCTTAAGGACCCTTTGTGTTTTCTGGACTTTTTACGTGTTTATAAACTCATGGAATTTGTCTAGCTATCACTAGCCTGGAGGATTTGTAAAAAAAAAGAATTTTGCTACTGCTTCAATAGAGCTAGTTTCCATCAGGTTTAACGAAAAAAGTTGCATCAAATCACAACATAATTTAAACATAAGATATGAAGTAAAAATGCATTATATTAAAAATTTTCGATTGATGAGAACTTCAAATCTAAAATATTATTATCAAAGAGAACATTTTAAGTCAGCGTTTTGTGTTCGCTTCAAGTGAGTTCCAATTCTTGCTTTCATATCACGTTTGAATTCTTCAGTTATTTAATATTAAGAGGTATATTCCGCCAAAATTTCACAAAATTCTAATAGCCTAAGGTTTTTTTTCAAGATGGAGCCATTGCAATTTAATATGCGTTTTACTTTTATCATTAATATGCATTTTTATTAAAGAATGCCTACCAAAAACGATAAGTGTTTGACGTTTAATATGCCACAGACCCTACTTTGTTATTTTCCGCATATCCCGTATCATGTTAACATTCTTTAAATAATAAAATTTCTTTGCAAAATGTACTCAAGAGAAATATCTCATTAGTGATGTAGAAATATTTTGAAGACTATTTGAAACTTTTTCTTGTAAATCCAATGATAAGAAATGCAAAATCTGCACTTTAAGAGGGTTAAATTAGAGTTTTTATTTATTTTAGAAGCGTTGGGGTTCGCAAATAAACATCATTATAAAGGAATATATTCCACTTGATTTTATAATCAGCTATTCATAACTATTTATTTTTTATTATCCTTGAATTACTTTAGTGAAGTTAAACCTGACTATCAATATTTACAAAATATAACATAGTGAATTAGGCTTATTATTACATCTTAAATTTCAAAGCTCTTTTATGAATACGTGACTTTTATCTATTATTTTACCTTTCCTTTAATTGAAGTGCGTAGCGCATTTCAGAACTGCAATGAAATATTCATAATTGCTGTTTATATTTAAGAACTTTGTTAATGGTCTAATTTAACACATTTTTATTGATTCTTATTTAATATACATAAATATTAAAAAAAATATGTTTTTAAGGTATCAAATACCAAAATGCTAAAAGAAGAGTATTTTTGATCAAACAAACCAATTTACTTTTTTTCAGCATTTGCTACTCCATTAAAGCTAACACATCATGACATATTTTTTCCTTTTATAATTATAAAATATTTTTCTTCTAATTATGTTTATTAAATTAATGTAATACAACTTTGATTTAACATTTTATAGTCAATAGTGTTACGTTTTATACTATTGTGAATGAGAAATCAAGGTAGGCGAGTACCCAAAATTCTAAAAAATTTTACTATTACTTTAATCTTTTCCAAATCTGGCATAGTGATTTCAAATATAATGAACAATGCTTTTGGGGCAATTTTTTTTATTTAAAAATAATTAATTTATTTTAAACTGTGTTTTTCAACTAAAAAAGGGGTTTACGTTAACACTTCTATCATAAAAAGTTTTACATTAATTTACCTGAAATTTTTTACAGATGCTATTTCAATATATATCTGTGCCATGAACCTCTAACTTCTGGTGTAAATATACAAGTGTTTTTTTTTAATGTCCAAGTGTAAGTTAATTGAAAAAAAAAACTTTTTTGTGGTTAATTTATAACATTTTTCTTAATAACTTCTTTTCTTGTAATTTGTATGTAACTCCAGAGGGTCATTGCATGTATCGGTTCAAAAGGTAGAATTTAACACATAATTAATGTTTATAGGATGAAAAGTTTTAGACTTGTAACGTAGTCCTCAGTTTTCCTTAGTTTAGTCAATGTTTTAGACTTGTTACCCTAAACCTCTTTTTTTGGTAGAAAAAAACGTTTAAAATAAATTATATTTAAATAAAAATATGCCTAAATAGTATTATTCATTATATTTGAAATCACTATGCCAAATTTGGAAAATATTAAAGTAATAGTAAAAATTTTAGAACTTTGGGGAATTTTGGGTATTCGCCTACCTTAACTAAGAATCGAGCTCGTTGGTTAGTTATCTTACGTTTCAAATATTGAAAAAAGTTGCAAAATAACAGTAGAAAACACTTTTTATTGTTAAAAAATGAATTATCGCATGACAGCCAAATTACGTGGTTTTAAATGAAAAAAGTCTTTTAATGTCAAGTGAAAAAAAATTGTTGAATTAATATTTCAAAAAAAAAATTGCAAATGCCAAATCAAAATCTAATTCATTTCGTATGAGTTTAAAGTGTTTCATGTTTTAAACAAACAATTAAATTTTAATAGACACAGGTATGTTTAACTTTTCCCTAAATAGCTAGTTTTTTAGAAAGAGTTTTAAACAGAGATTGCATGTTAATTAGTTTAAAATCTAAAGTAATATTACATTCCGGAGTGTTTTAAGTGTTTTTGAAACTATTCTGCAATGGCTGACATATTGAAATTAAATATGAAGTGCCACGGCATTAATTATTATTAGAAACTTATATGAAAGTTTAGATAGATAATAAGTTTATTGATGCATGGTTGAAGACTAGAACAACAGTTAAAAGTTACAGTTAAGAGTTCAGTTTAAGATACAGTTAAGTTAACAGTATCAAATCTGTTATTATTAATTTAAGATAGTTAATATAGAACATATAGGAGATGTTTTTGTAATTTTATGGAAGACAATGTAATCACAAAGCATAAGTAATAAAATATACCAAAGAAAACTTTCAAATGTCTTTTTTATGGAGTATTGCAAAGTTAAACTGTTTTCTTCCAAATAACCCGACTCTCCAATGACTTTAACTCAGAAAATTTAAAGAACTTTAGTATATTTATCTTCTTAAAATGCACACCTTTATAACGTTACCCAAAAACTCCCTCAATAAATTAAATAGGTTGGGCAAATATTTAGTTTGGTTTTGTCACCAGTAAATTTTTGGTATGGTATGGTATGATACATATATATTCCAGCTTGTGTGCTTGTTCAGAGAACCGCTTATAAGCTTTCGTCAAGTGGGACAGACACAGAAAGAAATTTTACAGTCACAAAGAAATGAATAACACATAGACAAATAACAACATTTATTGACTGTCACAAACATCCATGCCTGACCGGGATTCGAACCCGACCCCAGCAGCTCCAAAGGCTAGTACACTAACCATTCAGCCACCGAGGCGGCAGTAAATTTTTCAATTTTGTACCCTCTTCTAAACTTGTAGTTCAATAACTAACTTATCCTCTATATAATTTCAAAAATGAAATAGATTTCAAAAAGATAGATTCGGTGAAAAATCCTTATTCTTTGAAGATAAAATGTTACGCATTCAACACAATAGAGATCAAACATTCCCGTGTTCTTTGCAATTGGTATTCTGTTTTTTCCTGTCGAACAATTCAAGCGAAACCCCATCGGAATTTGTATGAAGTGAGAAAATGTTAACGACCAGATGCGAGTACCTTACGTTACAAAAAGAAATACCATTCGATATGTTTGGATGATTTTAGCTATAGCTTTTGGGGAATTCTTTCGATTTGCTGGTCGTTTTGAATCCATTAGAATGTGGGTATTATATCGTAGAAAAATTTATAAATTCTCAAATAAGAAAAATGATACAATTCACAAAAATCAAACATTGATGTTTTTTTTTCCAAAAAAATTAACTTTAACAATGCAAAAACTTCAAAGGTTTGATCCATCTTAGAAGAATAATGAACCTAAAATATATTTTTTGCAAAGCAGTTAATAAAAATAGGCTTTTGTTATGTTATTCCAAAGAAAACTGAACACGGACTTAAAATTCGAAAAGCTATGTAAGTGTTTTTGTTGCAGCTGTTGCAAGATTACTTATTTTTAACTTAAGAAAAATGCAAGTAAATAAAGACATTTTACTTTAACTGTACCGTATTATAAGAAATGAATTTGCAAATAACAAACACTTGAGAACTTTGGTAGATTTCTTAAGAATCAAAAATGCAGTAATGATAAGTATTTCTTTGTGTTTATTGAATATACAAGTAAATTAAATTTTTTTTCCATTTGAGAAAATGCTATAATTCTTAGGATATTGAACAAAGCTTCTATTTCTTAGCTTTAAAAATCGTATCAATGCAAGATATTTCAATGCATAAGATTTTATTGTTATTTTTATTTCTTATCTTTGTAGGATTTGCATTCCAATTGTGGTTTTTTAAATCATTTCTGTATTAAAATAATTGAAGCGCTTCGAAGTTTCTTAGCATAGTAGTACTAAATTGAATGTTATTCTGGCGATATATTGAGCATATATTCAAGTTATGTCTTTCAATAAAGATTTAGCTGCCTAACATTATTTACTATCTTATTGTCAAACATCTTATAATGTTTAAATGTTTAGCAAAAAGGTATTTTCTTCCATACTGAAACACAACATATAGGTCAAAATAACGAATTAGCATCAAAATTTGTTTAGTTAGTGTTAATCTAAAATGGTTTCTACTTTCTCTCCTTAATGGTTAAAATAAAATGGGTTTAAAAATGTAGCCCAAAAGATTTTAATCTAACAAACAATAACTATACTATAATAATAATATATCTAATGACTATAAAATTCTAAACTTGTGACTTGTGTGTGTTGTTGCTTTTCATAACATCTCTTCAATTGATGCATACTTACTTAAATTATGTGTGCTTAGCATGTGCCTTGATTATATCTTGAACACGAATGCTTTAATGGGCAACATTGAAAGACTTAAAGAGCTGAAAATTAATTCAATTAGAAGGTACCTTGAAGTCACACGGTTCAATTTGAAAAGATTCACACATCCGCCTTAATATCTGAAAAAGTTTCCAAATAATACACCTTCGTAAGTAATTAGTTTTGGCGTTAACTTAATAACTTCATCAAAGAGAAGCTACATTTTCATTAAATTGTTATTTTAACGATGAAAGGATTTCGTTCTAAATACCAGTTTACACTAATAAAAGCCGTGCTTTAGATAAAAGGTTTTATAGTATTTGTACGTGTTAAAGCATAAATCAAATGTAATATTGATTTAATAATAGAGTATAAGATTACTTTTTAAATTAATGATTCTCGTTTGCCTTTACCTTTGTCGATTAAGTCTTGAAGATAGATATTCTTTAAAGTACTAAACTTGGGATTGAAATTTTGTATGAAATAAGTAATCATTGTTCTAAATTAATTTGGTTTGTCAATTTGTTATTTTATTTAAAGGAATTGTAATACGTTAATTTGTGAAAATATATTTTGTAATTTTAAATAGATTGTTAAGCTAAACATTTAAGTTTTAATTAATTACCATTTAAGGTTCTCCGTTCAGTGAATAACAATTTTTTAATCAAGATAACTTTTAATTAGATTTTTAAAAACCTCTTAAAATATAGAAAAGAAGAAAAATCCTTAAATTCCTAACTAAAGATTGTATGGTAAATACCGGAGTGAATTAATAATTGCGGTGAATTAATTAATCAAAACAAATTGCATACTGGAATAATTACGTGTATGCATTTAAGTACTATGCTTCATTTTTGGTTAATCATTTAAAAAATATATATATTTCTAATACATATTATTTATACGATGCAATATATAAATGTCATTTTTCTGCAAACGCTTTTTAACTCACTCGTTTTTTCTCGCAACCTGAATTAATTAATTTTGTTCGGAACTCGTTATGAACTTCTGTTCTGTATTAATTAATTTGTTCTGAATTTGAAAGATTTAATTAATTTGAAATACCCACTCACCCGTTAAAACAGCACCCCCCTTGAAAATGGAAACATGAATAAACTGACTTATCCGGATAAGATAAAGATAAGCACTTCGCTGAGCTCAATATACCTTAAGCGATTAACACTTTATCGAGCGACATTAAGCCTCCTCCTTGGTATTAGAAATATAGTATTGTAGCAACTTTACAGAACAGCTAGCAGTTCGTTCCTGTCTGTTTTCTCTAGAAATTTCCTCCTTATTTTGATTTCTCAGAATATTTAAGTAAAATATAAGGTTATTAGTAAAAACTTATTTTATGAATAACTGTTTTTAAACATTTTTGTTGGTGTTACACTTGTTCATAAGTCTATATATAAACTAACACTCAATTTATTATCAAATAAAAACTTTGATTTAGAGTTGTTTTTTTATTATTTTCTGGTTTTGAACCCAAAAAAAAACATTGCGAAACTTGTACATTGTTACGAATTTTTCGGATTTTACGTGATAGAAAGTATATTAGTTATCATAAACGCAAAAATTTTAAAAATAACAAAAAAAATTATTTAAAATCATTTTCTCTCTTTTAGAAATCTAGAAATCAAAAATATTGTGAGAATCAATTCGGGTCAAGTGGGGTAAGTGTGATAAACAGCTCTTGTAACTTTGGAAACCATTCTAAAAATCTGAAAGTTTGCAATATATAACATTAGACCACTTATAATTAAACTAAAAAGGAATATTGGCCTTATTTTTTGTTTAAAGAAAGTTTTGAGCTTTTGAATTTAAGTGCAACTGTCTTCTTCTTATGTGGGTCTTTCTATGTGGGGTAGGTGTGATAAAACAGCAATGGATTTTGAAATGCAAATTTTGTACACTTAAAATTGGAATTCAAACATATAATTTTTTTTCTACATATGTATGTTTCTTATAATAATTCACTACCAATTTTAGGATTTGGAATTTACTTGAAGCAGAGAATGAATTTTCTTAATAAAAAATGCAGAAACCCTATCACACTTACCCCACTTGACACTACTTCGAAATTCCTTGGAATTCAATATCTTTTTCCGTTATATTATAAGGAACAAGTAAACAGAAAACAGTTTGTTATTTTCTTAACGTTAATCCCTGGTATCCTAAATGCTGGCATTAATTTGTTTCAGTACTCCAACAATGATTACTTAAGCATTATATGTGGCTACTGTGACGTCTCATCAGTCGACTGAGAGAACTTTAAACAATTTATACAGAATAATGTGGCAACAGGCGTTGAATTTAATTAAACGGCTTAATCCGACGACAAGAATGTATTAGACTGACCATCATATGAGGGTCCCAGATAAATCGCTGAAATGAGAGAGGCAGCTTCTTTTGGAGTTGTAGCTACCTTTGGATTCAACATTTAAGTTAAACGCCAGTAAAGAATACTTTTGAAAGTCATTAGAAATATGCATTTACTGTTTAGGTCATTACGCATAGTAAATTTAATGGATGCAATTATTTTGAGCTTATGGACTGGTCAAAACGTCAAGTTATGCATAACATAAAATTGCTTGATTAGGGAAGTAAAGTTGGTCCTCCTTAGCTTTGCCAACTCTGTCGATTTCAGTCAGTCAGTAAGTCTAATTTCGCTGCCTATTTCTTCCTCATTTTGTCACAGCTCACTTTCCTATTTTCTTCTAATCTCGTTAACTGCAAATTTAATTTCTGGACCTTAACAAAATTTTATAATCGCAGAAATATGATATTTTTAAAATGAGGCCAACTATTCTTTTACTTTGATGTTTAAATAATGCCTTTGATGTTTAATAATGCCGCTTAATATTCTTATTAGAAATCTATATACTGGGTTTCTTAAGCATCGTAATCGTAACGTCCATCACCATCTATACCCTAATTTGAATATACGCTAATATTTCAGTGACGTAATGTGAGTGTAATGGTCGACATTGTCGTCCCTTAGGACTTAATCACAAAGCTGACACCCTGGCTATTTCATGGAGAGTAATGAACACTCATAGAACGCATTTGCATTAGTCCTGGCCATTGGTATTGGGAAGGAGATTCGATTAAATAAGTTATATGGTACTGTTGGGTACTATTAACTCAAAGGATTATGTTAAAAGGATATTCCCACCTTGTTGAATGTAACAGTAATTGCAAATATAACATTCATGAACATTTGTAAAGAATACGGCAAAAAAGTACAGAATAAAATACTCCAATACACTAATTGTCTCTCACTTCTTGCAAATAAGTATTTTTTTAATATCAAGCAATTCTTTAAAAAAATATTGGCAACTGAACTTCCGCCAATACAAATTAAATTTATGTATTGGAACTCTATTACTTTAGAAATAAGTATAAAAATGTCCCAAATCTAATTTATTTCCTAAACTTAAACTTCTCTAAATATGAATTTTTCATGTGTGTCACCTTTAGAGGTTCGACAAACAATTTAAAAATCTCGTTTTGTCCGTGTACTTTAGTACTTTTCCCCATGGGCAAACATCTCAGGAAAAGAAAAGAAATTGAAAACTGTCAATCTTTCTGTGTTTCTTAAACCAATCTGGGAGCTAACTCAAACTTTGAAACTCTCTGGCCTTTAGGGGTTTCGGCAATCTCTTCCATGTGTTTAAAGTAATTAAAACTCAGAGACTCTTGAATAAAAAAAATATAAAATGAATGTATTTCCATGTAACATGTAAAACTTTTACCGACCTAGACTAAGATAAGTATTTGGTAATATTAATTCACTTTCGTAATTTATTGATTTGAGTTGATGAACTTTTGTTGCGATAAACGACTTCAGGCAAAACAAGGTTTAATGAAATTAATGAATTTTACGCAATGGTATTTTAAAATAAATAACTCATCGGAAAGATTTATTAATTTAAAAAAAAACATTTGCAATAAAATGAAATATAGAGAAAAAAATAAA
Organism: Hylyphantes graminicola; assembly: GCA_023701765.1. Classification (NCBI taxonomy): domain Eukaryota; kingdom Metazoa; phylum Arthropoda; class Arachnida; order Araneae; family Linyphiidae; genus Hylyphantes; species Hylyphantes graminicola. The sequence continues at coordinate 39,649,589 of CM043111.1, forward strand.
CGTTTTTTTAAACCTCAAAATTCTTGATCTAACATTGGAATTATTCTTCTGAAAAATCTTACCATGATTAAAACAAGGTTTTGAAACAGTTTGCAGGCACGTCTAGGGTTATTTCATTATTCAAAGGTAAAGGTTGCATCTTCGCATTATACTTTATAAAAGTTTTTAAAGTTGGCGAAGAAAAAATTTAAATGTGAAGATAAGGATTTTATTATTTTTTGTAACCTTTGGAAATACTGTATACAGCCCCTAAAAATGAACACTAAGCCTGGTTACACAGAAAACGAAGTTACACAATTTGTTTGAGTTCATAGTGATCAAAATGATAATTACCTTATTTTTTGACTTTTTTTTAGTTTACAATCAAAAGTATAGTCAAAATTTAAAAAAAAAAAAAACAGTTTAAGTGTGTTGAATCTTTTTAAGAATAATTGCTCCATCTATTTTTGGCATGCTTTGCAAATATTTTCTATATATGGTTCACGTTTTCCATTCGTTTTTGGAGAAAAAAAAACAGTAATGCTAGTTTATAGATAAGTGTAAGATGAGAATCTCTTGTTTTCTTCAAAATAAAAAGAATTAAAAGACTGTACAATCAAAAAGAAAAAAACTAAACGTGGAAACTACCCCGTCTCTTCTATTATTAACTTCAAAAAAGTGTTTTTCATAAGTATTTATTGTTTAACATAATTTTTAATAACTTAATAGAAAAAATATTACGACTCATCCAATAAAGGCCTTTGATAATTATTGTTGGTTTAATGGAGTGAACCACAAAAACTGTTATTCGCAAACATTTGGGGATGTTTAGAAAGTAAATACTTCTTATTTAATTTAAACAGAAAACACGAACATATAATTTTTTTAGCCAGTAGCAAACTGTAGCTTTTAGTATTTGTACACAAACATCACATTTGGAGATTAATTTTAATGCATCAGATCGGTAAATTTTTTTTCATTAGTATTTGAATATTTTTATAAAAATATAATGATTTTTTTATATATCAATTGTGTTTACAAAATAAAATGTTAGCATTATTTTTCGGTGGATCTTCGGTGGACAAAAAAATCTAAAGTGCATTTGTTTTATGCATACTAAATACTTTTGAACTTTAAATGATAATTGAAGTTCGCGTGTGTAAACATTAATATTCCCTTTTTTTAATATTTCTTGAAAAATGTTACATTTTTAACATTTCAAATATTTTACTTACCTATTTTCATATAGCTGTATCTTCAAAGCAAAGTGTAGTAACATTTGTTTTTTTTTATCTTAAGAGAGAATCCATAGAAACTTTTAATTAACGTCGATGCACAAAGACAATATTTTCATTCGTTTGAAAACAATCTTATCATGATGAAAACAAGATTTTGAAACGTTGTACAAGTACTGTATCGAGTAATTTTATATTTCAAATATAAAGGTTGTATCTCTGGGTTATACTTCATAAAAGTATTTAAAGTTTGCGCGAAAGAAGATGATTGTAATTAAGTTACACACAAACACATTCAAAAGAGCTTGATTAGCCGCCAAGTTTTAGTGGTATATTTAGATCTAAGGAGGCATCTGAATGAAGTTGGATTTCAAATTGTATTCATATTAAACAGATACGGGACTGCTCGATTTCGATCTTAGAACCTCTTAAATGCTAGCCTAATACTAAATGTCTATGACAAAGTAATTAGTTAGTCGCCAGAGCTAGCATTGCATTGGGTTTTGTGCTGAACACCACAGAACTCGCCTTCCAGTAAGTCGAAGAAGGACAATTTTTTTATTCTGCTGCTGCTGTTGCCTGAAATGAGTCTCGGGACTTGGATGCCTGAGTTGAATCTCCGGGCATTGTCTGCTTTGAACCGCGGGACTTAGTTGAGTGAAATTGTAAGATGTGGGTGCCGATGGCAAGCGATACTTTCATTTCCACCAATGAAGAAGTTCGAGCTGTTTTGATGCCAAAACCTTTACATATTGGTCTAATATTAAACCGGCTGCGACAAACTAATTACTCGGTACACTGTAAAAAATGTGTTGTTTTACTGTTAAAAACTGTCAACTTTGACGCCAGTTAATAACTGTCTTTTTGCAGTTTAAAACTGTAATTTTTTTTATAGAAAAAGTAATTTTTTACAATAAAACTGTAATTTTTTTATAGAAAACTAATTTTTTACAAGAAAACTGTAATTTTAGTAAGGAGAAATTGTTATTTTGGCAGGGGAAAACTGTTAAATTAGACGTACAAAGAGTCACGTGATTGACATCATCGTTAGCACAAATACCCAATAATAACCCTCGCCACACACACCGAGTAATTACTTTCTTGCAGACGGTTCAGTATTGGACTCGCACAAAAAGGTTCCTGGATCAAAACCGGACCCAGTCCATAACTCTTCCAGGAAGCACTTGGGTGCGAGCCCAATACTGAACCTTCTGCGACAAAGCGAGGGCTAGTATTGGATATTTCATTTTAGCAGGGAGATACTGTTAAATTAACAGTTTTTACCTGCTAAATTAGCAGTTTCTCCCTGTTAAAATTACAGTTTTCCTGTAAAAAAATAGTTTTTCTGCAGAAAAATATATATATTTAAACTGTAAAAGAAACAGTTATTAACTGGCGTCAAAGTGGACAGTTTTTAACATTAAAACAACAGGGTTTTTTTACAGTGTAGCGACAGTCGGTATTGGGCATTTGTACTGACTGCCAAATTATAATATTCAAGTTGCAACTACACATTCGACAAAAAATATTGAACAAAGAGAAATGCTGATGCAATTTCATTACGCCGTGCTCCACTGTTTAAGATGTCGCTGCAAAACTTTGTTGAGAGCCCACTCAATTGAAGTTCTCATAACTTCCCCGGTTGAAAAATCGTCACAAATATAGTATCGATTCTTTCGATACTGAATTATTTTACAAAACCAAACAATGTGAACTAATAGAAGATCTGTATATATGTTTGCTTATATTATTTAAGTTATTTCTTTTGAAGTATGTCCAAAAATTAACCATTTATAACAATAAATCCATCATCCAATCCAATAACAATAAATCCAAAAATCTCCCATGCCAAAAATCACCCAGGGTACAATATAAAGTCATTAAATTAGTTTAAATAAAAGAAAAACTCAAATCAAAGACAATGTTTTTCAACAATTAAAAAGGTTTGTTTGGGCTATCATTCAAAACGAAATCGGACTTTTCACAAATATTTGCACATTATGGAGAAGATGTTTTTTTAAACGATATAAGTTTTATTTATAACACCTACACCTCTATCTGTAAAGTAAAAGCGTCTCTTAAAATATACTATAAAAATGAGCTTGTTTGTTTTCAAAATTAATTTTATACTTTATGAAAGTATTTAAACCCATTCTTTCCTACTTTGTTTTATCATTGGGCAAAACAATACAGACTTTGGCAATTAACTGACAATGTCTTAAACATCACTTTTCAATGTTAAAAATGAAACCACTTAATGTACCATCAAAAACATCAATGACAAATTACACGGTTAAAAAAAATAATGCATTTTTAATCTAAATTTTGCTGTTTAATTTTTGCTAGCACCACCATAAAGATCGCTTTTTTTAATATTTTAATATCAATTTAAATCGTGTTTCTTCATATACTAGACACGCATTTCCCCAACTAATCCTATAACTAATTTTTGTATTTCTTAAAATATAATTTTTTCACACACTCTGAGTGATCCTAAAATCTTTACCTTATATAAAGATACCTTTATTTTTAAAACAGGGAAATGCAAAAGTAAACTCAAAATATAATTTTCCCTGCCCAATTCAATTAATGAATGCCTTGCAGAAGAAAAAATGATAATGTTCTCACATAAAGTAAAGTTTAAAAAATTAAATATCTAGATAACATTTTTACAGTTGTTCTGAATCTGAAGACAAAGACACAAGTATCAAATTAAGTTTTGTTCTGAAACAAGTAAAATATTAACTTTTTTTCTTATCCGGTGGAATGGATGTTATAAAAAAATTAACTTCCTTAAAATAATTCTGTTAACTTTTATGACGCTGTATGTGAGACAAAGGACTATTTTTTCGCCTTTCATAAAATGCTCCTCTTCGGTTCTTTTCATAAAAAAAACTCCTTTTTTATAATTATTTTAAGAATTTTTTTCGAACTTTTATACATTAACAAAATGTGACATTTAACAATTTTGAGTTTATTATTTTGATATAGATTGCATGTTTTAAAGGTTGGGATTTCATTGCTTGATTCTGGTTAAATAATTTTGTCTATTTTGGCGCTTGTAAACAATCCCTGATTTACCCATTAATATTTTTGTTCTCTCCCATGAACAGAAAAATTACTATATGATTAAAAAGACTCACAAAGGTAGTGTACTATTTTTTCATATTGTATACGATTACGATATTGCTTTTAGCCTGTTAAATAATAATTGTTTAAAGAAATACGTTTTCCATTTTTCTGATAATATAAGCCTATTTTGATAAATGTACACTCTTAAAACAAAAGAGTGAAATCCACTCCAGTTGGAGAAGTGCATTTTCGACACCCTAAAGGCATGCATATTTTCTCAGACTGAGTTCAAATCACTCGTTTGGAGTGATCCTGTCGGAGGTTTAACACACAAAGGATCCACTCCAAAAGGAGAAGTGCATTTTCCAGTCTGGAGGAGTGAGATCCACTCAGACTGAGGTAATTTGGGAGTGTTTGTTTTAAGAGGTGTACTCTGACAAGTTTTTGGTAAGGCGTAGAAATGTTTTTGATAAATGTGAGCACGTTTTGCCTCCTCCCTATTTGCATTCGTACCTAATTAAACACTATACATAGTGTAAAAATAAAAAGAGATAGTCAATCCCATTGAGTTTGAGCCTCAGTTCTGAAATCACAACCCCTGCGAAAATATTACTCTGTTGTGTAAGCATTTTTCACCATGTTTAAGAATTGTCATAACAGCAAAGTCAAACAAATTTGAACGGAAAATATTTAATTATTAAATATTAAAAATTCGCTAAAATAATCTGAAGAAGATGGCCCCTACTTTTAAACTTTATCGATCATTAAATATAATTATGTACACTTTCCCTTTCAATTTAGCTTTATTTTTCCGGTATGGCTATCTTCACTTCTGATGAAAACAATTCTTACCTAGAAAAGTAATACTTTCACAGGGTTTGCAGACAGTCGAGAATTGAATTTGTCAGGGAAAATTACTGTGCAAATTTATTAAGATATTTATATACTTGTATCAAAATAAGACACATGTTATTTATATACACTGTAAAAACAAGGGCGTATTATTGCACTTGCTTTGAGTGTATGAAATGCTATATAAGGTTAAATATGCACGACTAGTGGTGTCAGCACCAAAATAGGTGTTATCCTTCACTCAAAATGGTTTTTATTTAAACTTTTAAAAAAATTGGTGTTAACATACACCAATAATGTAGCCTTTCGAAGACATTTTGAAAACGAAGCACCAAATTCGATGTTACAGATCGAGCCAATCTAGCAATTCTATGGTTGTAAGGGGAAAGCCAGAGCTGTGTTTTGATAATTTATTCGTGATGTGCAAGGTTTGAGTCTTACTTTAAAAATTTCTAGATAGAAAAATTATTTCAGCTTGCAGTTATTACTTTTGAATGATTATCTGTGTGTTTGCCCTCAGTTAGCCCTAAATAACGGCATGAGTTTGATGATGATAAATCGTGTTTGTATTTGCTGAACATGCAAAGTAAGAGGAACAATTATATTCATTCTTTATATAGAAAACTGAATTACTACTGAATAATTTAATTAAAACTTCAATATTAGCAATTCTGGTTGCAACGATAAAATTAGGGTTGTGTTTATATCTTTGTACGCTAGTATATATGTTTGTAAGATATTGAAATGAGTATAATTACAAAGTTTTCCCATAAGTCATTTCATAAGTATTGAAAAAGTATAATTACAGTATTTTCCCATAAAGTCATTTAGCTCATTGATATCTGAATTGTTTCAATGATTAACTTTTCGATTACGAAATCATTATTACACTTTCATAAATGATATTTTATTTACGTTTTGTTTGAAAAAACTATAAAATAGTTAAACTGAGGTTAATTGCACAATTTCATAGCTATATAGATAGTTGAGTAACAAATTAAACAATGTCTGGCCGCCCTATTGATATCTTTAATTCACGTTAAATATTCCTAAACATTAATTTTGTTTGAGTTATGTTTTTGTATATAAATGTACATTTTCATTTTAGCTTTAGCAGTATGGATAAAAGTATCCTCGTTGTGTTCAACTCAAGTCGCAAATCAACTCAAGTTACAAAATTAGCTACTTTTTAACATTACAAATATGTCTGCTGTTCAGGATTTGTAAGAAATCAGTTTACAGCAAAAAGCGTTTTTAAAAAAATAACCATTTTATCCTTTTGATTCTGAAATTAATACCAGAACACTCTGTTAGGTCGTTAGGTGTTTAAGTACACCAAATCACTGGTGGCGTTTTTTCACACCAAAAATGGTGGCAACAGAGTCGCCACTAAATGTGGTGTTTCTACACACCAGTCAATTATCGGCGTTTCATTACACCGACTTACCGGTGGTGTTTCCTTACACCACTTTTGGTGGCTACTTTGTTGCCACCATTTTTGGTGTGAAGATACACCAAAATTATTTACAGTGTAAGGTAAAGATTTTAGAATGACTCACAGTTTGAGAAAATATTATGTTTTTAGAAATTTTAAAATTAATTATCGGATTAATTGGGAAAATGTGTTTCTAGACGGTAGTTCTTGAAGAGACACTATTTAAATTAATATTAAAATTTTATTTAAAAAAAACCGGCCTTTAAGTTGGTGCTAGTGAAAATTCAACACCAAAATTTTAAATTAAAAATTCTTGAAATTTAGATTAAAAATGCATTATTTTTTTGAGACCATGTAATTTGTCATTGATGTGTCAAATTCTACATTACGTGTTATCATATTTGCATGAGCAGCTATTTCAAAATTAATGAATTACCTCCATGGGAACAACCATCGACAGATATATATCTGAATACGAAAACAATAGAGTTTGTCTTATAACGTGAGAATATGCTTCTCCAGTTTCTAATTTGAGTGTCGATAGTTAACGTGTCAGGCATGACCTAGAAAACATCATTAAATACACGAAACACGAGGACCACAGTAGCGGAGAGTTGCATCACTCACTTGTATCTAACGATTAGGATCCATAGATCTAAATACCGATCGACATTAATCTATTACATTGTCAACCAAATTAAAGGTACCTTCATGTATTCAATTATTAAGATAATAATTCCATTATATTCTTGATTATAATTATTTTGCGTCATTTTTAATGACTGCTTATTCAGTTTGATGCAAATTTTTATAAATAAAATTTTTTAACAAATATATTTGAGGGATTTTTTTATATATTTTCTGTTTACCCATACTTTAAATTTTGATAGGTTATAAAACACTTAATTAAAAACTGCAGCATATACACAGAAAAATCAATCATTCGCTTGTTTCAAGACAAATAATAGCATTCATAACAACCAACTATATTGCAAAAATTCAAAAATAAAATTTTGCAGTATTAAGGCATTTTTACTGAAATTAAACACAAAATATTCCTAATTGATATCCGTAATTTGATTATAAAACCCCTTATATACAATGTTATTTGTAAAGGTAACTTCGAAACTTACTTTGCAACAGTAATACTCCATAGTCATGAAACAAGATGATTGAACAGTGTTGATCTGTTCCACATGCCGTTGTAAATTACCAATACTTCATGATTAGAAATATATAAATTCCCGGCATAGATGTTGAATGCAATAACAAGAAATTCCGTGACAAAGTGTTTCAGAAATTAATTTTAAACTCTTACAACCATGTACACTATATGCCGGTTAATCAGTAAAATATATAACGTAATTTAAAGGCAATAACAAGCATTCCTACCTTTTTGGACTTAAAAAATTCTATTGAGCAATATTATTCAATTATGAAGTCCTTTTTTTCTTCATGTTTATAAAATTCACAGGGGCTGGGGAGCCCAGTCGGTTAGGCACTCGCCTAGCATGCGAAAGGTCCCAGGTTCGGGTCCGATCATCGCCAAAATATCTGCCGACCTATAACTGGCCCGTGCAGCCAAAAATGTCCGACGAATAATACCCCGTGTAAGGGAGTGCACGTAAAATATCCTTCAAAGCAATAACACTGAGCATGATGGCGCCCTTAACGGTTGCGTTGGGTGCCTATTCAGGTGCAGGCTCGTCACTTGACTGTGGTTCTAAAATACGACGCCCGTCGCCAATGGCCCTCATGTATCTCTAGTGCGACGATAAATTCAAACCAAACCAAACAAAGTTCACATTAATTATAAAAATGCTTTTGCGAAAAAATGAATTTGTAACGGGGTGCTTTTTTCTTTCAACTTATGGTTTTGCATCTTACTACGTAAAATTTTAAATTTTCGTAAGTCCTTTCAACTAAATAGCCATGTTTCAGGTTTCTTCTGTTATTACACGCTTGCAATACAAGACAAAATGAAGCCCAACATAAGAAAGTTTCAGAACATCAAAAGAAAGAATGCTTTCCGTACTAATAAGGATGTAACCATAGCGACGCACAGCTTGAGATCTGTCAGACAGCACCTGACTCTTGAATAATGGAGGCTATTTGCCCTCATTTTTGTGTTTAGATAGTTTGTTATAATCTTTTTGTTTTCATTGTTTCATTAAATAGTTTTTATGCCCTCTTTTTTTGGAAATTTTAGATGAAGAACTGAACAAACGCATAAGTCAAATGTTGTACGATTAAAGCCTTACTTGTAACACGTATTTTCGTTGTTTCTAATTAAAAGCTATGAACTAGGATAAAAATTTCCTACATGAGTAGGGAGACCCAGGTTAGTTTTCGAGCTTGTTATCTTTTTGCCTGCTCATTTTTTACATTTACCTATTCTGTAGAAAATATTATATCATTATCTTCCTTACATTTTTATCTACAAACTACCATTAGTACTTTTACACAACGTAAATACAGTTTTTGACATGAAGGGCTTTCGTCTAAGAGGTTGAGATTGGTATAGAGACGCATTTTCTCAGCCTGTTAAAAGTACACGGGACAAATTTAACTACCATAATTTAACGCTTTAACTCATGTACTAAACATTGCTTTAAACTTTCATGTAACTTCTATTAAAAAAATAAAATATCCTAATAAGAGTATGCGTAGAAAGTCGATAAAGATTCCAAAACACTTCAATTTCATATGAAAAAGATAAAAATTTTGCAAAAATAATTGTTTTTTCAACAAAGATAATCATTATCTTAATTGTGTAGCGCAATGCCTCGTTTTGTAGAATCTTCGTGAGGCCAAGATTGTCTAATATTTGTACACTGCATCCACGTAATAAATGCTTAATCTGGCATCGCCTTAATCAAGTAATAGAAGCTGCCCTTTTATTTTTAGTATTCGGTACTTTTACACGTGAAAGAAAGATCGAGCCTCTTCCAAACAGGGATCGGCTTTTTTTTAAGGAAATGAAGCATCTTTTGCACAGTTATATTTATAAACAAACACATACATTTTAAAATGACATCTAAGTGGACTATTAGTTGATGACTGAATTGCATTTTTTCTGGAACTAAATTTTGTGTTCTTTTCATATGTATGACGTATTTGCTTCATAAACCATACCTTAACACCAGCTGACGCCCCCTAATGGCTCATTTCCACATTATAAGGCCAGGTGAAAAATTAGCCACGGTCCAATCCATATTTTTTTATTTCCCGGGTTATGTAAAAGTTTAAAAAAAAAATGAAAATTGCATTTTGTAAAAAGTTTCAAAGTTTTAAAATCATGGTGATTTTAATGACATGGTTAATTAATAATTACCTAGTATGAAGAATAAATAATCTTTCAATACACTGTCCTTTCTTCATAGTTTTTTTCACAACCTATTGTATTTAAATGCTTCGAATGTTTTAGATGTAAGCTTATATCTAAAGGATAGTTATGTTGAGATAAAAATGCACAAAAAAATATTCAAATATTCAAAAAAAAATTTAACTTTTCAATACCTTATTTTTCAAAGATTTTTCAAACGTTAATCACCTGAAGGATACAGACGTGTCAACCCCGTCAAAAGGGCTATTTTTTTTTAAGAAATAAACATATTTTTTTATTTATTTTAAAAAATTTAAGTATTGAACTATTGAGGCTATCGAAACTATTTATCCCACATGTTATATTTAAGAAACAATTAATGAAAAAGTCAAAGACTTGTATTCAAATGTAATGCAGCGAAATCAAGTTAGAACTTTATCTAAAACGCTTATGCACCGAGTGTTAAAATATTTATTTTCATTTCATTAAAATAATTTTTAATAAAAAAAACATATAATTTTAAACAGTCATCCTCAGAAAAAGAGAACTAATTGAACTTGTCTGTGTAAATAGTAACTTAATCATCAATTTTAAATCGTGTTCATTATTTGCAAATTGTGATTGGACGAGCCACAACGTACAATTCATCGTCTTTTATAATAAATTTTCTACTCATCTGTGTAAATTGCAAATGAAGCTCACTCAAGCTCATTATTTCCTCATATAGCCTACGAGCTTAATTCTTTCTTGATTAGCTTGAAAAGAAAGTTTTATACTTAAGACCCCAAAAAGCCCCGTGGGCCTGTAAAAGAATCTATTTTTATTTATGCCATTTTTTTTTATTTGATCGCCCCGTTCTAATGGTTACCCTGAAGAGAATTGATGGTTGGTTTTAATGTTCCCTAATGAAAGAAAGACGTTAAGAGAATTTCTTTTTGCTTTTTCGAGTGTGAAAACAAGTTCAGGAAATGAAGAATTTGTTCCCAAAAAGATTGATATTTCTAATGTGAATTTAAATTACTTCTTTTGTGTTCATTTGAATCGTATTTTTATAAAAACTTTAAATGATGATATGAATAAAATGGAAAAAAAAACTAAATTGATTCCGTTTCAAATTGTTTTCTACAAAGTCAAAGCATTTTTATTCAATTTTATGCACATCATTTTGCGAAATTTGCTACGCGATTCCGTTAAAATTTTATTTAAATTAAATTAGAAAATAGGCTTTTTTTAAGTATATTGTTATAAAAGGTATTCCGGCTTCAAATGCTAAAAACCTTAAACAGCTCATTAAAATTGTATTTATTAAAACTAATCGCTTAAAAAGGCTTGATGCAAGAAAATTAAATCGAAATTACGAAAGATAATAATAATAATTTTTATTGCTCCTGATTTCTCTATATTTATGCTACTTGTAAAACCTGTCAGATAATATTCGCAAAAGGTATGAACATTCGTTCATAAAATTAAGCAATTAGCTAAACGTCCATTTTACGGGTAAAAATCTCTACTTCAGCTTAAACTTCTAACAAAATAGGATCTGCACTATTTTATTCCCATCACTCCAACTTTCTATTACGATATTTTTCCGTTCATTGTTTATATTTTTTTTTGTTCGTTTATATCCACCTTACGTTAGCCATCCGTTAGCGTTCCGGCATCTCACTCTCAGAGATGCCCATGAAACTATAATCCATACTTGTACACTTGTTCTCTACAATGTAAAAAAACACATTTTGTTTTTACAGTTAAAAACTGTCAACTTTGACGCTTGTTAAAAACTGTTTTTACAGTTAAAAAATTAGTTTTTACAGGAAAAACGGTAATTTTATTACAAGAAAACTGTAATTTGAACAGGGAGAAACTGTTATTTTAGCAGGAGGAAATGTTAAATAAAACGTGCAAAGAGTCACCTGATTGAGATCATCGCTACGCACAAATACTGAATAAAGTAATTACTTTAAAGCAGACGGTTCAGTATTGGGCTGGCACACTAGAGGTTCCTGGATCAAAACCGAGCCCGGCCCTCTCTTCGAGGAACCTCTTGCGTGCGAGTCTAATAGTGAACCGTCTGCGATTAAGTAAATACTCGGTTGCGAGGGCTGGTATTGGGTATTTTATTTTAGCAGGGAGAAAATTTAAATTAACAGTTTTTCCCTTGCTAAATTAACAGTTTCTCCCTGTTAACAGTTTTAAATTAACAGTTTTAGTTTTCCTGCAAAAAAAGTAGTTTTTACAGTGTAATCTCTTGACACAGTTTTTCTTTAACCGTCAGAAAGATAGGCAAATTAGTAAAAGTGTTAGCTTATTGTTTTCACAGCAAGATATTTACATTATTTTTTTGACAGTGATTTAAAACGATATTTTTCTATGTTTATTTCAATATTTTTTTAATACGTACAGTTTCAAAAATTTACTTTATGCTTAAATTTGAACGTAAAGCAAAGCGAATAAACGAAGTGACCCATAAATGCGCTACTTTTCAAATATTCTATTACTTCAAAGTTTAATGTATAAAAAATGCTATCAATATTATAAACGAATTTTGAGAAAAAAGCTGTAAACAATTTTCAGAAAACATTTCTCGGAAACCTAAAAACATTTATACGAGAAACCGAGACACTTTATTTCTAAAACGAATTCCCTCTCTCTTTGAGTCCAATATCAAGTCATATCAGCCAATGTGCGGATAAAAAATTCCAAAATGCTCTAAGCTTTTATTTTCTCCATTTTAGAACAGTAGAGCCTATGAGAAAGTTCACAATATGAAACAAGTCTTTTCAGACTGATATAGAGGGAAGATGTATTCATGGAATTTTGAAATTGGGTTATTTTACCAAACCTAAATGGATGGATTTTTTTACAACAAAATGAACTTTATGATGCAAAATATCCTAATATTAAGTATTATTAATGAATTTAAATATTTTGAAGCACAGTTTGGTAGTGTAATTGAAAATTGTTATAGGAAAATATTAATTGTGAAATACAGCAATCTAAACCGGAATAACATCGAAATTAATATTTAACAAGATTTTTAAAATTGATCCTTGATTGCAATGTTCTTCATTCAACCAAAATGTAACAACTTTCCAATTACATCACAGTGATTGGGAAATTTTACCTTTATAAGATATCTCAACCAGTGCAAGCTCGACCTATTATGATATATTTGTGGCAATACTTTCATTATTTTTTTGCAAGAAGATGCCAGTTTTCATTATTTTATGCAGTTGTTTATCGACCCATTTAATAGTTATTTATTATTTATACTCATATTCCAATATCAATCGATCATTTCTTCACTAGTAATTCCCTAAAGCTACTGCAAAAATTTTGGTATACTCCTATCCTAGATGTGTTAAAGAATTTGGTACTCGTACATTATCTACACACCGCAGCCACACAATGAAAAACTGCTCACGTAAAGTTTCCTTTGTCACATAATAAATCATTTCCTTACAGTCTAAGTTAAACTAACTTTCCACATAATGAAAACAAAAAGAAACTTTCTATAGCAGGCCTTTAAGAAAAAACAATAGCAGAGGGCAAATGTATTCTGAAATGACTACACGATGTTTCATCCCTTTCGCCCCCCTGTGTTTCTGAAAAATGATGACGCTGTAGCACAAGCCTCAGCCCCTTGTATAAATCTTTTTGACACTGTCACTTTCGGTTCGCGGAACCTCATTTTCGCCTTTCACAAAAACTTGGGCTGGGGAAAGGAAATTTCCTGACGCGAACTTAATAACACGGTAAACGGAATATGGATAACAAAAGGACGCTTAAGAGGTACAGCGATGTATAACAAGTGAATTTCCGCATCGGGGCTTCCAAAAAAGCATGTTCTCTATCAAATACCACTATATAGATATTTTTAGTGAATGGGAGAAATATTGGAATGTGGACATTGTGTTGTAAACATTTGTTAGAAGGCAAAGTTGTTGTTGCACAGTTAAATCATTCACAGATATTTCTTTAATATTCTTATTATTTTTCATTGCGTCATGTCCTTTTTATTTTGTTCCGTTTGTATTGTTGAACGAACATGAGGTATAGTGATATTATTGTACTTCTGAACAATGAACTTGAAGATTTGCTTGCTCCCCAATATAAATAAATACAATTCAATTAGTAGAGATAAATGGTGCAAAGTAGACTTTGATAAACCGAAAATTAAAAATTGACTGAGCAATTGTTTATTAATATGTTTAACGAAATGAAGAGTATTAATTATTGTGTAACATTTTTTATTCGTTGAATTGGTGGTTGCTAATAGAAAAATAGATCGATAAAATATGTCTTTCATCGCTTATCTCATATTTTAACCGATTTTTTTTACTACTTAGACTTTTATTTGAGAAATTTAAAAGATAAGGAAGTTTTATTAATATAAATGAATTGAACAAAACAACTCAGGTAAAATAAGTTTTTAACTTTTTGTATGAGGGAAGTTTACGAATAGGACTTTAGTACAAAACTTCAACAAAATGTTCGTTAAAACTATTTGAATTACTTTTTACCGAAATATGCAATCAAAAAAATAGTTTGGTTAACAATAATATTAGTATTTCATTATATATAAACATATTTTTTTAATTAACGAACCAGAACAAATAACTAATATTCTTTCTTCGGTAGTTAATTATTTATATATTAAGCTAAAACTTCGTATTTCAAAAACTAATCACAAACGTCAATTTAATTTTCTGTATGGAGAAAACCTCATTTTTGAAATAGTTAAAAAGTTAATAATCCAAAGATCATCCATCCCTCTCATCATCCAAAAAACGATAATTAAAATACACTTTCTACAATGTTCTTAAATATAAAAAGGAAAGTGTGTTTTATAACGAATTTCTATTTGCTTGTAGAAGTATTCTTAGGGCTTTGAGATACATCTTTAACTTGTCTGCACATCTATTGAAGAGAAATAAAAGATTCCCGAATTTCTAACTCATCTTTTTTTTTTTTTTGTATTTTTAATTGTCCATCAAATTCCTGAAAATTGATATTTTTTTTATGGATGATGAAAAATATTTTAATGAGAAAAAAATACTGTGAGGCTTTTTTAAATCTATGATCAAGAATCAAATTTAATCTAACCCATAGTTTAATTAATTTTTTAAAAGATTTTTACTTTGTTTCATTTTTATTACTCAATGTGTATTAAATTTGAAAAATTAATTTTTCCATAAAGCACTCCCTGTACATTAAATTTTTATTATTTATTTTAAAACATTTTAAGTCTGTTAAATTATTTTATACATCAACAAGTTTCGAGTTTTTGACTTTATATAAAAAAAAATATCTCACACTGAAGAAAAGCGGAATATTGAAAAAATAATATTATTATTAAGGCAAAAAATATCCTGTCTGCATTCATCCATTCAATATATTGATAAACGTGTTTTCCTTTGATCGACCTCCAAACACGGAATAACTTTTATTCCTTAGAGAACATTCGTTAGCTTGCCATCTCCAAAAGCGAATCCATTATTCTACATAGTTATAGGCGTGCATTGTTTTTATAACAACTCTATGGGTTTGACAAAGTAAGAAATAAACTCTTCGAGTAAAACAAGTTTTTAACAAATAATAACTACTATAGTGAAATAGTACTGAGGTATTTAGTTTTGATTAATGTTTCACATTGTCTGTTAATATAATTAAAGTCTGTTGACAACAAATATCATAGTTAAAAATGTATTCTTTGAATATATTTTTAATATTACTTATGAAGATGACACAAGTAAAAAATGAGTAATAAATACTATAACTGTGCAAAAAAAATTATGGCGTTACTTCGTAAACACAGCGCAGTGCCACCATGTTAACTGAGTGATGTTCCTCCGTTTTTTTACAGTGCAGCTTTACATTTTAATTAAAATTGTTTTCATAATTGAAAATCCCTTAGATGAAAGCACATAGATTATGTTTAGAAGTGAAATTTGCAGCATAGATAAATTTAAAGTGCATCAGTCTGCTACAATCAAATATAACAGGAGCTATGTGATCAAAGTTTTGCGATTAGACCTCTCATAATACAACAAGGACAAGGACCGTACTAGCAATGCCAAGCACTGTAATTTAGCTCACTTAACTCTTTCATATATTAATGGAGATATAATATTGGTCTTGTACTTTTTTAATAACTCACTTTTTTTATAATGTATTTACTTTCACTTTTGTCCTTTTGTACAAGATGGCTTGTATAAATGCGCATTTTTTTAATAGCAACACTTCTTAAACTTTTAGGTCAAAAATCAGTCATGTAAGAATGTAGAATAAAGGAGTTAACTCGGTATAAAATTTGCCAAATTTATCTTATGAGACACGGCTGCCAACAATCAACGGAGTCAAATTTTAATAGAACGGGTTGAATAATGCTTATGCAAAAATAAATGCAAATGATTTTCATTTTCAATTGCCTAATATGAAATGCAAAGTATTGAATGTATTACGATGGGAGATCCGAAATAGCGATTTTGTGTTTTTTACATGTTTTGATATTGCTGATTCTTAAAGAGTGGTATCGAACATTGGTCGGTATGTCTGTAGGTATGTCTGAAACCACTCTACATGTCAAACTAAAAGAACAACAGACTTTAAATTTGATTAGGTTTTTGAAAAAATTGCGAATGCGTAAGGGGTACATACCATAAAACTAATTCATTTTGGTTGTGTGACATCTCTTGTTTTAATCATTTTCAACTGTTTCAAACCAGAGCACGGTGTGTATCACTTCTAAAGTAGAATAGTTCACACAAAACAAGATGGTAGCCATGGAAATTTTCCGCATCCCTTTTATTCAATTATGGACTTAATGGATCTGGAAATTTCTTTTGATCCAAACATACTTGCATAAAAAAGTACTTATTTCATTTACTTATTTTATTACTTACATTCTTTTCTTTTGTTATTTGCTTTCCTTAATTATTTTAAAATTCCAGGTATACTGCTGTAGGCTTAAAAGAATTAGGTTTTAGAACGTAATGCAGTTTTTTTTCTAGAAAATTGATTTTTAATTTACGTTACTCACACATACAACATAATTCATTAGTAAAGAAAAGTAATTGATAGTAGTTTCAACTAAAAGCTTAATTTAGGTTTTAAGTCATTTGTACGAAACAGTGATTAATTAAATAAGGTTGTTAAAAAACGCGTTATTTTAAGCAAACATTTTATTTTTCAAATAAAATCATTGTTATACTTCAACTGAAACATTTACTGGGTTTTTAATAATGTATGTCTGGATTAAATGTGTACTGGGACATATATGTCCCAGTAAAGGACAGCCTATTTTGAGCATATTTTATTTAATCTTTCTCGGCAGCACGCTTTAGTTGTTTCAATTTGTTTCTAACTGCAATATATATAAAAGGCACGACTCTTGAAACAAGCCAGTTGTAGTTAATAATTTTAAAAACGATTTTTTGTGTGATAAATGTATAACTTAAATGTCGCTGGAATTTAGTATTTTAAAGTTAGTTGAAGGATTTTTTCATCTTCAATTTATAGTTTTGCAATAAAATGATTGAACAAATGTTAACAGTTTAATTTATAACTACATTAAACTTTCTGAAAGTTAGACCCTGCTTTTTTCATATTTTATGCATCATTCTTTCTGGAAATAATTATTAGAAAGCTGTGTTTGTTTATTACATAACTTTCAAAATTTAATAAGCAATGACTTTTTTATTGATATTTTACTTTTTTCATCTGTAAATTATTGCAAGAAAGAGAGATCATCTTTCAGGAATAATTAATTCAAAAGTACTTCTAGAACTTGCGAAATGACGTATTATACGTATGTTACAGAAATGTTTGTTACATGTTTAAGAGGACTCTCTTTGGATTCCACATCTTGAAAATCGTAATGTTATTCCTATGGAAAACATTCGCAAGTCAATAACCTCCACAATTTTATTAAAAGGTTACTAGTTTCTTATATCATTGTAAAGAACGAAAGGAACTAAAAGGATAAAACAAATTTGTTTTGTGAAAATCACTTATTTAGTATTTTTAATATTTTTTTTAATTGGAACTTTATGTAGGCGAATACCCAAAATTCCCCAAAATTCTAAAATTTTTACTATTACTTTAATCTTTTCCAAATTTGGCGTAGTGATTTTAAATATAATGAATAATACTATTTCGGCATTTTTTTTTAATTTAAATATAATGTATTTATTTTAAACGGTGTTTTTCTACTTAAAAAAGAGGTTTACGCTAACAAGTCTACCACATTGAATTTTCATCCTATAAATATTAATTATGTGTTAAATTCTTCGTTTTGAACTGATGCATGCAATGACCCTCTAGAGTGACATACAAATTACAAGAAAAGAAGTTATTAAGAAAATTTTATAAATTAACCACACAAAAAATGATTGTTTTGGGACACTTGGACATTTTTTAAAAAAACTTGTATATTTACACCAGATGTTAGAGGTTCATGGCACAGATATATATTTAAATAACATTTGTAAAAAATTTCAGGTAAGTTAATGTAAAACTTTTTATGCTTGGAGCTTGGAACCCCTTTTTTTAGTTGAAAAACACCGTTTAAAATAAATCAATTATATTTAAATAAAAAAATTGCCAAAAAAGCATTGTTCATTATATTTGCAATCACTATGCCAAATTTGGAAAAGATTAAACCAATAGTAAAAATTTTAGAATTTTGGGTATTCGCCTACCTTAATGCTTACTCCATTGTTTACTAACTTCAAAAAATTATTAAAAGTACTAAATATGTGATTTTCACAAAACAAATTAGTTTTATCCTTTTAGTTCCTTTCGTTCTTTACAATGATACAAGAAACTAGTAACCTTTTAATAAAATTGTGGCGGTAATGGACAATTCCCACATTTTTTTATTATATTTTTATTCGACGTTATAGGTGAGACAAAATAAGGGCCGAAAAAAATTTTGCTCTCCGATGCGTAGTTATTTTTTTATTTCATTTTAAAGTTAGGGTTTTTAAAAGCGCGCGAAAAACAGTACGTTCCGCGAGGAATCGACTGTGACGTACATGTACACCACACGTGACCAAATCTCCTCAGTTGCGTATAGCGTTAGGCGGGATATTTCACAAATCGTTTCGCAAAACTTTATATTTTCGTTTTCTTCAATGCAGTAAGTTTGTATTTATTATTTAATAATGGCATATTGCTACTGCTTAGTTACCTAGTGTCGAATACGACTACAGAAAAGAGAAAAGATATATTTTAACTTGCCAACAGAATCGGTACAGCGAAAACGATGGTTTTCAGCCATGCGACGTGATCCAAAAAAAGGAACCAGTTTTTAATAGGATTTTGGACTGACTTAACTATTCTTTAAAAATATAAATTTACATGTAAAACATGGTAAAGAAAAAATGCAGAGCCACAAACGCACAAAATTAAATTAGTTATTAGGTTTTTTTTTAAAAGTATATCTACCGAATTACGGATAACATGTCAAATGTAGCAACTTAGGATATCTAAAAACATTGTTAACAATGTTTACTTACAGACTTCTACGTTAATAGTATTAATATTTTTGAAAAGTTCAATATTTTTTTTCCAATTTTTCCTTTATTCCGATGGTTAAAACTAAAAGTTGTGCAAACAAAATATGTCACGCTTTTTACACGTTCAGACAAAACTAAGCAATTTTCTGAAAATTCAGGACGGCGACTTTTTGCTTTCTACAGTAGTACCTTTATTCATATTATTTTAATGTATGACTTGAATTAAAAGAGTAATACTAAAATCCGACGAATAAATTATGATATTTTATCAGACAAGGAAAATTGTGTTTTGTAAAAACGGTAATTTTGTTATGAATGACCTGTGTTTAATTAGAACATTTTAACAGCACAAAATACTATTAAAACTTTATCAATAATAACACAATTCTATAGGTAAAACAAGAAAGAAATAACCTTTCAGAAAAACAATTTTAAAAAAACCGAGTAAACTAGGACACCTTTAAAACAATGAGCTTCTTGTGTGAAATAAAAAAAAAACTTGGAAAAAACATTTGTACCGCGAAAAGGGATTTGAACCCGGGACCAAATGAATACGAATCGCTTACGTTGCTATAAAACTTTAAGGGAGTTACTTTCAAAATTGAAAAAACAGTAAAGTTTAAAAAGAAATTCAAAATTTTGATTTAAAAAATGAAAACAACTTGTAAATATATGTTTTTATTGCTTTAAAATGATTATTTAGGATAAACACTATACATAAAAACACTATAATTTACAATTTTATGTTATTATTACTAAAATGTTTGCTGTACCGTATCCCTTTAAAATATATCTCTTAAATAAGTTTTTTTAAATCAACTTATGATTAAATAAATATTAAAAGAAAATAAACAAGAATAGAAAATTAAGGCAAAAGAAAGTTATAAAGCAAAAATGAACTTTAAAAAAGCATGGGAGAATCGAAAAATCGCAATGACTGAAGTAGCTAACGAACCCTACGTGGTGTACATGTACGTCACAATCGCTTAGCCAATAGCAGAACGTTTCAAACAAGAACTAAAAATTGACGATTTTTAACATTGAATATTTGATAACACAATTTTTTTTGTACATTTTAATCTAGATATTTGAAATCAGCGTTGTTTATTTTATCGAAAAAATGTATTTTTAGTAGTTTTTAAAAAATATGGGAATTGTCCATTGACTTGCGAATGTTCTCCATAGGAATAACATTACGATTTTCAAGATGTGGAATCCAAAGAGAGTCCTCTTAATCAGAAGGTGATACTTGTTGTAACTTATGATTGAGCAGATTCAAACAATTTTTTTCACTAGTTTCATGATGTTTTGAACACCATTTCAGATCAAACGTTCTATAGTATTTGTCAATTGGTTTGTTTCAACTATGTGAACTATTTCTTTCCAGTTTTGATCTTCTTGTTTGTTCTTCGATCGATGTTTCTATATTGATGTTCTGTATCCACGTGACAGTGGTTTATCAATAGAGGCTCGAGAAATAATTTATTTTGTTTTTCGGTTGAGAACAATGCCTGAAACATACCCGTAACAACACTTTTTTTATTTTTAGGTATCATAAGTACTGTGAAAATAAGAACTGATGAAAAACTACATTTTAAGGCATACATATAAAAAAGTCGAATATCGTAATTCAAACACATGCAGCATACGGGTACAATCTGCATACGAAAGGATACTCAGTTTTTTCAAGCTAGGGATTTAGGATCGTATATATTTGCAAGGATTTTCTGCACTTTTAACAAAAAACAGCGAGACCATTTGCTTTCGACTGAAATTTTGTGAATAAATTTTCAAAGAGAATAGAAAATTCCGAGAAAGCTTTTTTTTTTTTTGGTATAAACTTATTCGCTTCAGCGTGCAACATTGATCAAACTTTCTTTAAAAAAAACTCTATTGTAAATTATTATAATATTTCGAACTAGTAGCTGTATGTTCAATGGTTTAATAACTAAGTTTTCTTAACAATTTAATAAACTTTTAGAGGTTAAAAAAGCGTATACAGTATAACTGGGAGAGTCGAAAAGTATTCACGGTCATACAAAAACATTTTCCCGAAATATACAATAGAGTACGGTTCCGAATTTTTTGCAGCAAAATAATATCGTAAAGAGTTACAAAAGTATTTTTTCATGCTCAGAAAACTATACTTGTGTAAAATCAAGGCAGCAAGTAGAGAAACTTAAATATCCTTGACTTTTTTTAACCCACATATGTAAGAAAAACACTTTTTTTGTTTCTAAATTGTAAAAATAAGTAAGTTTTTTTTCGATTGGATTGCTGCTGCACACAACACTAATCCGTAATAGAATGTATGTATTTTTCAAGTTTTGTCGTAAAGAATGAAGACTAGCTTACTATACCATATGCTTAAGATTTACGGGGATTGGAACACAAATAGTTTGGTTGTTATGCTATAAAACAACAAAAAACGAAAGGAACTATTCACAATATCATCAGCAAATGTCTACAAGGATTTATATTGTCTTCATGATAACGTACCCAATTTCGATTTGTTATATATTAATATACTATTATATATTATAATTTATTTTAATAATAATTTATGTATCTTATATACTTCAAAAACCTTGTCTTGTAACTAAAGGGGAGTTAATAACTCGGTACTTTCATATATTCGTTTCCTTCTATTTAAAATCAGGAATAAACTACAGTGATTTCGAAATTAATCCATATTTCAATATTAAAATCCCCTGTTGATGGCAAGATGTAAATTAAGGAATGGAATGCATGTGCAATTCGTTCTAAGTTATACGGAGTATATTATCCGCTCGCTAAATTTTATAAGTATATATTTATTAGAATTAAGTTAGTGCATTTAGGGATACGACTCTAGTTTCCATGTTTTGACATCGAAACATTGGTCAATTTATGGAAAGGTATAAGTATGGTACCAATGTTTAATGAGTTTTCGAATAGCCCTTTAAATTTTAGAAGCATTAAATTATGCTTCTATGACATCCGTTCCCGAAAATTAATGTACGGTTATGAAGGATGAATACTTGGAAGTACATATTAAGCTTGTATGATATCAACGATATACGAGTGTGTTTATTACCAATGTTGAAAAGAAGAATTTTTAATTCCATCTTGATTGGCATTTAATATAAGTAAATTTCACGCTTTGCCATACTTTGCCTTCCATTACCATCGTGGAAATTGAAAATTTACGTAAAAGGGACTTTACATGGTCTAATTGAGAAAATGGAAATATTTTAGGAAAAGGCATCTGTTTTTATTTGCTTTGGGTGAGTGTAATAAATTATTTCTAACGAAACGAGGACAGAAAAAAATATATGTAATTGACAAACGAATATTAACTTTAGATTGGTATTACAAAACAAATATTAGTTGTATTGAACTAACTTTCACAGACTTTTTTTATGAACCTAATATTTTTTTACACGAAATTAAGTGCTATTAAGTCCATTTATATCAAAAATACTTTTTTATTCACAGATTATTTACTAAATTTTATAATGTTAATTATAAACCATCATCAAATTTTAATTACGCTTTTTACTAACAATTCCTTTTCTAAATCATGAAAAAGTAGTTAAGATATTTCTTAAACATTGATATTTTCCAAATAATCCATTTCTCTAGGCTTTAAAAAAATAACATTTCTACGTATGTCTTCTCAGTAATACATATTTTCTTTCGTTCCTGGAAAAAAATTACTTCTCATAGTACCCGATGAAATCGCTTAATATTTGCTGCGCCTTAGCCAAAACTGATTGCTGGAGTTTCGCTCCAAATAAAACATATCCATAAAGGTGGGAAATTAGAATTCCTTGTATCAATACCAAACAACGGAGTCTCGCTTGTGGATTCTTCCTTTAATCTTTTATCATAACAACACCTTCGAAAGTTCCCATGGCTGAGTTCTGTTTTGATTTCTGTAACAATAATCACAGTTTATTAGTTATTTATCTTTCTTAAAGAACTAAATCTAGTTCCGGATGTGATTTGTTAGAGAAGGGTTTATATCAGTTTTAAGAGAATATTTCGGCAAAAAAAAAAATATAAGTGGGCTGACTCAAGATTATTTAAAGCTATTTTGTTATTTGAAATATAAAAAAAAATACTTCGAAGATGTTTATCGGAAATTTAATAAGAAACATTTCGTTAAGTATACACTTATTGTCGTGAAGGCAATCATGTATTACATTTGACACTTTAGCGTCACAGGCAAGTTTTACAGAATGATAAAAACACACTGTCAAAGTGTGTGTGTTTTTTTTATTTACTTTATATGAAATATAAGGAAATGAAATTATTGCAATGGAGTCGAAAATCATTAAATTCGGTCTTTTATTTTCCACACGATTT
Organism: Hylyphantes graminicola; assembly: GCA_023701765.1. NCBI lineage: Eukaryota > Metazoa > Arthropoda > Arachnida > Araneae > Linyphiidae > Hylyphantes > Hylyphantes graminicola. The sequence goes on from CM043111.1 coordinate 39,673,358, forward strand.
GGTAAGTGAGAATTCTGTAAAAGTGGTTGTTGAACATTGGTCAGACTTTCAGACAGTCCTTTAAATGTATTGATGTATTGAGCGGCAATTAAAAGTACTGTAGTGTTACACACCCTTAGAAAAATTAAACTAAAAATTGGGATAGATGAGCGGCTAATACACTGCTCACAACAATTAGGGGAGCGCATGGTTTAAACTCTTTCAACCCCAATGTTTCCATTTGGAATCATGAGCTAGCGATTTTTCTCACTAAGTTGAGCTCGCACTAATTTATCGTTAGATGGAAGAATCATGTCTTTTGAGGATGTAAATAATGTTTGTTTTAATGAAATGAAAATATGAAAACAACATTTTAGAATAACATTCACTCCAAAAAAAAGTTACGAAATAAATTGACCCTAAATTCTACTCGCTTGCATTCTCAGGTGTTTAAAAAATTATTTTACTCCTTTTTGTAAATAAAAATTGAAAAAATTAGTGTTGTAATTAATTCTTAATTTTTGACCCCTTTAAAAAATTATATTTCCCCGCCTGTTTTTTACCATTTCATTCTGGATGCATTAATGAATCTATTTCACAAATTTTTCATAATGAAAAACAAAACGCTGAAACTGAAAGGGTTAACAAAAGTACGCAAAGTGCTCCCCTAATTGTTTTGAGCAGTGTACATGGGCAGTTTTACCATAATTTTTAATTTCAGGTCAAAAACTTGTAAAATTTATTTTTTCAAAATCACTTTAAAAGTTTGTCAAAAGGTTTATAAGGGTCCTGGAATTACGAAAAAAAAGTTCAGCAAAGCTCATTTGTAAAAAACAAAAATAATAATAAGGGATGGCAGTTTCTAAAAAACACCGTTGCTAAAGAAACCGGTCTAAACCGGCCTTACGAAAGTAACTGTTTTTCAATGAAACCGAAATCGCAAAAAACCGGTTAGTCTTAAAACTGGTTTCGGTTTTCCATCCCTAGATCATTACGACGGTAAAGACCGGAAGGTCAGGAACGGAAGGCATGGACATTCACGCTGTTTTCCTGTCTTTTTTGTGTTGAAACTAACTCCAGTTTAATAAAAATTGATTTTTTTAATTCTTGTACTCCACTTAAAAATATTTATAGAAAAAAAATTCAATTATCAAGCAAAAATTAACCTTAAACCTGGGAGACTGTAAGGAAAGCAATACAGCCTCGCAACCAATTTTACGAAGTTTTTTTAAAATTTTGAGTTTATTGGTGAATTTTAGCAAAAATATGTGGCTACTAACTGAAATGTGAGTTTTCTGGCAATACAGTTTTCATGGTTGAAGAATCACTGTAGCTCAATCCAGTGCCTCTCTTCACCACTTTAGGAATGAGGTCAGTGAATTTACCAAAACCCAGGGACACAGTTAGGAGACGAGAAAAACACAAAATATAAATATTAAAAGCCAAAATTTAATGGAAGGATTTCGTTAAGCTAGGGGAAGGTGGGTTACCTCGGACCTATTTTGACTTTTCAATTTTTATTTTCTTAATTGCTTGCAAAAAGTGAATAAAAATATTTTTACTGAATACTTTATGTTGTTATATACAACATATATTTATTTTAACATGTTATTTAAATGATTTCAACTATTAAAAAAATAAATACAGAAAATTGTAATTAGGACCAAGGTACACCATCGGCGGTGTACCTTGGTCCAACCGGTAGTGTACCTTGGACCAATTATTAATAGGTATAGAGACCCGATTTACAGTCCGAAAACCAATATTTATTAGCCACATAAAATTCAAAAATACATTTTACAACATACTCTTATTTCTAGCCAAGATTGTAGTAATTGGTTATGTTAGGTCAATTGGCTCAGTAAGGGGTTTTATTGCCTTAGTTTTTTTAGTGCCCTTTTGGCTTTTTCAGCTGCAATGCAATCTTTCTCGGGTGTATGCGTTAAAATGCAGCATAAAATTAAACTGTTATTTCATGCCATTTATCTATCTTTCTGTCTTAAATTTGAAAAAAAAAACTCAAATATTTCCCCCTGTGTTTATTCAACTAGGCCTAAACGTAAAAAGGATGTTCTGCTTAGATATTTATTATAAAAAAATATCTTTTTAGATGAGCATGCAATAATTATTTTCTATATTATATCAATATGGTAAAAATTTTATAGGCTTCCATAAATCTAAATAATAAACTAAAAAAACATTCTTTATCACATCAAAATGTCTTACAAATTTCCATTTTTCTAGATTTTACAAATCAGGGTTGCATATTAATAGCTTAAAATACTTAATTTTTCAAAGGAAAGAATTTACTTGAATTTTAAAAAAGGTTTTCAACAATCTGAAGCACATAAGACCTATAGTAGTGTACCTTGGACCAGTCCAAGGTACACCACTTGTATTCGGTTCGAGGTACACCACTTGGATATTAAAAACAAAATAGTTAATCACCAAGTTAAGGTTAGACTTAACTTAATTTCAAGCACACTGTTTCATAGCTAAAACTTTGCTTTATATTGCATAACCATCGTTTCTGAATTAATACTACATGTTTGAGTATAAAATTACACTAAAGAATCTGACAAAAATTTACTTTTGAACTGTGAATTTAGTTTTTCGAAACCTCTTTAATAAATTGACCTTTTAAACAAACAGATAGAACTTCACTGAGATCCCTGGTAGCAAATACTTTAACTGCATTAAAAAAAGTTATGCCCAAGGGACTTAAAATTAAAAAATATGGTAGAACTGCCCACATACTAATAAATCATATTAATACTGCATTAATTGCATTGAAACTCTCTTTAAGACGAGAACTTTTTATTTCAGGACAATCACAAAAGTATCAGACAACACGTAGAAATTCTAAAGCTTTACGACAAAGGTGTTTAGCAGTCACATTTTTTCTTTTTTAAGTTCCGACAAACGCGTCGCCAAAGCGAACGCCCGAATTTTTTCACACTCTTTTCAGTTCAGTTTGCAAAACAAAAATAAGTCATTACGAAAAATAATTATATACAAAAAAGTGACGTCATTACAATACACTTAACCAACTAGAAAGCACGAATGTCTGATAAACAGGTAGATTTAATTTAAATATCTACAGCAGGTGGTTCACTTATCTCTTAATCTGATGTTTGAAATGCGTCACTTTTATCATTTGGCTCATCTTACATTACTTTGTGTCCGATAAACCTTATAAGAGCTTCGAGTGGAGTTACTAAATTAGTTTTGCATTAAGTGATGTTCATATTTCAGGGATGCGTTGAAAAGACAATGTAGAAGCATGGTATCGATCCTAATTTAATATGCATGAAACCTTTTAAGTATATTTTTCTATTTCTTATTGAATTTATAATAAAAAGAAAAACTGCTCTTGCGTCGAAAGAACGAATTTATATTTAAAATGCTTAAAACTATATTTATTGTATGATTGGAACAATGCAACAGGCTTTTTCACCATTTTTGAATTTTCCTTCTTTCCCTTCTCTACTTTTCTTTTTTTTCTATTTTTTTTTCTTTTTCTTTTGAACTTTTTTTTGTTGCTGTCAATTATATATTTGACGCATAAATAATGCAACAGAAATTAAGCATTCAGAGTTTTAAAATTGCATTTTTTACTGGTGTATCTGAAAAATGCAAGTCCTCATCAAGCTACAATTATATGGGAATCGCTACATTTTCTTTATATAGATAAGTCCATCCTGTCACATAACATATCAATCACATCAATCTTGTTTTAATAAGAGAAATGCAAATATACTCATCATACTGAAGGTACCCTCAGTGCCAAACATCACAAGGCTTTCATATTCTCCTTACGCTACCCATTAAAAATGTATTTGCATTGAATGAAAGAGTTTCTTTATTGAAACAAGTTTTTATGTGTTAAGGATTTTAACGTAGAAAATAAAAACAAATAAAGTTTTGATACAATCATAAATATTATTTCAATGATAAATTAAATATTTATAAAATTTATTTTAATAATTTATAAGTGCTTTTCCAAGGTTTTTTTGTGACTTATAACAACGTTATTTAAAACAAAGCCTTTTTTGCCGAATATAGTTCCTACTTTGAACATTAAATCTATGTTTACTTATTTAAATATTTATTTTATACGAAATGTCAAACTTATTTATATATGTTGTTATAATCTCATATTTCTTTGTGAAACAGATCAAATTACCAGAAGTTAGCTCAAACTTTCTGAAAAAAGAAAATAAACTTTCTAAAACCCATGGCCTCATATTCTTTGACAATACATATTCACAAAAACACAATTTTATTTTGTCTTTTCGAATATTGATTGTTAAAATAAAAGTTTTGACTTTGTTGATCCTATTTGTTCTTTTCTTTACAAAAAGCAAAGATAATTCACTTTTACAAAATTGTTTATGATTTTTTACATTGCTTTAATATACTTCTTTAAAATAAATGTATGCAGCTTATATTTAGATTTTTTTTTTTCATTTCTTTCTGTAAAATTATTTAAATTATTCTTTTAATTAGGTTAAGCTATAAAAGAGGAAATTTGAAAGCATATGATCAAAAGTAGTAATTAGGGATTTTTAGTTCGATTTTCTGAAAAAATCTGATTTTTCAAATGTATTATAGACACGTTATTTTAAAATGCACATAATGTAGTCTTGGCATTTATTAAGTGTACCCTTGTATTATTAAACTTAAAATTGCGTAATAATAAAGCTAATTATTTTTTTTAATTGCTGTTTTTGAACAAGCGTATTAAAACTAATTGACAAGTTAAAACATTTCAAACATATTCTTTAACTTGGTAGTTATATTTGTGATTCAATGAGTTATACATATAGTCTGAAATATGTAATTTAATGCAATCTTTAAAATTATCATGTAGTTATAGTAGCTTTGGATTTAAAAAGAAAAAAGTTTAGGGATAATGGTTTGACTCTTACCAATAACCCAAATCAAAACAAAAACACAAAGGGTTTTGTATATTTGAGTTCGATCCGCCACTACTTGCAGATGCAGAAAGAGTAAATAACGGAGGTGGTCTACTATTTAATTTTCAATTGTTTGACATAACTTCGCACTATCATCTTCATTAGTCTTCTACCGACGCGACGGTTCTGTGACTATTGTGTGTGTACTGAATACGTATAAAGGCTAGATACCACACTTGAATGTTTGTTATACCATCGACGACTCAATTTCAGACCCATCATGGTGCTTTAAAGGTCTGCATTTAAACCGTATAGTGTTTATTTGATTGCCCGTTTATGAAAAGCATTTGTATAATGCCGGCGGAAGAATGGCAAAGGAAATAATAAACAATAAATAATGTACAATATATCCGCCAGTATTATTTGATTCGATATCAAAAATAAATTCTCGATTTTTCGAACTAGGAATGACGGATAAAAATATAATGTTTCATATCTCCACTATAGCTTTTCAGATATTTGATCACTCGCAGATTTGGAAGTATGATAAAACATGGAACATTTTATCTATCGGATTTTTTGTACTGTTTGTGGGATTTATTTATAGAAAGACAATGTTTAAAAACTGGATCAACAAACACCTTGGCCATTGAAGTCACCTTTAACCAAAACATTCCGAATTTAACATGGACTAACCGTAACCATATTTTAAAAATACGTACGCTTAATAACGGTATGGAGGTATTTTACATTGTCAAAACGATTATAGTTTGGTATAAAATGTTAATTTTGTTCTCTCTAGCAAAGATTACAAGGAGAAAAAATATATGGTTCTTTTACAGAATGAATATTTGTTAATTTTTTTTAATCCCAAAACTAGAATAATTAATCTTTGATTTGTGCCTATATTCATAGTAAACTAATAGCAAATGCATTGCTTTTTTAGAAATAAATGCTGATAACAATTGTAACAGTTTTAATCAAAACACATTTACTGTGAACCAATTAGAACTCATGATCCCTACAACTGTCCACACATTGCTTTTTGTACCGTTATTTTTTCAGTCGAAACTAAATTTGTCTACCTGTTATTTCTTGGCAATAATTGAAAAAGAAACTTACTAGCCTGCACTAAACCTATGTCATATGCAAACGTTAAAAATTCATTAGTTTTTTAGAAAAATAATAATTTTAATTAATGCTTTATCAATATTATATTTTTAATAATTTTGGTTGAACAAAAAATTAAATATGATTAATTGTAAGACTCAAAGACTGAAATTTATACATTTTTGGTGTTAAAATGTTTAAAAAATCATCAAATATTCAGTTTTGTTACTTTTCCTTTTTTTGTACCAATCTTAACGTTGCACATCGTTTACCCAATCAGATTTAAAAAAATAATGAAATAAATGAACTAAAAAATTATAAGTATTAAATTAGGTGAGATTAGAGTAAAAGTGACAGTTATTTAAACAAGCAGTTGACTTATTTAAGAAATAAAAGGGTAAATTGGTTAGCTTTTAATTAACTTATTGAAGTAACTTAACACTCAACTTGTAACATTCAACTTAAAATGTTTTTAATCACGAGAATCGGCTTATGTGTTTTCTATGACTTGATATTACACACCTCAAAAGAATTAAAATGTTTTCAAAATTAGAATAAGTGTGTTGTTTATAAAAATGTGTGATATGATCGCATTTAAGATGAATTACTGTTTATTGCTGTACATAAAATGGGCCTAATTTATAGCCATAAGTTCTAAAAAACGTAGATTAATACAACTCTAATATTCTGAAGTTCTGATAGCACGGATAGACATACATAAGAACACAACGGATGAAATAAAGGTGTCTGATGCCATACTTTTCTAACAAAAAAAAAGGATCTTTAAAATCGGGATTGTTAGAACTGGACAGATGGAGAGACAGACGGAAAAGCGTACAGAAATACCAACTAAAAGTAAAAAAAGATACATCTGATGTTATATCTCTCTAAATAAATAATGTTTAAAATCGCAGGCTTAAAAAAAATTATAAAAGACCAAAAGTAAAAGTAAAAAAGATACATGTTCATTGTTCACAACACATTTTTCCAAAAAATGAACATCTCCACGATGCTAAAACCTACTTTTCGTTTCTTTTTTTTTTTTGCAATTATTTCGAATCAAAGAACAGAAAAGTAGGTTTTAAAATGCTTTAAAAAATCTGTTAACCATTCAAAAAAATTATATCCTTAGGTTACGAATTACATAGGGTGTAATGAAATGAACGTTCAGAAAAGTTTAATGGTTCTTGTTTCTCCCTGGGCTAAAGAGAATGAGAAAGAGAAATCGTAAATCGAAGACCATTTCGAATGAAATCTGGTGACATCCATTTGAAGCTTATGGAAGTTCTACATTTTTACCCTCCAAATAAAAGGATTTCGGAAAGGAGGGCCTTTGATTTGTCATACTTTGATTTAAATCCCAATAAAAACGAGAAATGGTCAACAAAAGATTTTATTGCAGTCAAAAATAATGATTTTTTTCTAGTCATTTTTTTTTAAGTTTGTAGTCAATGTTTCTAAACTTGAATAATGTACCATCAAACATTCTAACCGTATATAAATATGCATTAAAACTATAAAAGATAAATTACAAAAAAAAAAAATTAAAAAATCATTTAAATTATGAAAATGGTTAAAAATCGTAATTAAAACTTAAACTTTAAGTATAGAATATTTTTTCATTCAGCAGTTACATTTTATATTATAACAGTATTTAATGAAAATTAAAATTTGAATATATTTATAGAAACATAAGTTCTGCACAAAATAATGTATACAATTATAAAATAAACACATCATCTTAATGAGTGAAAAGTATCGATATATACGAAATAAAGGCATTTAATTTCCGAAGGGCTTCAGTGGCTTGATGTGCACTGTGAAGCAAAATACTGTAAGCATCTCTATATAATATAAAATTGTAATTGTCGGACGCTTGAAAGCCACGTGACTTACGCGGTTTCAGCCAATCAGAAACGCTGAAAGTAAGTGTGGAGGTGTGCTTGTTTTGTGCCGGGGCTGTTTCAGGTTGCGTCCCGTGGCTTTAGTAGAGATCGTTGCTTAGCGCTAGAGCTACGTGATGCCCTGGAGCAGTCCCACGGAAACTAGCTTATTTTTCAACTGTTGGCATCGGTCTTGAGTTTCCGGCCACGCATCGTAAAAACAGCCGAAGCCGATGCATCTTCCCTTTTTCGTCTTGCGCACTCTCCCCGCTGGTCGGGACCTTTTAACTAAAATATCTTAGTCCTGCATGTTTGTTTGCGGAGCAAACAAAGAGGAATTGCGTAGCACTTCTCTGGGGTTGGCTTGTGGTAGCGAGCAGGGGGCTCTGCCCTCTAGTATATACATATAAAAAAATAATGTTACGGAAATAACAATAACTACATTTTAAAAAAATCTGAACAGCAATCTATCCTTTAACTGCGAGAAAACTTTTCTAGTAATCGCACTAAACTTGTTCTAGTAATCCGATCCCTCCATACCAATCAGATGTTTCGACATGAAGATAAATGAACATCCATAAAATATCTCAATATCGCAAGACATCCTTAAACTAGTATAGGAACGTCAGCGTGACGCAATGCCACAGTGGGGCAAAAGTGGTAAAAACCTGGCCAAAATTCTGTAATATTTCCGATAAGCTAAAGCATTATAATCATCGGGAACTGAAAGTCGCATCGTATATAAGTTTGAAAGCATCAAAGCTTTTTACTTGCCCTTAAAGTAATTTTTGCTTTTATACGCTAACGCTTCTTGAATGAATGTTGATCGTAAAAGTTCAGGTTTTCATCCTTTGATCTATCAGTAGTTTCGCGGAAAGCATATGGCAGCCGTCTAAAACTTCTGTTGGCCAAATAGGGAACGCAAACTTCCTCACCTTAGTTTTAAAAAATATATAGATTTATTATCTAATTTGTAAAAAAAAAATCTTGGCTCTCTATTTCATTGTAAAAAAAAATTAAAAATAGTTTTGCCATTTTGAACTTCGAGTTTCAATAAAATTGTAATTTCTTATTAAAGAACAATTTTTGAGTTAATTTTAATAATTATTTTGAAGAATTTCCTCCTTTTTACCGATATATTTTTTTTCAGGACCTGAAATGTTTTTTAAGTATCACTGAGAGTTTACAAAGCGTTATCCATTTGTCGGGTTTAATATGCTTAACGCTGATTTAGACGACAATTACTTATTGAACTTGTGCTATTAAAAATTATTATTGACTCCAAATTAAGCAATTTATTTCAATCGTGAAACTTCTAAATATGAAAAATTTCATAAAGAATTTTAGATGAACAAAAAAATTACAAAATTTTCAGAACAAAACACCTATAGATTTAATATTAAACTTTTGTTAGGGGGAAAATGTAATAAAATCATGCAATATCTGCCAGATAAAATGGACGAACATAAGACTATTGTCAAAATATTACATTATTTCGCCTAGAATAATTCATATACGTCCTCAAAAAAGATATTGCATTGAGTGTATGCAAGAAATTGCAATTTAAATTTTCTGGATATTAAGCCATATGGGCAAAAAGTTAAAGCAGTTTTAATAAAAACATTATAAGATATTTCAAACTGCGTATATATATAGAAGGTTTTAACACGTCGGATGCTGAGGACGCGCGAGCGCGTCCGGTGGTTCCGATTCATCGATAATAGCACATTCTGATAAAATTCGTAGTACTATTTCGCCAACCGTTCTTAAGAGTTCAAGTTCGTTTGATTACTTGATAAACATGGTGGTCTAGTGGTTACACGAACTAGTAATCCCAGATGTTACTGATGAATTTCCATACATAAATTTTAAAGCTTATGCAGCTTTTGTGTTATTTCGAAGTTTATATTTTTCCTATTGATAACAAATATAATAATACAGCCATAATTCTGTAGGGATGTTAACACGTTGACTGCCAGTCACTTTGAGTTAGATTTATAGTTAATGCCCTCACGTGGAATTAGATTATACCCAGATGCCAACATAATTATTATAAGAAATGATTCAAAAATAGTTATAAAAGATAAATATGTGATTAAGTATTATTTAAGCTTTTCATTGAAGAATTTTATAATTACGTGCCAGCGCGTGGCCCTGAAAGGTCAAATTTTTCGCCACTGTCACTGTTATAACTAAAATCACTTGGGTTCTCGCCTGATAATTCAGCCAACAAATTTACAATTTCGTTACTTGTAATAGCCTTGTTATTGTGATTTTTTCTTCTTTTGGGAAGCGAAGGCCCAGCACCACCATCTGAACGACTCATCACAAAATTCCTTTTTCAATTTTTTTTATTAATTTTGTAACCAATGTCGTGTCAAGTGTAGGGCGACCAGACACCAAACATACTGCATTTCGCAGTGCAGTTTAGTTTGTTATTGTTCGATTCCCACCTTTGCCCTGGGTGCAATTCCTTTCTCTGTGTCAGTAAAAATCCTTTTTGTGTCGTTCTCACTTGACAAAGGCTTATCAGCTATAAAAAAAGGCATCTAGTCTATTACATTTTTTTAATTAAAAAAACCCCAAAAATTAAGAATTAGGAAAATTTATTGATATTTCATAGTCAAAAAAAATCATTGAAACAAGTCTGGTTATTGGCTTTCAATTCAATAATTAGAAACAGATAATTATCTGGTTGGAGAAGTCCAGAAACATTTTTTTTTGACTAGCTGCCGGGTAGCTTCAGTTAGCGACGTTAATTCAACCTAACCTTGTAATTTTACGATCTCAAACTAAGATTTTTACTTTTTCGAAAATGAAGAAGAGTTAGTTTATTTCCATCGTAACGAACTGGTTTTAGAAACAGTAAGTTCTTCTACTTCACATCAGCCTCTATCGATGAACATTTTCCATCGTTATCGCCGCAGCCAAAGTGTTAATAGACAGGGCGACATCTATAACAAAGCTGCTTTTTAAAATTTAACACAAAAATATAAATAAGTAGAGAAGTCATTCTTTTTAAATTAAAAAAATATTTAAACTAAAAAAACGTTACAATTATTTAAGGCTATGCACACCTCTAGTAATCTGTTCCAATATATTTTTTAGCTCTTCTTAGATAGAAACAATTTTTAAGAAGCTCCCAAAGTAAGCAATGGTTGTTTTTAGAAAACTCTCCAATTAGCAATTAACTCTCCTTTATATGTCAACTTTCAGCCTCCACAAAAACTTTTCGAAAGCAATAAATTAGTCGGCTATGGTGAAATATTATACTTCAAATATTTGTAAGCAAACCCATATTGCTGAAAACAGAAAACTAACATTTTCGATTCATTTTTTTTTTTTCGTTTTTGGCCACCTTTTAAGGTTTCTTGCCCTTCTGCTAGCATGTCAAAATTACTGTAAAATTACATCAACTTTAGTGGTTATTTTTGCATCACAGTGTTGCAATGCTGTTTTCGTTAAGTTGGGTAACGTCAAAACAATTACAACCAACCTCACCCCTCAGTTGCAAGCCCATGCGCAAGTGGATCTTTAGGAATTGTTAAATGTAAAATAGTAAATTAGATTCAGAAGAAGTCTTACCCTGAATTATTCGCTGCTATTGTTTGTATAAAGTTACTTTCAGAATTTTTGTGCTTTACAATAATGGCCAATTTATGTATATAGTATTTTTCTAATAACATATCTAAAAAAATTCAGTATTAAGCCCTCATACGTTATACATTTATGTTTTAATAAGGTATATTTTTTTTTGTTTTTTAACACAATGACTTTAAGTATTCTAATACAAACTTGAAGTCTAAAACAAATCCATGTTAATAATTTAATTTAAGATTCGTCTCTTTTGAACATTACATTAAAGTCGAAGCCGTCAGTAGATATTTCCTTTCCATCTGAAATCAAATCATCTCTAAGAATAATAAATTCGTTCACTTATTCTAACCTAGGAATATTTGTTCTCAATGTTAGAGAGCAACGAGAATTAATGTTTATTTCTCAGTTGTATTATTCCGGAGAAATCTCAATTCATTTAACTGATTCAATGTCCAAAGAAACACTTCAATTAAGTTTATGGACAGTGCACTCTTAAAATGAACGAGCTATTTTAACTCAGTCTGAGTTAATTTTCACTCCTTTCCAGTGTCAAAAATGCACTTCTCCTATAGGAGTGGATTTCACTCTTTTGTTGTAAGAGTGTGTAAATCTGTTTTGCTTTCTGATACTTCATATTTAGAGTTTAAATAATATTACATGAATTATCTTGTTCGTCCTACATCGAAATGGCTAAAAATTGAAATGGAAAACTTATTTTAAATATATTTGTAGGTTCGGAAATGCCTATTTTCGGTTTTAACACTGTTTGTAAAATATGAGTTTGCATTCATTATATCTATGCAAAGTTATAAAGAAAAAGTACAAATAACACTTTCGTCAATTCATTTCCGTAAAACTTCTATTTTCGTCAACTTTTTCTTTCTTGCTAGTATATGACAATATTGTGCCTAAACGTTAAGATATAAAGACTAATTTTTATATTAAGTTAGTGAAACTCGAACTGAATAATTAAGTGAAGGCATATGATTATTATAACAAAGGATCGAGAGAGCTACCTATAATCCTTAAATTAATTTAAAAGCTTCAGCATTCACACAATCTTAAAACTCTGATTATCTTTTAAATTGGAAGGCTGACGTAACTTTTGAAATTGGGAGACTTCTAGTGATATATATTAAATTCAAAAATTAACGCATCGCAAGCGCTTAGAGATTTTTAATGTATATGTTTTTTCTTCAAAAAACATCTAGAAATTTGAAATAAATACTTTTAAGCGCTTTCTAAAGGCTCATCTAATTTTGTATTCATTTATCGAATGAAAAAATACAATCGCTTTGAAGTAAAAAAAATAGAAAAATTGTCAAATATCGAATTTTAAAAAATCTTTTAAAGAAAAAGTATTTTATGTATCTCTTCTGACTACTATAATGCAAGAAATGTCATCCAAAATTTGTTTTAACGTGGGCAATTAGGAAGTTAGTCGATAATTATCAACAAAATAACATTTTCCCAATTTAAAAAATATTTTCTCAAAAAGATAATATGCATTTACTCTCACTTTTCTAAAAGCAGTAACATTTCTTTTCAAACACTAAGTACAATTTCTAGTGTTGGGCTATTGGCAACAGGCCTCGAAACTTTAAATCATGTTGAAGCGACCGAGTCCAACAAATGTGTCGCAGTTTCATAGCTACATCAGGATCATTCAGCGCACAACATTTTCTCTGCCTTTTGTATTTTTCGTGTGCTATTCGGCACCATAATGTCAGAGTCGAAGACTATATCCTTCTGAAGATATATGTATGAATGGCGACGCCCTACCAGCTACCAAAAAAAATTGGGCCTACCAGCTATTGAGACCATCCTCTCTTCAGTAAATTAGACATTAAATCAAGCTCGAACGTAATAAGATGTTTTTTTCCAAACACAAAGCAGCCGTCTGAAGGCTGTTGGCGAGAAACAGATGGAAACGAGAAAAATTCAGAGCTTGCTCTACATGGAGTTTGAATAAGCAGGAGATGCTTGGCGAGATAAAAAGTGAAGCAGCCAGAAATCCGACAAGTCAATTTTATGCACCCCAACAAAGTGATGATCTTAAGACGGAAAAGGTGCCAAAACATAGAAATATTTAAGATTCGGCTATTAAATCTCGAAGAGTGACAAGTTGTAGGCTATAGTATACAAGATCTGATTTTAATCAAGGTTCTGACATTTTTTTTTTGAATGAAAATTTTAAACCATTGTTAAAAAATTTAATTTACTGGGACCTGACGAGAAATAATTCTCCAAAGGGTTTTCAAAATTTTAAACCATTGTTAAAAAATTTAATTTACTGGGACCTGACGAGAAATAATTCGCCAAAGGGTTTGTTTGAGTGCATAAAGAAGCGAATATGGCTTCACGGGGAAAACCATTTTTTGCATTGTTTTTATCACGACAGCATCTCCATCTCATTTCAACCTCCATTGAGCTCTTGCTTTTGTTCGACACAACTCCAGAGAGAGCGGACCAGATGCCGATTCGATTCAGTAACTCGTGGGCCTGACGTCTCACCGTCTTCTCTTTCACTTGATCTCGAATTGAAAAGATTAAATTTTATCACTCCAAAACAGATTCGCCCTGGGACAGTGTGAATCGTCCGAATAAAGTTTGGAATATTTTCCAAACGTAGATTCTATCTCAGGGATTTTAAGTAGTCGCTATATTTTTTAACGACATACGTTACCCGATATTTCTATGACATTTTTTTTAGTTTTGGTTGGAAAAGAAGTTGGAAAAGAGTATAAAAACGTGATATTTCATCTGATTTGAAGTTCAGTTCTTGTAAAAAAATTAGATAAAAATTTAATTAAAAGGAGTATAAAAGAAAAAAAATATATATTAACTGTACGAAATTTTATCTTTCCTACAAGCTCTCGTTTGCACTTAAAATGTGTTTCTTTAATTTATCTTCGCATTCGTATTATTTATTTCCAATTTTGGTTTTATAGTAAAATTTTCGACGTTAGATTAATTTAATAAAATATTTCATTAAACTATTTTAGTTCATAGATACTCAGACCACCTGTTTGACTGTCAAGCAATTGCTGCCTCTCTTTTTTAACCTTGACGCATCACCACAGGATATTCTGTATAGTCTCCAGGCCCAAGACCTGGCAACTCTAATCATCAAAACTTTTAACCTTGTTTAGTTTCAAGAATCATGCACACGATAACAACAACAACAGTTCATAGATACGCAATATTAAGCTAAAAACTAAGCACTAACAATGTAACTGATGAAAATGTCGTTAGATTTTCCCATTGCAATCCTCAATTCTCATTTTCAATTATCCTTTTGTGAAAACCAAAAAAATATATATCACTTTAAAAAATAAAAGTTTACTTCAGCTTTTAAAAATGCCTTAAATGTAAGGAATCTAAAGGAAACAAATTATTTAAATGTGCTTTCAATGTGCCAAACTCGGTGATCATACATAAAAGTAAGGTACATTTGTTTAACAAGTAAAGTAAACCTGAACATGAAATGTTATTTTATTTTTATAAAGCAGTATATTTCAGAATTTCTTGATACAGCAAAGAGATTAAAAATATCGTCAAAAAATCCTAAGCCATCCAATAAGTAACTACTTTCCAGTTGTTATTTTTAAAAAGCAATTGCATTAACTGGTCTTTATTATCCAAATTGAATTTTAATGCCTTGTCTTCCTTTTCAGATAATGGACTTTTAATAATCTCCCGAGAATTGAAGAAATCTTTCCAAATGAAATAAAACCAATTCATAAAATTGAAAAGATTTTTTTGTTTTCTTTCTTTTTCACGAAGTAGAAAGGTGTCGTACTTTCTCATCTTCTGCAAAGTGAATTTCGAGAGAGGGCGAACAAAAGAAGAATTCAAACAAATAAGAAAATCAACACCCCCATTCCGAAATAAAACGAAAGTTACCGGAGATAAGCCGTCGCGCCATCTTCTCACGAAATTGCTTTCGTGACCCTTTTCACCAGCCTTAACTGAAACTTGCGTTTATAAAAGAACTTTTATCCAAAGGATTGTGGTTAACAGACACACACTTTCAAAAGTAAAGACAATAAATAACGCATTTTTTCCTTCCTTTTCTGTAACAATATATGTTTCTCGACAGTTGAGGGAGTTTGTTCAGGGAAAATTTGTCGACATTTCGAAAGTTATTCTCCAAGGGACGGATCGGAAGCCTACGAATAAATCTTCTATATAGTTTCTTTGTCTTTGCCTCAACGCTATTACGAATGAAAATGGAGTCTATATATTCTTATTCTCTAGCTCTATATATTGTCGAATTTGACGTGTCCTACAGTAGGAAATCCGTTCATTCGACAAAATCTAAAGTTAATATTTATTTGGAGCAATAATTTTAAGAATAAAAAAATCATAATGAATACAATTCAAATCATTTAAATAAGTCCAAATAAAAATTGGCATGCAGTAATGTAATATTGGGAAGCAATATGCTGAACCAACAACAATTTAACATCTGCATCATAAATAAAGTTATCAAAATGAAACTAATACAAGCCTAAGCAGATAACACACAGCTTTTCCATGGAAAACTTCACCGAAGTTTATACTATGTTGCTAACGCGCAGCTTCAATGACAGCTTCACCAACGGAACCCAGCCGTTCAACAACACCATGAACGGCGAAGCATCGGGCGTGCCGAAAGTCGTCGAAGCCCTCATGTACATCATGTACATTGTCATCTCCGTGGCCGCAATCGGGGGCAATGTGATCGTGTGCTACATCGTGTTCGCTTACCAGAGGATGCGCTCCGTCACCAACTTCTTCATTGTGAACTTGGCCGTGGGCGACATCCTGATGGCCAGTCTCTGCATCCCCTTCGGCTTCGTGTCGAACCTGCTGCTGCAGTACTGGCCGTTCGGCGCCGTCATGTGCGTGGTGGTGAGTTACGCCCAGGCCGTGTCCGTCTTCGTGAGCGCCTACACCCTGGTGGCCATCAGCGTGGACCGCTACATCGCCATCTTGTATCCGCTGAGGCCGAGGATGACCAAACTACAGGCTAAGCTCATCATAGGCCTGATCTGGATCGTGGCTCTGCTCACCCCGCTGCCCACGGCCTTCATGTCCAAGCTGGAGCAGCCACAGGACTGGATTGACCTCAACCTCACGGATCGCTTTACCTGCACTGAGGCGTGGGAGTCCAACACGCAAAGGTGAGCAAATAAAATGAAGCTGTACACTGTTAAAACTGAAGGGGACACTTGACTTCCCCAGAAGTGAACGGTGTCCCTTCTGGGGCCCATGAAGGTGTCAGAATGGCACATATAGGTGATCTTCTATAATGAATCTTAAACTAGCGAGGCACCTATAGGTGATTCGTTAGCCCATGATTCATCGACCGCCTTTCCTTCCCACAGTGAAAAATAGCCCCCATTTGTCACCTTCATTTTTAAACGCGTAAAAAGCAGTTAATTGAGTGTTTAATAAATAGAGACGAAATTTAGAAATTCGTTTTTTCAAAAAATATTATTTTATTTACAAGACTTTAAAAGCAAACAACGTACTCATTTGGGCTTCTAAGGTTTCTGAACTTTTGGCATGTTGTTTTAACTGAATTAAACTGCCAAAAGAAAGCATGCCCAAATAATTTTAAATAGCCTAAAATGGTTAAATTTCAGAAAAATTCTAAAGATGTTAATTTAATTTTTCCAGTTTTCAATTACCAGCGACCTCATAGGTGTGGTGAAATTGGCCAGATTTCTTCTTTTTTATTATTTATAATTCACTTAAAACATTTTCCAATCTAATCCGTATAAATTTCTTCATGTACCCTAATAATTTAAGTGAACATTATGAAAATTTTCACTAATAAAACAGATTAAAAAGCAACAAAAAAGTGTCATTCATTACCACTTTTAGTTACCGCGTCGCTTCAACTTCAGTTACCATCTTTTGGCTCGGTGCGGTCAATGTCAACGAAAGACACAACACGAGCGTAGATGTTAAAATGGAGATTTTTATTTACAATTTACTATGTTAAAATTTCAAATTTAAATTTTCAAAGATTAACTAAAACAATCAGGAAGAATAAAATCCGGGCCAGCGGGGGGAGTGCACGAGACGGAAAGAGAGAGAGTTAAAAATGCATCGGCTTCGGCCGCTTTTACAATGCGTGGCCGGAAACTTAATAACCGATGCCAATAGTAATAAAATTAGCTAGTTTCCTTGGGACTGCCCCTAGGGCATCACGGAGCTCTAGCGCTAAGCAATGATCGCCACCAAAGCCACGGGATGCAACCTGTGGCTTTGGTGGCAACCAACGGCACGAAACAAGCACAGCGCCACACACTCTTCTATTATGTATGCTGATTAGATGTTTAGATGATTAAATAAATAGTAGATGGATTTAGATAATCTTAGACAATTTTAATAGGTCATGATTCAAGCATGGTAACATCAACAACAGGAGATATACGGTTACGGTTAAGACATATAAAGATATACAGTTACGGTTATGCAATTATTATCAAATTATAATACATAACATCTCCCCTCATTTTTAAAAAAAAGAAAACTATGCAAGATAACCTCATTAAGAAAAGAAAACAATTTGAAATATTCTATACATTTCCTCTTTTCCAAAAGAAACAAAATTAAGCACTCTTGATTATCAAAATTACACAAAAAAAATTGAAGTTCACACAAAGTCATTGAATCGTTGGGGAGGCTTGATTTGTCGACCAGAGCGGGATGTAGGACCAGCAGATGGTTGATCTGCCAGTGGTGCACTAGTAGGAGGGGCTGCAGGTGGAGAACTGTCCGTTGTCGGAAACAAATCAAAATCATCTATCGATTGTCTGGCAGGTTGAGAATTGAACACTTTAATATGCATGCGGTTCCTCCTGTATATTCGACCATTTGAAGTTTTAATCGTGTAAGACCGCGGTTGTGGTCCAACCTTCAGAATAACTCCAGTACACCATTTGTTGTTCAGACGAAAGATGACATTCTGGTTTTCTTCAAGTGGTTGTAATGGTCGAGCATGCACATCATATTTGTGCTGCCGTTGCTGCCTGTAGATTAGACGCTCTTTTGTACTACTGCAATCATAGTGAGGTGTTAGTTGGGATGGTAGTGTTGGGACTAGAGTACGAAGCCGACGACCCATTAAGATCTCTGCTGGGGAGGGGAGGCCGTCCATTGGGGTATTTCTGTACTCCATTAACACAAGATGGGGATCACTATTGTCATGTGCAGCTTTGATGAGGCTGTTTTTTGACCGTTTGAACACCTCTTTCCACTTGGCCATTGGAACGTGGAAAACCAGGGCTAGATGGGTTGAAGAAAATGTCCCAATCTTTACAGAATTTGTTGAACTCTGACGAATCAAAAGGTGGTCCATTGTCAGCGACAATTTCTTCGGGTATGCCAAATCGTGCAAAACAAATTTTAAGTGCGTTTATGAGTGATTGTGAGGTAGTGTTATGCATATGTTGCAATTCAATATATTTCGAAAAGTAATCAATTACTAACATGTAGGTCACAGAAGAAAGATGAAAAAAATCAATCGCAACTCTTTGCCATGGTCTGTCGGGTATGGGTCTGTCTAAAAGTGGTTCCTTGGCATTTTGTTTTTGGTGAAGCTGACAAATATTGCAATTAGTTATCATCACTTCAATATCAGAGTTTAAACCTGGCCAATACAGGGACTGTCGGGCAAGATTTTTGCATGAGACGATACCTCTATGACCCATATGCACACGCTGCAGAATTTCCTTACGACAAGCACTTGGTATAACTAGACGTTGACCACGACAGATGAGACCATCTTCAATATGCAATTCAGATTGCAAATTCCAGTAAGGTTTCGCAAGCACACTAACACTCTGCCTGTCTTTAGGCCACCCTTCTTGAATGTATTGCTGCACAGCTTTCATTTCAGGATCATTTTGGGTTGCTTCTCTTAGTTCAGCTATTTTTGATTGAGATGCTTGAACCACAACTGATACCATCAGTTGAGTGTTGTCGATATCATTGGTGATGACTGGATTTGCTGTTAAAGGGGCTCTTGACAAGGCATCAGCTACAGCAAGTTGTTTTCCAGGAACATGCACAAGTGTAAAGCTGTATCTTTGGAGACGTAGAAGTAGTCGCTGGAGTCGAGGCGAGATAGTTTCAAAAGGCTTGTGTATTAAACCTAGCAGAGGTTTATGATCAGTTTGAATGACAATATTCTGTGCAAAAACATAGTAGTGAAAATGTTCACAGGCATGAACTATTGCAAGGAGTTCTTTTTCAATCTGTGAATATCGTGTTTGAGCATCTGACAGAGTAGCTGAGGTGTAGGCGACTGGTTGATCATTTTGCAGTAGCACACCACCCAGTCCAAATGAGCTGGCATCTACTGAAAGCACAATAGGCTTGTCCTTGTCGAAGAATTTCAACACAGGTGTTGATTGCAGGAGCTGTTTCACACGATCAAAAGACTTCTCGGCTTGAGCATCCCAAATCCAAGAGGCATCATTTCTCAAGAGATTCCTCAAGGTAGATGTTTCTTGAGAGAATTGGGGAACAAATTTCATCAGGTACGTTGCCATACCCAGAAATCTCATCAGCTCTTGCTTGTTGGTTGGAGCAGGAAAGTCAGCTATTGCTCGTACTTTCTTTGGATCAGGCGAAAGTCCAGAGGAGGAGACTATGTGACCCAAATACTGCAGTTCAGGCACAGCAATTTGTAGCTTGTCTTTGTTGATTTTCAACCCATTTTGTCGGGCTATTTCAAACACTGTTTTTAGCTTATCATGGTGGTCATTGAGTGTTTCACTATGGATTATTATGTCATCAAAATATGGGTTTATGTCTGCGTGATTTTCAAAGAGTGTGTCCATAGCCATCTGAAATACTTCTGGGGCACAGCTCAGGCCAAATGGCATGACCAAGAACCGATACCTTCCAAATGGTGTGATGAAGGTACAAAGGTCTGAGCTTTGGTCATCTAGTTGAATGTGGTAGAATGCATTTTTGGCATCAAGAAGAGAAAATACCCTCGAACCTTTCAACTTGGCAAGTAGCTGATCTTGAGATGGGATCTGGTAGTGCTGGCGCTTGATGACCTTGTTTAGATGTCGAGGATCAAGACAGATTCTTATGGAATTATCCTTCTTTGGAACAATGACTACTGGATTCACCCAATCTGTTGGCTTGGTGACTTTCTCGATGATACCATTTTGTTCCATTCGTAAGAGTTCATCTTGGACCTGTTGCTCGAGTGCTAAGGGAATTTTCCTCGGTGCAGCAATCATAGGCATTGCATCGTCATGAAGAATGATTCTATGTGTCCCTGGAAGTCGACCAACTCCCTCGAAAACATCTTTGTATTCTTCGATTACTTCTTGCAGCTTAGAAGAGGCGATGGCATTTACAGAACAGTTTTTAGGATTGATACGTTGCACAAGTTGTAGGTCAACACATGCAGAAGCACTCAGGACAGGATGCACATCAAGATCAACAATCACAAACTTGAGCTGATTATGATGATCATTAACATCACAGTTCAGGACGCATTCTCCGGTTACCGGCAAAACATCTCCCGAGTATGTGCACACTGTGATCGTAGTTGGCTGAAGCAAGGGTTTGCTGGGTAAACACTCAAATAAAGATTTTGTAAGAACGTTAACTTGCGCACCAGTGTCGAGTTTAAAGACAACAGGGTAGTCATTTACTTGGACTTGTTGAAGCCAGTCTCTTTCATTAGATGTTGACAAAGCTCCAATATAGGCAATATTTGAAGTGTCCTGTGTGTTGATAGCTGAGACTCGATGATGTTGCTGCTTGTTGGTTGATTGCTGCTTGGGTTGTCTACACACACTGGCAAAGTGATTAATCATGGAGCAGTTGTTACAGGTTTTTCCATATGCAGGACATTGACGTGGTTGATGTTGACGGCCACATCTGGAGCACGGACGACGAGAGCTGTGTTGTGTGTGTTTGTTTTGTTGATAGTTGTGCCGCTGGGATGAATGATTTTGCTGACCTTGATGCTGGGTTTGGTTGCTTTTGGGCATCTTTCGATTGCTGTGGTGGATGGCATCCACTTGTGATGCGGTTGGTGGTGCCATGGCAAGAGAATGCATTCTGGAAACCTCAGCACTCTTGCCAATTTCCATTGCCTTTGTGAGCGTCAGCTGGGGCTCACGAAGCAATCTTTCTCGCAATGCGTCATCGCGCATGCCTTGAATGAGGCGATCTTTCACATTTCGCTCATGTGCCGAGCCGAAGTCACACTGATCGGCTTGTAGCTTCAGCTCGGTCACAAAAGCGTCAAAGTTTTGTCCTGGTTTTTGGACTATGTTATTAAACACAAAAGTTGACAGAGTTACGTTTCGATATGGTCTGTAGTGGTCGTCAAATTTGTTAAGGATTTCTTTGATAGTTTTCCCCTGTCCATCGGCAAAAGTGAAAGTCTTGAAGTCTTTGAAAGACGATTTGCCGATTACGCTTAGGAGCAGCGCGATTCTTGTTTCTTCTTCCTCCTTGTTGTACTTGACCGCGGTTTCAAACAGTTCGTAGCTCGACCGCCAATCCGCCCATGATTCCGCTGGGTTGTCACCCGGGATAAATGGTTCGATGTTGAGGAATTTGTGGGCCATGTTCGTTGATGCTATTTCGATGATAGTTGTTGAAAAAAAAAATATGTAGACGTGTAGTTCTATTTAACTGACACCATATTATGTATGCTGATTAGATGTTTAGATGATTAAATAAATAGTAGATGGATTTAGATAATCTTAGACAATTTTAATAGGTCATGATTCAAGCATGGTAACATCAACAACAGGAGATATACGGTTACGGTTAAGACATATAAAGATATACAGTTACGGTTATGCAATTATTATCAAATTATAATACATAACATCTTCAATGTTCTGTCTGTAGATATCCAGACCCTTGAAATGTCCAAGCACCTTTTGTTGGAGTCATTGACTATACACTATTTCCTTCTCTACTAGGTACCACTACAGCATGGCTTTAATGATTCTGCAGTATTTTTTCCCTCTGGTTGTTCTTATCTTCACTTACACGAGGATAGCCATTGAGGTTTGGGGAAAACGGGCCCCAGGAGAAGCTCAAGATGCAAGGGATCAGAGGATGGCAGCATCTAAACGCAAAGTAAGTAAACATTGCACTCATTTATGGCATCGAGGTTTGAAGCTAATGTGTGAGTTTTATTGATATGGTATAGTTTAAATCTAGTCATTTTTAAAAACTTATCTCCGATGTTTTAAAACAAAAATTGTATTACATGCTGTTGGGACTCCAAAGGCAAGCAGCATCAACTGGTTTATTTTTTTGGATTACCTGGAATAACGATTTAAGCTTACCAAACTCGTAAAAAGAAAACTGATGTCCATTAAATCTGCTTGTGTCACTGGAACGTGACACAAGCTGTTTAAAGCTTTCACGTTGCTGTTTTAAAGCTTCTCTCGCAAGGTTAAAAATATACAGCAGAAAGGGTTACATTGAAATCAAAATTTAAATTATTAATTTATCCTTATATAAATCTTTTCTTTCTGTAACACCTCATAAAATGATGTTTCTAGCGCTTTTTCATATTCTGTAAAACAGTGTTACTAACGCCTCCAATTGTACTTTAAAATATATTTTTGCTCATTTACTTGGTAAATTTTATTTTCACATGCAATTTTTTATCTATTTTATTCAATGAAATATTCTTAGAAAATAATACTAATTAGAAATATTTTTATGAAAAGTAGAAATTATATATTCATTACCATCCATTTTCCTTTTTTTTTTAACTCGTCTTGTAAAATTACATGCCTGTCTAAATTTTTTCCTCAAATAATTCTCATTATTAACAACATTATTTAAAACCTAATACAATGAGAATCCAACGTCAAAAATGCAAAATAAAGTTTTAAAGAAACTTTAAAAAAAAACTTCCAAAAATTTAGGACCTACTAATAATTAAGAAAAAGTCGCGTCATCAAAGCTAAACTAAAAAGAAAAAATCCTAACTTTCTTAAGTTCCTTAACCTTTTTATTTCTTGCACTTTGCATCGATACACAGTTTGATTCTTACAGCACTCATTTGAATTGTTATGAAATAAATGTACAGACAAACATTTTTAATTTAAACCATGAAATTGGTAGTTTATTTTTGACAATGCAATGAACTAAAAAAAATAACTTTAATCTTTAATAAAGAATCTAAGAAAGAATAAAGAATTGAAGTACAATATACTGATATCTTTAAGAAATAAGTAATTAATTTCTTAGAAAATCGTTCAGCTGATGTTAAAGATTAGATGCAATGTAAGCTTAAAATTTAATGTAAACTACAAAATATTTTTTTAATGTCCAAATTATTAAAGAAATTACATTTTGAAATATTAGCCACCAAAACCCTTTGCAATAGTAAAAGGTTTATTTAAATTTCTTTCTTAAATTAAATTTAGAAACTTTAAACCAAATCTCACAATAACAAATAGGTTTTATAAAGGAAATTGGATATTTAAAACATTTTAAGATGTTTAAGTTTTCTATTTTTGTTATATGAAAGCGTAGAACTAATTCAAAGTGTTTCATAAAAAAGTATTTCCAATTTCTTAGTTTTTTTAACATTTAAAAAAAAAATTTATATCACAAGAATTTGTAGGAAAACACTTTCAAAACTTTTTTACAAAATTTTTTTTAACTAAAGCCCAACAGTTTTTTTTAACGTTTTGGTGTCATCTAAACTAAGGATTTAAATTTCGAAAAAATCCTTAAAATAACGTAACGAAATCCGTTTCCTAAGTTTTTGTTGTTTATGTGCTCTATTGTGTACATATGAATATTGATATTTCTTTAACTAAGCTTCGAACAGAAGATGTCTTTCAACTCTTTGAAAAAAATAGTGTATCTGCAACATGTGTTTCTTTCAAAAGATTAAATTTCCACCGTTAAGTTTTATTTTGGATATTTTGGTAAAATAGTGTATTTTATCTCTTTAAAAAAAAACTTGAATTGCAATTAGTTTAGTCAATACGAGCTTAATGCGAAATATATTTAACATCGTTTTAATTACTTTTGGATTATTTAATTACTTTAATTTCTTCAGTAAATATTTGTGTCAGTATTTTCGCTTTAATAAGATTATCATGTAGTTAAAATCTTGCAAGTGATGCAAATCGAAAATAATTGAACTATTTATACTTATTTAAAGATCGCTTTTTATTGTTTTATTAAAAAGAACTGGTAAATTAAATAAAAGTTTTTTCCTTTGTTTATTATTAAGTATCTTCTTATCTATTTGTGCTTGTATTTTTGCTTTTATACGATTATCTTGTAGTTAAAATCATGCAAGTGATGCAAGTCGTAAATAATTGAAACTTGATAACTATTTATACTTATTTAAAGATCGATTTTCATTGCTTTATTAAAAAACACTGGTAAATTAAATAAATGTTTTTTTTTCCTTTGTCTATTATAAATTAATTTTCTTAAATTTACCGTGTGTTTTATGTGCTCAGAAATTACTGATACTGCTTCCTGTTTCCAACATTATAGTTATCTATTTTAAAAAAGCTTTACTTCATTGATAAAAATATTTATTTGCTTGACAGCTAGACTAACGTAAGCCAATCTAACACCTGAAAGGTGGTTAGTACAAGACCAACATTATTCTGCACTGGGAAGTCAAAATTGCTGTTTATCATTACCGGATGAAATAAACCTACCTTCTACCAACGCACTGAGAAACATTCTAAAGAAATTCCTAATCACGAGATAATGGGATCTTTTCCCCGCTATTGGAAGTTTTTTTTTCTCTTACAAAACTCCACAGATTTAACGCATACAATTCAGTCTATAATGTTATCATCTTAAATATTTATCACCTCACTTGCGCATGATTTGAACTGACCATAAGAAAGTTTCCATTTCCGAAAGGGCTTAAATATCTTGCATCATGACCACGATCAAAAAGGCGCACCAACTAAGTCGCCAATGACGCCAGAGGTTGGTCCGATACTTGAGCTGCACTTTTGACTACCCAGGGCAGGATAATATCGGCCTTTATAAGGATAAGGATTTTAAAAGACGGTTTTTGCCTGTAACAGGCTATAGTGTCAATGAAGTAGAACTGCTTTTTAGGTTTCAGGTTCTTTTAAGTTATATAAATTCTACCGAAGAAAAGGAATACGCATAAGTATGTATTGCGTTAATATTTGGCTTAATAAGACTATCTGTATTGCTTTAACTTTCCATACCTAGCCATTGTCTCCTTTGCTCTGCATCTTTCACTAACTTTCTCTCTAATCTCTCCTTCCTCTATCTCCTTCCCTTCCCATCCTCTCTCCTACCTGCAGATGGTGAAGATGATGATCGTGTGCGTGTTCGTGTTCACCCTCTGCTGGCTGCCCTTCAACTCCCTGATCGTGATCGGCGACCAGTACCCGGAATTGTACAACATGCCCCACATCATCTACCTGTGGTTCGCGTGCCACTGGCTGGCCATGAGCCACGCCGCCTACAACCCGATCATCTACTTCTGGATGAACGAGAAGTACCGCCACGGGTTCAGAATGGTGTTCCGGTGGCTCCCTTGCGTGGACGCGGCGAACACGAGGAATCGCATGGCACAGCAGTCCACCATGAATATGTCGCTGGCCACTGGTGTCGTCAGCATGAAGATGAACCGGAGAGTGGAGGCCAGCGACAATAACGTCAACAGCAGCGCGTGGGAGAAGGCTCGGCAGCGTAGGGCTCTTGTTATCACAGTTACTTTTATATGTAAACCAAAGTTGAACTTTTGTTATTTGGAAACATCAGACGGTTGGTTGTCGGTTACTTTTATAAATTAAACCAAAATGAGAGCTTTTATTATTAGGGAACACTAGAATATTTTGCTTAGACATGCTAATTATACTCTTTTAAAATATTATTTATTTATATTCTTTTCCAAATATTTTTAGCCTTTGTTCACTAACTATATTTTTAAAAAATTTCATTATTAATTATACAATGGAATTGTTTAGTAAGACGAAACTACTTGTACCTTTTAGAGCTCGAAAGCCAAGGAAAAATTATTGGCTTAATTTTAATAACAATTTTAAATAGTTACCTCATTTTACTTATTTTGTAGTTACTTTTTTGTATTTAATTATATGTTTCGTACAAATGTGGTTTGTTATACGAATTAGAGTCCCAGTAAATTTTTGGGGTAACTACTGTTAACCTATAAAAACATTTTTTGAGGAAGGTACATTTCATTGCTTCCGAAATAAAAATAATCACCAAGTTAAAAGATTGAACTCTTATATTGGGGGACTTTCACCTAGGGAAGAAGAAGACAGCTGACTTCAAGGGTAACAAGAAAGGTAAGAAATGCCCTCTGAGGTAGTAAGTGTCAAAATATTGTGTTACATCGCGCACAAGTTCCTCACTTCTATCTTGTAGGGCCATAGACTATAAATCTTACAATTATAAATAAAATGATTTAATAAATTTCAATTTCTTTCATTGGATATTTTGTGCAGCTTCTTGAAAAAAACACGACTTCACCATTAGAGTATTTTATTGTTTGTTCAGTTTATGTTCCTTCACCAACACATTTCCCCTTCATTCCAGATGGTGAAAATGATGATCACCGTCGTCTCTGTATTCACTCTGTGCTGGCTACCTCTCAATGCGCTCATTGTGGCAGGGGATGAGCACGACTCCGTTTGGCAATTCCCCCACATCGTGTACATCTGGTTCGTGTGCCACTGGCTGGCCATGAGCAGCACCGCCTACAACCCCCTCATCTACTGCTGGATGAACTCGAAATACAGGGACGGATTCGCGCATGTCTTCAGGCGCCTCCTCCCGTGCCTCAGCGTATCCTCGAGACGGCGCGGGATGACATTCAAGTCGTCCATCAACCGGAACGGGTTCAACAGGGGCACCAACAACACCATTTACACCAGTATACGATCGTCGGGCTGCAGAACGTCGCAAATTTCGAGATCTCTGGTACTAGTGAAGGGACATCACAAGGCATGTGCGAGGACAGACAGTGACAGGACGGTGCAAATTGTTGAGACCGTGCAGATAAGGAACGGAAATTCTAAGGTTTCCACTGGATTGGATTCTCCCATGGATTCCACTGATGTATGACACACCTGGACAGGAAATGAGTGATTTTCCTGTCATAATTCACATAACTTCAATCTGTCATTCAAAAGAATTATAAGTGGACTCAAGGGAGTACCGATAACATCCGTGAGAAAAACGTCTTATGCATGGTTACATAATATCGCAAAGTTCAAATTGAATGGAGTTTCAAATCTTAGTTTAAGATCACCGTTGTGTCACCGAAAAGAAAAAGAGATACAAGGAGAAGCATTGGTAAGGTAACGAGCTGGTTTATCCAAAACTAAATCCAAAATAAGAAAAAGCACGTCCAAAAAAAGGCGGTGTAATGTATTGATGTTTGAAATACGCAAACTTTATGCGTTTAGCTTCGTGGGTATTTGAATAAGATTGAGAAACATATTACTGATTAAAAGGAACTCGTTATAGAGACACATAGGGTAGACTGACCAGTGAGTGAACAGGCCCCGCAGTGAATGAACATTTGGTAAATAAAAATAAATATTGAAAATCATTCCACTGGATGGATTGGCAACACTGACTTCCTCCCATCTACTAGGAAGCTATCTGACATATGTTTGGTTGTCCTGGTCATTATGTCCTGGTGTTTATTCACTGGCAAACGCAGCGCCTTAAACGTTCGTTCACTGGTTAGTCTAAGCTACGGTACAATTGTCGAGAATTTTATTCAAAAGGAAAAAAGCTAAATAGCTGAATGGCATTAAGTTCGACTTCAATGAAAAAACTTTGCTGTATAAGTGAGATGTTTGTTGTCATGATAATATTTCATTTGTAAAAATATAAAATTCGAAATTCAAACGAATTTAAAATACAAATATAAAATACGGATCTTATTTAAAAAAAAAACAATTGCTCATAAAGTTTCTATGACACCTTAGATGTTAATTATATTTAATTGTGAAATACAAGAAATTAATGTCAGCGGTTAAAATCTCCCTTTTTCTAGCAGGGTACAAATATAACATTGTGTTTGACGTTAATAAGATGTTGAAATTTTTTTCTCCATTATTGACGAGGTAAAATGAATGTATAGTACTTTAAAGCTTCTAAGTGTCAGTGTTTTGCAAATACATATCACATAACTATTTCTTGATGTCCTTAACCTTAATGTCGTAAAGTTAAATAAAACACTTAATCGCAATTTTTAAAACACAAACGACGAATGGGAAACCAGTAAAAAAATCAATGCCAAATAAATCGATATCACCAAATTGTTGGAGTCTTAACGTATCGACGCACATCAATGTAACATTTTATAAATAAAAAGATATTCATGCATCAGAAATTATGAGTGAATAATAGTGTACATATTGAAATTGTATAAATATGAATGTAAAAGTATCGCACAAAAATCCATTTATTTAAGGCTGGTCCTTCAAAATATAGTTTACAAGGTAACAAGATTAGTAAGGTGAAGGTGTAAGATCATAAATATCAACCACTGTGTAATTACGTTAATTTTTAAAACAAAATTATTTATTAGCACATTTTAAATAATAATTTATTATACTCAAGTAGTTGTTTAGACATGAAATCTTTTATAAAATTCATCGCTGTTTTTCCTAATCTCGCTTATCTTTACATAAAAAATTTTATAAAGATGTTTTTCTAAGGCTTACTTTATTTCATAATTTTAAATATGACATGTATATTTACTTTTATTATTTCTTCGTATTTTCATTAATCTCATTTACGCCTAATATACATATTATTAGTAATTTATTTTATTTTATAGTTAGCTCTTTTATTTTCATTTGAGTCACAATCCTGTACGTGTCATCTTAGATGTATCTTCATTATTGGTAATGAAATTAAACTTATGTGCATTTTGCTAATCGAGTCATTTCATTTCTTTAAATGCACAAAACATTTTAATTCACAAACAACTTTTAATGCATTTTCTTTTTTACAAAATTCTTGGAGAAACGACGTCACCTATTCTTATCATTGCCATTACCATTATCATCATCATTATTTTTATTGCTAATATTAGGATGATGAATTTGTTATTATTCTATTTAAATAAAAATTTATTTTACTTTCAAAGTCTTAATATAGAACATTATGCCTTTTCCAAGAAGCACACTGAAAATGCTAAAAAGCTGCATACAAACTCATTCAAAAATTATATCGATTTTCTAATCCCCAAGTTTTAAATTTTACCCCTATTTCACTTGGCTAGATGTTTCTCTTTAAGGAAACTATTTGCTCGCCTCCAAAATCCTACTTATCCTTCGTCATTTTTCACATTTTCATTATACGGCAAAACTGAGAGGCAATGAATATTTTAAGTAGGTCAAAGAGGTTCCACCTTCAACTTTAATATCTTTTCATTTCACACTTCATTTAAAATAGAAAAATATTTATGCCTCATTTTAATTTTAAATTTTAGGTTTCATACTAAGGTTTTATAAAGTTTATTTATTACAGTTCATACCATCATTTTTTAAAAGTTATGTTTTATCACAATCTTAAAGTTATGTCACTGGTATGCTGCTTTTTTATGTGTGACGATAATCATTTAAATTTAAAAAATCCACTTATCACTTTTATGGTATGGTATGGCACATATATATTCCAGCTTGTGTGCTTGTTCAGAGAACCGCTTATAAGCTTTCGTCAAGTGGGACAGACACAGAAAGAAATTTGTACAGTCACAAAGAAATGAATAACACATAGACAAATAACAACATTTATTGACGGTCACAAACATCCATGCCTGACCGGGATTCGAACCCGACCCCAGCAGCTACAAAGGCTAGAGTCCTAACGATTGCACCATCGGGGTGGCATCACTTTTATATCATCCTTTATTTCATGCATTCATTTTTTTTTTTCTTTTTTTTTAATGAAACAGTTTGATATGCAAAGAGAAATCTTACATAATACTTTTTGTTCAAAAGTATTTAATAAAAACCATTGATTACTAAGAATTAATTCATTTTCTTAGCTTTTTAAAATTTCAATTTCCGAAAAAAAAATATTTGTTTATCCATAGAAATAATTATAACAATAATTTCACCCAATAAATTTCTGAACTTGAGGTAAATAACGATCAGAGTTTTTCGAAAATGTAAGTCAATATTTTCAAAATTTTTGGCATTTAGTTATTAATGGTTAGAATTGCATTCTCGGACACCAGGATAGAAGGGTAAAAATTCTAGATTATTTTATTCCAAAATTAATTTTAAAAAACTCATGCACATTTACAACTTGGTCCTTTATAGAAATTTACATTAAGAAATAACATTTGCCAGTTATACAACTTGAAAATTAAAATTTCTTTTTTTACAGACAAATTTACTTGATTATCTTTGAGAAATTGAGATTGGTAACAATGTGTTGACTATTTAGGTTTCTCAGATACCACAAATATTTGACTTTCCTATAACTTAAACTATATTAGATTGCAAAATACTCTCTTTTCCGCATAAAAACTCTTATTTTCAATTATTCTCAGTAAATGAAACAGAAACCGACAATACGACAAACAACGACATGTTAATTAATCAAAGGATCTCCCATAGGAACAATTCTCGCAGTAACAGATGGAACCGAAAAACAAAGTAAAATGTATTATAATGAACGATAGATATATGTCATTAAACAAAGTCCAACTTTGCTACCCACTATTTCTGTTCAGTCTATTCTCCTATAGGGGAGAGTGTTGTGCCTTGGGACAATTTTTACATTTTAATTTTTTTCTTCGATAATTAGAGTCAAAATAAAAATTTAAAAGCAGCATTTCAACACTCCAATATATTCCTCTATAATATATTTTTTTTTAATTCTGGCAGCTTGAAATTAAAAAATTGCCACTCATTTAAAGTAGAGAGGATAAACTGTCCCAAGGTACAACATGATGTTGTACCTTGGGACATACTTTAAAATTCAGTCAATAGTCATACACTTGAACTAATTTGTGTCAGGAAACAAACTTTATTGTTTTTTCAAGGAAATACACAAAAAAAAACATCATAATTCAAGAATAATTTAAATTATACAGCTAAATTGCAAGTCCAAATTATTTAACATTATATGATGATACAATATGCCTTACTGTCCCAAGGTACAATACACTACATGGTTCAAATAAAAGCAAGATCGTGGCCAATCAAAATGCATTATCATTATTTTCTCATAACCAAAATATTTTAAAATCTTCTCTTTTATGATGAAAATAAAATGCAGTTGACTTTTTGTAAAAGTACAAAGGTAAAAAATTATATTAGAATGAGAAAAATATTTACTTTGGGGTAAGAAATATTATTTTTTGTCACCAATTCATCAATTCAATGATGCTAGTGTTAAATTTTATTTTGATGATGTCTGTTGGTTAAAGCTACTATTAGAAATAAACAATGTATGACTATTTCCAATAGATTCTTAGAAATTGTCAGTGTCCCAAGGTACAAGCGTCCCAAGGTACAACACTCTCCCCTACATTGCGAACAATGAAAATGGTCAAATTGGGACGCAGTTATACATGGTATACGGGAGTGGTATGTGTTCAGAGACAATTGAAATTTTTTCCAAAATTGATTTGAAGATTACATTTACTTTTAACAAATTTAATCTTTAAGAAATTATTTAAAAAAAATTGTTAAACCTCTAAACTACTTTTGCAACAACGATATTATAATTGCTTTTTTCTGTAGTACACTTGAAAGAAATTCTTACAAATTTTATACAAATAATATACCATGTCCATAAACTGCGTCCCTATTTGACCATTTTCATTCTTCACAACGTATAGGAGAGTAAACTAACGCCAGACCATTTGTTTGGCTCTCCAATTGTTTTACACCACCACAAGACGTACTTTTTTAGCCTCCAGGACCATAAAATGGCGACTCTCGTCATCAACGCTTTTGGCCCTATGTAAAAATAGGGGTTTACATGGATACAATATACATGGATACATATACATCACATATATACTTATATGGATACATAAATATCTTTTAGCCCAAACCACGGAAGATTGTTAAACTAGATTTTTTTTTATCTGATATTTTTATAATGTATATTATTAAACTTTTTATTAAGATCTCAACTCAATTTTTTAATTTAAAATCACTTTTTTTTATTGAAATGCTTCTGTAGATTTGAGGAAATTTATAGAAAGTATTATTTGTAAGACGAAAGATTTTATTCCCCTTAAATTTCAAAAAAAAAAATAACTTTAAGTTTTGTTATTTTAATTTTTAGAATAATTTTTAATAGAAAAAAGGACAAATTAAAATATCTTTTACTTATTTCCCAAACTAAGATTAATAATTTTAATAATCGGTTCAACTAATTCCAACTAACACTACGTTTATAATGCAAAAATGGAAGGGTTTTTTTAAGACTGTGTCCGTCTGTCTGTCCGTTTCCCATTTACATAGCCCGAACTACAATAATAAAGACAAGTGTGATCATTTGCGGTACAAACGTGTGACTCGTTCCACTCAACTCTGGCGTGAATTAGGGTTGCCGCGAAAGATAAACAAAGCGAGTAACTGGCTTCTTTACACCAGTTTAGGCGATTTCTCGCTATCATACCCAAAGAAACTATTAAGGAAAGCCTTGTACGAAATCAATAGGTTCTTCCCGTGTACTCTTCATTTGTCAAAATGGTATTCCATGAATGTTCGTATCATTTGTTTTAATAAGGTTGGTTTAAATTTTCGTTGCACTAGATCTACACGAGAACTATTGGCGACGAGCGTGATTTAGAACGACAGTCAATCATTTGTTTAAAAAAAATCACAAGCACAAGGTGCTCTATTTTCACTTTTTAAATTGCATTTCAAAATCAATTAAGTTAGTTATGTTATGAAGATGATATAGATAGAAGTTTGATGAATTATCAATGAAAAATAGTTTAATTTCGCCGTTTAAAAGTTTAATATAGAACAAAAAAAAGTAGTGTTTTTTCTAAGACGTGCAACTTTTGCTTGGTTCTAATTAACAGTTTCTGTTCAAACCTACTTGGTAAAAATGGTCGTATAGTGAAGTTTAAACACAGGGGGAATTATCAGACGAAAAATAAATTATTTACTAAAATCCACTTACATTTTTTAGCTTCCGATTACAACATAAAAAGTGGAAGGCATTATTATCGTTCAGTCCGTCTGTCCATCACCCACTTTCATAGCCCAAACTACAAATGCTACAGGTAAGTGCGATGCTGTTTTTCAACCATTCCAAGTTTATAAAAGTTCGAGTAGGTTTGCTTCACATGGTACGGAAAGAAAACCAACGAAAACCAAACAACCGAATTTTGTAAATGGACCCAATGGAATTGCTCACAAGAAAGCGTCAATTGGCTTGTTTTACGTATAAGGGTCTGTAAAACCAAACAACCAATTACAATGCAGTAGTAAGAAGAGTGTGACATCACCCCCCCCCCCCCCCCCAAGAAACATTCCCATTCTATAAAAATACATAAGTAATTTAATTTCATTTAATGAGAGTATTGTAGTTGGACGTTTCCCTTTTAAAAGCAGAAAGCTATGAATAATATATATAAGGCTGTGGTGGTATTTAATATAACTAGCGTATGTTTGCTTTATCTATCGAGCCATGTTGGAGTAGAATGTTTATCAGATATTTTCGGTTTCGTTACTTGGTAACCTCAAGCAATCCCCAAAGAACTGTCGCTACATAGCTGCTTCCCCTTTTTGTCTATCTCTAAAGCTTTTATTAAAATTAATTATATTTTCGAAACTGGTTGTGTTGTAGGATAAATTTAACTTAAATAAGCATATAATAATCTTGGGGTAAATATTTAGTCTAGCAACTGGTTGGAACTTGATTAAAAGAGACGTGACCAAGCGAAGCGGGTACTTTTATCTAGTGTAATATAACTTTTTCTTTCATATTATGCATATGTACTGAGACTTACAAGACTATTACTCAAAATCTAAATTTTTAAAGTTGGATACATAGCACTTTTATTAAGTTATACAAAAGTTCACTTTTAATTAAGTTTCCATACTGACACGTTAACTGCAAGAATTGTAACATTTTGTTTAATCAAAATTTAACTCAAATAAATTTATTTGTTTACCAAATGAGATTAGGGATAACAACGGTGATAAACTTAAAGATGCGGTGTTGTCAATGAAGCAAAATTGTATATAATTATAGTTACCTTTGGTGCCTTGGGGGAAAATAGATATTTTAAAATGAATTAACTGAAAATGTAGATATACAAACTTACTTAAGTATATTAAATGCAATTAGCATAAGTAATTATATTTTTAAATAAGTGGATATTATAAAAATAAGACAGAACTGGACAGATTTTGGAGGATTAAAGATTTTTAACTGATCGAGCCTTTTGCAGACTCGGCATATACAGAAGTGAGACATCTTTGTGGTACCACCTGCGCTTCCAATTTTAAGGCTCAGAGTACAATGAATCTAAGGTCTCTCTGGGTGCAAAGATATGCTGATATTTAGTTTTGCCGAGGGTGTCTAAACCAAATATTACTGAAGGACGAATGAGACCGATCGAACGCAAGTCTTGAAACCAAAATGCCTCAGTGTTAATCCAATTTGTAAAAAATAAGTTTCTAATCCACATTATCCAGCAGTATTGAATATTTTTGCAAAATAGTTTTTTTTATGATAAATGTAGATAACTAATGGGTGTTTATAATCTTACCTTTTGAAATTACTTCAAACATTTTGTGTATAATTATTTATAGAAAATCAAAAAAATAAAACCAATTTTAAAAAAGCGGAATTGTCGGGACCTTAACTCATCTACATTTGTCACACAATTACAGAAATATTCAATACAGCCGGAGAAATGTGGCTAAGAAAATACTTTTTTATGATTGCTTAACAAGACAGTGCTGTTATTTAGTAGTTGCATTGAATAAAAAAAATTAAAACACATGGGCTAAAAATTACTGCAGAGGGCAGAATTATGGTTGAAAGGTTTGACTATTGGCTAGCATTGTTAGCCATATCCAAAGTTGTATTTTGACAGCAGAAAAAGATAGATAAATCTTATCGGGTTTTTATTTCCTAAGCTTTAAAATATTTCTTGAATAATACCAATCATCAATAGTTTATAATATTCTTTAATAAATTATAAGTTAATTACATCATCGTTTACAAAAGATATGTAAAAAGATAATCCCCATACATAAAATAAAACATTTATTTAACATAATAATATACAAAGCACAAAAGGGACAATATCTAACATCTCATGTGCAAACAATATATTAAATAGCCATCTTCCTTCCTTCAATACTGATTGTAATAGCTCTTTCATTTTTATTTGCTCGCTTCTTATCCTGCATTGTCCGCAGGTGTTTTTCTATTCGTGTAAGAGGTTTTTTTGAAGGACCCTAAAAATGTATAAAAAATTATTTTTCAAAATTCTAATAATAAATTCAGGATTTTCGCGCAACTTTTCAGACAACCGATGATTTCCAAATTTTTAATAATAATTTAAAAAAGAATAAAATTAAATTAATAAAAGTTATAGTGAATTTTTTGTAGAATTCCTTGTAAAATCATGTTACCTTAAGACAAATTTTTAAACATTGGTTCAAAGCTTAAAATGCTTGGGTTTATCTTAACTTGAAAAATGCATTAAAATTGTTTGTTTCCAAATTTATTTAAGTTTCTTACATAGATATCATAGTTAAAGTATTAGATCGGCAGATCAGGTTATCTCCAATGTTAACGACAGGACAAGCATGGAGAGAAAAATTGGTAGGGCATGGGGTCAGTGTTGACACTACTTTAAGGAGAAAAGTGCTATGAAAAAATAAAATTTAATTCTAGAATTTCAAAAAAATACTAGCTGCATTTAACAAGCAAGCTAACATTTAATTTTAAAAATGTGTAGAACACCTTTAACTGAAAGGTTTTACAATTTAATTATATTGATTGCAATTTTTTTGAAAAAAAAAATTAAACAAATATTGAAAACTTTGGTTACCCTGCCGAATTCCATTTCTTTATTCCATTTAGGCCTATTTACATAGTCTTTTGTTGATGGCATAGGAACTCGAGCTCGTCCTATCCAACCCTTGCTACCGGGCCGAATAGACCTAAAAAAATTAATCAGCATAAGTAAATTACTTTTCTTTTAAAAAAAACAATGTACCATATATATTCCTGTATAAGCCAAGAAATTTTTGACAAAATTGGTGCCATAAAAACCACTATCAACTTATACACGAAACATCAAATTTCCATACAAAAAAATTTGAAAAGAATCCTTAAACTATAACTAAATTTTGATAAAACTTAATGTTTAGGCTATCGATTGAAAAGCTTTCACACAAAATTACAAAAGCTGTTTAAGTTCTGAAGATCAAATAAGATTGGTATCTATTCAGGAACCAAAACAGTATGAATTAAATTATACATTGGTTTAGATTAGTAATTGCCCTTTTCGATTTTAGATTTTTGTGTTATGCATAGTCATGTCTTTTCAAACAAATTTTTTCATTGGTATGGTGAAGTTTTTTCTGTAACTCAGATGTCCCAAAATAGCTATATACTTTAAAATTTAATTTATTCTCTAAAATATTTTACTATTCTTTTTTAGATTGATAAAAAGTTTTCGTACTTTTTTGTATAATATTGTGCACATTTAAATTTTTCTTTTATGAGAATTGAAATTAACTAGAAAACTAATTCGGCAAAATCCTTCCTAAGCTGAAGAAATTTCATTCATTAAACTCTTGGATAAAGAGGTACACATACAGGAACCTTTGTAAAATTCGCTTCCCTCATTCAGTTTACAAAATTTTCTTACTATCAAATTTTTGATTAAAAAATATAATGTTCAGTCTTTTCAACTGATACCAAAGCGACTGAGTTATAAATTGTATTTTAAAAAAAGCTAACCAAGAGGGCAAAGCAGATTTAGAAGGTTTTGGAATAATTTTTTTTAGCATTTAAGTTTTTGGACATTTCAGAAAAAACAAGTCAAAAACTTATTTGTTTATTTGTAGCACTTGAAACCTTTTTTGTTTTTAATCCTCAAAATCCACAAAAATGACATGAATCTCAGCAAATGTTAAAAGCTGCTTTTTTCAAAACTACTTGCAAAACATACTTCTAAACACCTGATTATTTAAAAAATATGTTCATATTTAAAAAAATATGCATAGGACTTGTTTCAGGAGTGAAGAAGTTAATACATACTGTTTTTCACCGTCCATTTCTTTTTCAATGTCTTTTCTACTTTGAGAAGGTTCCTCCTCTCCACCATCTTGATCTCTGCAACAACAAAATTGTAAACCAAATTTTAGAAAAGACTTTTGGTTTAAACGTTCAAACAACGTTAAAATAGGCTTGGATGGTTTTCCTCTGTTTAAATCAAATTTCAATGACAAAAATGTTCATTACATTATTATAGTAACATTGGGTTCCTGTCTATATCAAGTCTAAAAAATAAGCAAAACTAACCAAGTGTAAAAAATACAAATTTACTCAATACAAATTTAAAGATATAGCCTTGTACGTTCGTTAGTCTTTAAAACGATTTCTATACAACAATATAAAATAACCAATAAACTGAGGACTCTAAGGCTATTGCATCAAGATTCAATTGCATCCGATTGGTTTCTGATAATCAGAATGTTATATTCAGAAATAGTACCTAACAGTAAATATCTCATGGGCAAAAATTTTTATCTCCCAATAATAATATGTTGTATGCATGAAAAGGTTCAGCGCCAAATATTTAGTATACAAAACTATAGGTCATAATTTTTTTTAGTATTAATCAACATAACAAATACTCTCATTTGATAGAAATGCTGTGGAAACGTGTTTTTCAAACAAGAGAAAAGAACTTACCTCAGAAAATTTAAAATAAAGTTTTGATTAAAATAAAGTTAAAGCAATAAAAAAAGCATAAGAAACATAAGAAAACAATTAGATTTCACATTTACAAAGTAATGCAAAAAAAACAATAGGGTTCTTGCTATGACAAAAAAAATATATTGATTGAATAATTTAAGTAAAATAAACTTAACTTAACAATTAAAGGAATATTATTTGAACCCAGAAAAAAGTAGTTAAAGAGTACTCACTCAATTTCTACAAATCTAAAATTTAAAAATGTGTGCTTCATTATTAGGAACAAAATATTGCTATAATTATTAATTTATAATAACAATGTAACAAACCAAGCATTATTGTGCCAAAATTGAATTTCAAGCAATACAATAACAGAGTTTTATTTGGTAGATTAAATATCAAATTACATTTTGTTTACATAAAATCTTATGAGCTTTAACAAAGATGACTTTTATTTTTAACATTAAAAAACTAGCATAATTTGCTGAGTTAGTTACATACACTCTGCTTACCCTTTTTTACGCTTCTTCTGTGGCACATGATCATAATCCCTTTGCTCTCTTTCTTCTTTGGTTAGAGAATGATAGTTAGTAGTCACATTGAAAATAGGCCGGGCCCATTCCGTGATAAGTCTTCCGGCCTTTTCGCGATTTTCTTTTATCTCTTTTGGGTGCTTGTATAAATACATGAGGGCTCTACCAATACCACTGGACTTCAGAAGACTCTGATCAAATGGCGGTAACTAAAATACAATTATATATCCTTAGTAGTAAGTAAAAAATTAACTTTATTTAGTGGAGATTGAAATAACTACAATTTTATGACCCTCAATTACTTGAAGGACAAATGTAATATATATTACAGTAGTACATTTGAAATTCCCACTTTTTTTAAAGGGGGGAGGAATAACTTTTTAAACTTTTATCCATGAAATAAATTTAGAATTGGCCAATATGGTAAAAGATAGAAGAGCAAAGAGTTATAATTTGTCTTTCATGGTCAGAAATAAAATATCCTGACATCTTTCTATTTTAAAGAAGTGTTATAAATGTGAAGAATTATTTGTATTTTCTTCTCACAGTAAGATATTTCCGTAAATTAGCGAAAAGTGATTTATCACAATTAAGTATAGAAAGGTATAAAATGGTATTGGAAAGTCGAATGTTAAGTATATAGAATGTATGTATTCCAGCAGTCTACTTCTGACCTCCATGCAAAGTTTTAAAAACAGCCAATTATATATTGTAATTTAGAACACTGATCAAGTTACAGGGTCAACATCTGATAGCTAACCCAAGAGGAACTTGGGAGGATTTAAAATGTTCTACTCTATAGAAATATCAATATATTGCTGGAAATTTTGACATTCTAAGTTATATGCTACTCTTAGATTAATAAATTAACACCTTCCCCCCAGACATGAGCAATGAACTTAACATTTAAAAGCTACAAGAACTATTTCATTCAAAACAACTATACTTTAGTTTTTCAATGCATATGGGTGCAACACAACTATATAGAAGCAAGTTAAACTATTTTTCTGAAACACTGTTACAAAAGCAAGTAAAAAAAAGGACAATAAAAATAAATGAGACATACAAAATAAATTGCATCAACTAGTCAAACTTGCATCCTTGTTATTATATCTTTTTAAATGATATAGTGCTCAATAAATAGATATGATAATTATATCAATGTTTGAACAACAGATTTAAAACACAACTTACATCACTAAGTTGCTTCATCATGCCTTCACGAATGTTAAGATGAGGTAAGCTTCGATCTGGTAAGGGTGTTAGCCATTCAGCAATTACATTTAAGACACCTTGGTCCAGAAAGGCAGTTTTCAGGTCTTGCTTCTTAAGTTGAGACATGACCATTGGGAGGATTTTTAATTTCTTAGTGGCTGTCTTCTTCTGCTTATTTAGAATTTTGTCTTCCTAATTATGGAAATAAAACTTACTGGTTTAAAAATAGCAAGGAAACAGTTGATACAAAATTACATTCTTCAACAATTAATAATAACAACTATAGACCTAACAAAATCAATACAGAAAAAACTTAGTTACTCAATACCCCTATTTTACTAAATAATATTTTAATCTAAAATTTGTAACTATATATTTAACATAAGAAATCTCGATTAAAATTCAGTGGTACAACTGCCCATAGAAGAAAGGCTAACAGCGACTAATCCCAGTAACTTGACCAAATATTCCAGTCAATTGGTCAAACTAAAGAAAAAATTCTTATTAATTAAAACAAGATATGTAAGAACAAGATTCACTTACCTCTGCAGCTTGACGCATCTGTGAAATTATATCAGCAATCAAATCATCACTGTCACTAATTAAATCTACATCTCTCCTTCTCCGTCTTTTGCCACTTTCTTCTTTTTTCTTTTGCATCATTAAGTCAAAATCAGATACGAAATCCTCTCTAAGAAAACAAAAAAAAACTATTATATTAAGTAAACTCCTAATAGGACATTCTCTTTTTGGAGATTTTTTATATGCTGTTTCCCTTTTAATGGTGTTTGAAACCATAAAAATATAGCAATATCAAAGATATTTTTAAAAATTATGGAATATTTATTTAGTATTTAAATTAAAAGCAAACAATGAAACTTTACAATTATAAATTCAAATCCAGATAGAATGACAACATGACTAATGCCATGCCTTTCCAACAACTAAAACTTGAAATTTGATGGTTTGATCAAAATCTGCATAATGTTGCACAGATAGATGAAAAGTTTATTAATAGATAGGTCTATAATGTCATACTATAAGAGGATTCTGGAATTTTAATAGTTAGTACTTGAAAGAAATGGATAACGAAACTAAAAGGGGGCGAACAAACCAAACTTAAAAAGGAGTATAAACAGACCAATGTAAACCGCTATCATTTTAAACCCTTCTACTTTCCATTTTTTAACTATTTTTAATTAAAAAAGAAAGGACAAAAAAACAAAACAGAATTTTATTTTAAACTAACCGAAATACTCATCTCATCTTCCTATTATCATAACATATAAATGGAAAGAATGAACGAAACATAAAAGGGAGTACCAACAGCGAAACGGAAACCATCATGACAATCCCTCAACTATCTATTTTTTAACTCTTTTAAATTAAAAAAGAAAAGACACAAAACATAAAATTAAAAAATTAACTGAAATACTCGCCTCATCTTTCTATTATCGTCATCATCTGAATCATCAGAATCCAGTTTCGCCTTCTTATTCGGTGGCTCCTCCTCAGGCACCTCCCCCTCCTCTCCCTCGGGTGGAGCTGGGACATCCTCGATGATCCCCTGAGGCTCTCCATCCTCCTTATCCCCCTCCTCCTTCTCATCTTCAGAGTCAGACATGACTAGAGAGAAAGCAAACCCCATGAGGTTGGCAAGGAAAATTTCTCATTTGAAACTTAAACTATTTATCTTATGCAAATAGAAGCTAATATGTATTTTTGTTTAAGAGGGACTGTCAGTCCCATAGAGCTAATGCATTAGCTTTGAAATCACACTTTTTGCAAAAGCATTGCTTTGCCATGTTATACCCATTCCACCAGGTGTGGGAATCATCATAACATCAATTTAAAACGACATTGAAAAGAAAATAACATCTGGTTACTTAATTATTTATTGATGAAGTTTTAAAATAGTGTCCCCATCTACTGCATATTTTTGGTATTTTAAAACTTAAAAAATATATATAATTAAATAACTAGATAACATTTTTGTTTCAAATTTGTTTCATTTCGAGTTATGTTAATTCCCATTACTACCTGGGGGAAAAGGGCTAACATGGCAAAGCAATACTTCTACTGAAGTTGCGATTCCAAAACTAGCTCCATTGGACTGACCTTTTAATTAGAGATTACCTTTCCTACTGAAACTGAATTATATTTGCTTCGCCAGCTTTATTATTACCTAAATGATTCTTCATTATCCTTTACACTGGTTAAATAAGTATTTAACTAGATTTACATTACTAATGGCAGTACTTTTGAGTTGTGGTCAAATAATGGGTCCAACAGTCATCTAAGAAGCACCAATTCCAATAATAGGGACGAGGTATACTGTGTCCAAACTTTGTATCAAGTTAGACTTGTGTGAACCAGTCCCAATGTCATATCTTCATTTATTAGTGGGAGTTTTATCATGGATAATAACAAAACACAGGGCCACTGTCAGCATGACACCTCTACCAAGTGAATGCAAAACCCGTGGGGCTGATTGGTTGATGTGTCACACTTTTTTTCGCATCTGCACCCATTTAAAATTCATTTTCAGGTTGAAAATTTAGCATCATGCTGACCTTAAAAGCAATTACAAACATACAAGATATCACCATAAATTAATATGGCTACATAAATTAAAAAAAATCTAACAGTCATTGCAGTAGCAATTATAACATACACAAAAACAGCGGATTTTTTTAATTAATGCAAACAGTTGGTAGAAAGGGCAATTTAGCATGCACATGGTGCTAGTCTCTTAGGAGAAAGAATTATAAACATATAAAATGTAGTCAGCCGGTTTGTGTGTGATTTGGTTAGTAAGAAAAATTTAAAAAAAACTAAATTCAACACATTCTTCTTCAACACCATTTTGCCCAGCTCTTTTATTCTGGAAAAGTAATCACTTATTTTTCAAAACAGGTTAACAAAAGGGTTTTTTTTTTATTTATTTTCTCAGTGAAATTTTTTTTAAAAAAAGTTTTCCTTATCCTAGGAAATTCAGAAGCATGGTGGCTGCATTAAATTTTAAGAATTGTTTTACAAAATATATACGCTTTATATTATTAAAAAAAAGGAAAATAAGTACTTACTTTTTGCTCTCTTTTTCTTTTTAGTGGGACTTTCATTGGTACCCTTATCAGCACCCACTTCATCTTCATTAAAGCCCTAGAAACAAGGAATATCATTTTTAAAAAAAATTAAAAATCTTTACAATTTTGACTAAACATGTACTAAAATTTGATTTTACACAAAAAAGATGCACATAATAAATCGTTGGATAAATAGTAATCAATATTTTTCTTCTTAAAATTTTTAATTATTTTATTTAAATGTTAATCACTCACTGTAAATTCTTCATCCTCGTCACTTTCGCCAAAGATGTCAGCAATAAGGCCCCCAACTTCAGACCTATTGATTAGTAATAGAAATTTATAAATATATCACAGAATTAGAATTTTGAAATATTAATTCATATACAACAATTCATATTTCCTATTACTAAATGTTTATTAACAACATTAACCCTTTCGCTACGACGGATATTTGCTTCCTTGTAATATTTTATAGGAATAACATTAGTGAATCCTTAGTTGTTCGGGCGTTTCAGTAAGGAAAGGGTGCTTAACTATATGTAATCATCTCTCAACTCTTTTTTACTTAAAATTTCATTAACTTTTTTACATAGATATATTTACACCTTATTTATAAGCTTTTTTTTTCTTA
This sequence comes from Hylyphantes graminicola, assembly GCA_023701765.1. NCBI lineage: Eukaryota > Metazoa > Arthropoda > Arachnida > Araneae > Linyphiidae > Hylyphantes > Hylyphantes graminicola. The sequence goes on from CM043111.1 coordinate 39,717,257, forward strand.
ATAACCTGGAAATAATGAATGCTTCCAATGAATACACAACAAAATGCATTTTTCTCATTACATAACCTTCACATTAAGAAAATATGAAGATGGAAAGACTGATCATAAGCTGATGGTTTAAAATTAATAGTTAGAGTTGATTTCATGAAAGTACACAATTTCATTAGTCAATACTAAATTCAAAAACGTTTCTGTTGCATTGCTTCAGATTATATTTAACTGGAATAAAAATAGACCTTTTAACTAAATTTTATAATAATGGACAAGTCTATTATCAATCTCATTATTATAGTATATTTAATGACAATAAGATAGATACTTACTATAATAAACTTCATATATTATATATTTGGGCAGTTCAAAGCACATGCTTTCGTAAAACTATAAATTCATTTTTGTAACTGAGGTCCCTATATACATGTTCAAGTGAATTTAACAAGATATTTAAGATATTCATACTTTCAGATTTAATACAATAAAAACCTTCATTAAAAAATAATAATAAAACTTTGTAAAATGCAAATACTTACGCATCACTTTCAGCATCACTATCTGTAACAGAAAATATGCAAAAACATAGTAAAATAAACTTAGAAACACAATACATAAACAAGTAAATTATCTTAATCTAACAAAAACATTAAGCATAGACTAAAATTTAGCCTTATATTGTAATCTGGCTTTTTTTTACTGTTACAAAAAAGTAACAGTGATTGATACATATTTTAGGTTTAAATATATTTTTATTTTGTTAAAGCATTTGTTTTAACTCATTACAAATAAGAAACACATTTAAAAAAACATCTCTTATGGATACCTTAATTAGATAGTTGTAATTTTATATCTATTGCAAGACATTTGTAATTAATGACAATTACAAGATACTAAGAACCATACTGCTTAATTTTTTTAAAGAGTTGTTTAAAAAACATATTTTGAAGGGATTGTTTTTATTTGTTCCTATTCAGGGTTCCCACTCTTATTTCAAAATAAAAATCAAGGAGTTTTTAAGGACTCCCAAAAAAATTTCAAGGACCCTAAATCGTGATATGCGACAATTATTTTACCGTTTAATAATACACCGATCTGCCATTTTTCTTATAAAATTAAATACTAAATTTAGATCTATCATGTGAATACAAAATATACGATTTAACCAAGACCCTGTACTATTATTTTGCATATATTTTTATTTAGGATTTTTTTAGGTCTGGAGTTCGGCAGGCGTAAGTCATGGACCAACCATTATCATCTTCCAAACGTCAAAGTAATAAAAAGAAAAAGACCTCAATGTATGCTTATACCGTAAACTAGAATACAAGACGGCGAGGTTTGGTTGACTGATCAGTCCCTAACTAATAACGGGCAACACTAGACTTTGCTGCAAATAAGCAAAAATTACAAGGCGTTAACCCCGATTTTTTTTATAATTCAGCAACGGATGGGTCAACCAAACATCCACGCCTCTATATTTTTGCTTATTTGTAACGAATCGCAGTTAGCGGCCTTTTTTGATAAAATTTTAAGAGGTCTCTGGTTTTGTTCTCTCCAGGCATCGGCAGCAATTGCCAAGTTTGATGGCTATTTTTTTTCAACTAAACGGAACGCTACATCTCGGTCTAGCATAAAAATTATAAAAAACACTGAAGGATTCAAGTTTTTTTTAAAGAAATTCTGCATTAAATAACCGTAAAGAAGAAGTTAAGATAACTATGTAAGAGTTACTACGTTATGAAATCGTAAGTTTAAGCGACAAAAGATGCATCCATAACAAACAATCGGAAAAAAATTGTGTCTGCAAGGTAACATTAAAATACTGTTGGAAATATCGCTAATGCCAGGTATTTGGCAACCATATCAGTGGAAAACATAGAAGTATTTGCCGAAAATATAACTGGTTAGCAAGCATCGTTTTGTAAAAAGCTGAAGAGCATGTCATTTGTGCCGACTTGATACTGTTTTAAGAAATGACTTCTTGAAATTTGAATGTTTGGAACAAAGAAAATCAAGGACTTTTCAATGATTGTTTGACAAAATTAAGGAGTATTAAAGGGGTACTTGAAATCAAAATTCAAAATTAAGGACTTTTTAATAATTTTTGGTCTAAGTCAAGGAGTATAAAAGGGTCCTTGAAATTGGAAATCAAAATTAAGGACTTTCAAGGACCCGTGGGAACCCTGCTATTGTATTATATATTTTTCTGAATAAAGGCTATAAATTACAAAACAATTTGGCTAAAAAAAAAAATTGCCATCTGCAGCTTTTAAATAAATAATAGTAGTAAAAGAAACTTTTTCATTAAAATTCTTACCAGAATCAGCATGATCCTCTGCATCACTACCAGGTTTGCTGCAATATATATAAAGTAAATAAATGATTTTATTTTAAAAATCATGTCATTCTTAATTATTTCTCAATTTTAATTCCATTTTCAAACAAACCTACTTCTACTATTAATAAACCATTCTTGGGAGGAGGGGAGAAAAAGACGGTAATTATATATTTAAAAAAGAAATAAGTAGCTATTTTGCTCTTTACAATGTGTACCATAAAGTAATAAAGGTGACTCAGGACTGAGAGGAATTATGTACCCCAATTTATAAGCCCAAATTTGCAGGTTCGAGCTATGGCTGAGTTGTTCTGGGTTGGAAATTTTCGGGATGGGATAATTGTGGGCATGCATGTCATATAATTATGTAGCATGTTAAAGATCCCTTGAGTACCTATTTAGCTTGGGTTCTCTTGTCAAAATTAAATCTCAGAACAGTTTAACATCCACAAAGAGCTCAGATTCATTGCAACCTAAGCTTCAAAATTGGTAGCAAGTGCCACAAATAATGGCTCTCAGTTTTGGGGAACATGCCAAGTCTCAAAAGGCTTAGCAGCCAATTAAGCAGTCCGTTGGAGAGAAAAAAACAAAGTAATAACAATAGATATATTTTAAATGTGTTGAGACAAATGTCTCTTTACAGCAGTAGCGCATTTACTTACTTTGGTTTCACGCTATCTTCTTCATCTTTTTCTTTGTGAGCTTCGTCATCATCATTTGCCAAGGCGGAGGATTGAGGACTAGAAGGTACATCCCCCTTGACGGAACTTTCTTCATCATCACTTTTATTGTCCGCATCAGACTCTACATGAACGCTTTGAGCATCTTCTACAAATATTAAACATAAAATTATAGGTACAAAGTGTAATGATTACAGGTATTAAATAAAACTACTTCAGTAAAACCACTATATATTAAATTGTATTTTAACTAATAACAACCTTTTTATTCTTAACTCACAATGGAAAAACTGGGGTAATTTAAATAAAATATAAATTTTACAACATTTTGCTGAATAGTTTTTGTCAAAAACGTTCAAACATTCAAATGACTTTTTAAAAAAATTAGTTTGTCAATTTCATGCTTGACTACTCAAAGCAAAATTATTAATGGTTAACTATTATTAGTTTTATTGGTAAACTATTATTGGTTTAACTGTTAACTATTATTGGTTTAACTGTTAACTATTATTGATTTAACTGTTAACTATTATTGGTTTAACTGTTACTATTATACCTTATTACAATAATGCAAAACATTCATGACACAAATTTAAAGATGGATCAACGAACCATTGTTGTCATCATCATCACTGGCATTCATTTCATTGTCTGAAACTTTGCCTTTGTCTGACTGTTTATCATCTTCATTTTCATCAGCACTTTCAATATTCACTTCTGGAATGTTCTCTTCGTTTTCTGACTCTTCAGCCTCACTCTGGCTACCAGCAACACTCTTTTTGTCATCTTCTTTGTCCTCCTCTTCTCCGTCAACAGTTGCACCCTCCCCACTTTGATGATTACTTGTTTCATTTTCACTGTCTCCTGCTTCACTAGCCTGCACAGATAATAATTGTTTTAATAATTATTGTGATACAATGTAGAAATATATGACTTACAACAGGGCGACACAAATAAAAGTGGCCCTGGCATAGAGCTACAAAGCAATGAGAGGCTTAGAGAAAAAAAACTCTAGAAGCAGCCTGAAGTTAAAGCTTCTAAATGTACCCATGTTTTAACTAATAATGCCCTACACTGTATTCAACTTTAATTATCTATGTATCTACTTTGTAGATCTACCATGTATCTATGAGTGCACTGTAGTATTAAATAACATTGGAAAACTGCCTTTTTTCTACCAAGGAAAAGACCCAACAACATTTTAAAAAAATACTTATCTCACCTTGTCTTCATCATCAGACTCCTGAGCAGCTACAGAGACAGGCGACTGGGGCGGAGAGTTAGGGGGTGAAGCACCTGAGGAAGCAGGTGAAGCGGGTGGGGACGAAGCTGTGTCACCCTTCTCAGAAGCGGGTGGAGATGAAGCAGTCTCCCTTTCGCCTCCTCTCTCGGAATCATTTGGGGATCCAGGAGGGGACAAGGCAGTCTCCGTTTCACCCCTCTCGGAATCATTTGGGGACCCAGGAGGGGATGAAGCAGTCTCCCTGTCTCCTCGTTCAGAATCATTTGGGGACCCAGGAGGGGATGAAGCAGTCTCCATGGCTCCTTGTTCAGAATTATTTGGAGAACCGGGTGGGGATGAAGCAGTCTCCATTTCTCCTCGCTCGGAATCATTTGTAGAACCAGGTGGAGATGAAGCAGTCTCCATTTCTCCTCGCTCCGAATTATTTGGAGAACCAGGTGGAGACGAAGCAGTCTCCATTTCTCCTCTCTCGGAATCATTTGGAGAACCAGGTGGAGACGTAGCAGTCTCCATTTCTCCTCTCTCAGAATCATTGGGAGACTGGGGTGGAGAGGGGGACTGAATGGAGCGAGATTCAGGTTCAGGAGACTGTGGGGTGTGGGACTGCGGTGATGCAGCGGGTGATTGTGAGGCAGATGATGAGGATGAAGATTCGGATTTGGGGCTGGCAGCACCGCCCTGGTTGCTATTGTCTTCGCTGCCACTGTCTGAATCTGAATTTGCTGACTGAAATAAAATATTAAAACTCAATTAAAAAATATTAATGCCCCCTTAAAAAAAATATGATACCCTTAAAAAAAGTTAGACTAATTCCATTTTGGACTTTTGCAGGCAGGCAAAAGCAAAATTTTGAAAAGCAGGCAGGCAAATTTTATAGCAGGATTTATATAGAACTAACTTAATTACTTAAAAATTACTATGGACAATTCTATTTTGCTTTTTCCCTCCCAAGAAAAGATCATATTTAGAGAATGCGAAATGTTCCCTTCTTTTAGAAAATTCGAATTTTTTGAAATTAGCATCCTACAGCCTTCAGAAAGTAACGAAATTTCTCGTTTCTTTGTTTCCGCTAAAAGTAATTAAACTACAGGAAAATCTAAAGACATATGACATTACTCCAGTCCCTGTTAAAAAAAATTGCATGTCTCTGCAAAGTCTAAAGTTCGTCTTCAACAGCAATATACACAACACAAACTAACAGTCAATGCGACAGCTCGAAACTGTGAAACATGATATCCGGAAAGAGAGTGTAAAGGGAGGAGGGAATTTGCACTGGAAAGAAAAAAGTTAATCTGTTGCTAAGAGATTTTTACAAATTTGAGGAAACTCGGGGATGTTGGATGAATTTACTACTAAGTTATTGTGATTTTTAAGAATTTTAAGAAAATGGTAGGCTTCTAAAAGGACAAATTCCACAATGCTAGACGGTTTAACCGAAATTGAAGCAGATGAGAAATTGAAATGGTGATTAAACTTCCAAAAAAGTATAGCAACTGAAGATGGTAAATCTTTAGAATCCGGTGCTGCTTGTCCAAAAATAACAAATCCTTGGTGAAACTCGCATGTTTTATCATTGCCAGATTCTTTTACGCCAATGCAACCCTAGTTCCTTTCACTGATCTCTAAGGTTAATGGATTGCTGACTACTACGGGAGAGTTGGAAGTCATTTTTTTCTCTCAGGTCAAACCCAAATATCCAGTCTAGTTGGAATTAACGACGTATTACAGCTGCACGATTGACAATCCACTTTGGTTTGAATTAACGCTGTACTAGAGCTACACGAGTGGCTATCCAGTACGCAGTTTAGTTTCATTTGAATTTTCGTTGCTTTAGAGCTACACGATTGGCAATCCAGTACGCACCTGTTTGGGGCCCCAAGCAACTTTTTTTCTCTAAAAAAACAACAGTATCCCACAACGGGCAGTATTGTAGGGCCCATTGAAAGCCTAAATACTCGTTTGGGCCCCTGCAATTTTTTTTTCTCTAAAAAAACATTAGTATCCAACATCGGGCAGTATTGTAGTATCCATTGAAAGCCTAAATACCCGTTCGGGGCCCCGAGCAATTTTTTTTCTCTAAAAAAACAACAGTATCCGACATCGGCAGTATTGTAGGGCTCATTGAAAGCCTTAATACTCGTTTGGGCCCCGGGATTTTTTTTCTCTAAAAAATCATCAGTATCCAACATCGGACAGTATTGTATGGTCCATTAAAAGCATAACATTTCGTTTGGGGCCCCGGGCAGTTTGGTTATTTGTTTTACAAAACAAACAATTGTTTTGCAAAGCAAAAAAGTATAGTTTTGTCATAACTGAATGACAGCTAGCGGGCCATCTTTCTTCAAATCGACAGAATATTCAGAATAAATAATAACCGGAATATAAGAAACAACACCAGATATTCAGAAGTCAACCATAACCGCAATTTTGATGTGCGCGCAACTTTACCCCACAATTCATCGCTCGCAAGTATTAACAGCGTCGTCAATTGGACGAAAAGATCTTTCGCCATACAACCAAATAAAATTGTTTATCACTCCCTACATAAAACGCCAAATCATTGGCGACAGAAGCACCGGATTCTAAAGATTAACCCTGAAGATTTCTGACAACCAATTTTTTTTAACATACACTTCATGTTCTTTAAGTCTCATTTTAACTGCTTCCTTCGTTTGTGTTATGTATGAAAGGCAGCATTTGCAAGGAATGTTGTGTGCATTACTCCTTTTAAGTACCAATGGGGTCTTTGAGATTTAAAAACCCTAATTTGTTGGTAGGAGAGAAAACAGTGGAACTTTTTTTTTAATGTTTGCAATTCTGTTACTGACTACGTGATAAAATCGAATGACAATTGATTGGGGAAATATAAATATTATCAATTAATTGCCAGAAACATGTAACATTTTTACTAACTAATAAACTATTAAAGCCAATAATAATAATATACGTTGTTTCCTTCGTGAATACTCTCCGTGGATGAATGTAGAAAATGACTGTATAAATACACATAAATATTCATAACAAAATGCTGAAAATACAAAGAATTTCTTAAATATGAAATCTATAGATATATATATTTAAACTAAAAAAACTAGCGAAAAAGAGCGAGTAAAAAATATGTTGTACGTCACTTGTGTTTGTTTATATTTCAATTCCCAATGTCAATGTTTAAAAAAAAAATTACTAACCGGACTCATTATTGATATGTCACAATTGCAGATTCTCAGTTATATCAATAATAAATTAGCATATCTTTAAGATATTTAATAAACAAGCAGAATTACAATCACAGCTTGCAGAGCAAACCAGTAGTAAATCCTCAAAATCCAAAATTGGATCCGTAATAAAAAAAAAAATACGATGCCCTATTTCACTTCAAATCACACGTAAATTTCTTAGCTTGGTTTGTTTGAATAAAAAAAGAGTAATACCAAAAAGCTATCATTAAATGATCAAATCTCAAATCACTTGATATCAAATTAATGAGGTTTTATTTTCGGTTTTTTAATTATAAACCTGTTCGTACTTTTATTATGCTTCAGACGGTTTTGTCCATTGTCCATCGCACAAATGCGCTGGTTTGTAACTTTTCTCTTCCTCCAACTTGCTTTCATTTTCATAAAAAACATAAATAATGGCAGACGACGAAGCTGCTCGCCGCAGAGAAATAAGACGAAAAAAAATACTTGAATCATCTGAAGCTAGACTTAAAAAGATTACAAGTAGTTGCAGTAAAAAAATTCAGGGTATAAAAATCTTTTTAATATATAAATTATATATACTGAAAGTTAACTGGCCAAATGATGACTAACTTCACATTAAGATTCATCTTGTCATATAAATAGTATTTTATTAAGATACTTTTATTGTTTATGTATATTTTTTAATGATTCAAACTAACTTGCGAGGAAACAAATCGATCATTTTAGATAAAGAGCAAGTAAATTATCGCTTTTAATTTGATGCATACTTCCCTACTCCGTTTTCAGATCTCTCGTCAATCAATCTGTATGAGAAATAATCAAGGAATTAGTATTCACTTTCTTCACAAGTTTTTTGTTAATCATTAGGAATGAAAATTATGTCTTATTCCATCCATAATTTAAATGGCAATTAGTTTTTCTTTCCAGCCAAATATGTATTGCTATATATCACTCATTGTTTTATAACTTTCTTTTACTTAATAAGAGCAGTGTTTTAAAAAATCTTAAAATATTTATGGTTTTTACTTCAAAGCCTCCGATTATATTGCATGAGATGTACCAATGAATTTTTTTTTCTTTGTACTTTTTCTGAAGGAAAATTAATTATTAGACTTCTATATCTTTTGCAATTTTTTTTTTATAAACTTTTTATAGATTTCTTTACCAGTCACAATTGTGTTTATTTTAATTCTATATTTTTAAATGATTCATTTTAGACTTCTCTGTTTGTCATGGCGATAGCACGAGCATCACAGGAATTATCAAGGATCAAATCACAGAAAAGGATGATACTCTCTCACCAGAATGTGGCATTAGAGAGAGAGGAGAGAACTGTTCATTGTACAGTGCTAGTAACTACTTGAATGAAAGTATCAGTTCCAATAATCAAGGAGCTAGACCTAAATTACCTGAAAATGAATACAATCGAGTCAACTCTTCAAATGGGGACCGATCCTCCTCTCCCGATTCCTACACATTTCCTAAAAAAGTATCGGATGCGGAAACCAGGTCTTTCGGCAGAACTCGAACTGATGCCCGTAGGAACAGTACTTGCACACAAATTGTAATGGAGACATTACAGTTCTCAGCTCTGATATCTTTGACTAACCTGAGATTGTGGTTAGTTGCCATGACAGCTTTTGCAGTTAAATTATATTTTTTAACTTTGGAGTCTTTACCAATATTTCAGGTACTTTATTAAATCATTCTTAATTATAATTATATATATATATTTTAAATTATGACATTAAACATGGCTCTGAATAATTTATGCTAGATGGAACTTTTCATCCCTTAAGTTCAATACTGAAGCATATTTATTAATTATACCAATTTAGAATTAAAAATTTTGATATTGGGAGATTTAATATTGCATATTATGGGCATTGCATATTAAGGGTATAAATTTATGCTATTGGGTTAGTAGAATTCCTTCAGCTTTGGGTTTTTAGTTTTTATCACTAATTATGTTGAGTGCATATCATATGATAAATTTATCCCCCTGGTCCAAAAGATAACCTTTTAATAATAATGTGATTGAAATTTTGTCATTTTAAATACTTGATGCATATTTTTAATTCACAGTATGGCTTTTTAGTTTGGTGTGGGCTTATAAGTTAAATTGTTGCAAAACAAAATGTTGCAAAACCTCTGCAGAAAATTTTTGAATATTCTGAGTCGATCTTGCAAATCTAAAGTTTATTGAATTTGATTGTGTGTGCTATTTCCAATCACAACTCTAAATCTATATTTTTCTATTTTAACCACTTTGAAACACCAATACTATAATTTCCATGATTTTATAACTGAAAGTTTGATGTTCATTTTGTAATATTCTGCATTCGTTTTATTAACTTAGAAAATAAAATGTTAATATGCTACGGAGGGATAGACTAATATGAGCGGGGAGGGTATAACAATCTCTTTCTGCAGAACAAGAATCACTTATTTATTTTTTTCTAAACACTATGAAATATTCTGCTTCTATGCTATCAATTTTGTGTTAGAGAAGCTGTTCTGATAATCTAGGGCAGGGGTTCCCAACCTTTTTGCACCTGCGTACTACTTGTCATTTTGAGAAATTTTGGCATACCACCAGACCTAAGTATCTTAATAAACATATAGTATTTGTTCTAAAAGTGTTCAAAGTCTTTTTGAATTTTATTCCGGAGAAACTTCATATTTAACGGTTAGATATTTTTGGTTATTTATACATGCTTATATTATAATGTGAAAATAAAAAGATTAAAATGGCATTAATTTACAGTTTATTTATCACCCATAGGTCTAAAAACATACAAATAAAAAAATAGTTCAGACACAGCAAAAGATTATATTATCTTACAAAATATACTTTCATAGTCTTTAGTTCAAAACTTCTTGTTGTTTGCCTGTGATTAAAATATCAATATTAGAAGTAATGAAACTGAAATTCACTTTTGAGTCCTCTTCAACACTTATTCTGCTTCTATGTATATTTTTTATGTACAAAAATTCAAAAAGACTACCTTCACACAAGTAATTCTTAACAAATGGCATCAAAAAATTGATGAGCTTGCCGGAAATTCAAAGAATACAAGGTTTTACATCCGATCCAGAAGTCAAATAAATAAAAATAGAGAGGTAGAGATCATATATAAATTAACCAAGTTGACAATAATCGCTTTAATTCTTCAAATTGGTTTTCCTTTCCCAACTCATATACATAATTTCTTTTACATTTGTTGTAAATTCTAAATTAGGATTATATGTTGTGCATTTTAGTCTTAATATTTTTTTTTTCTCCTTACAGACAATATTCTTTCCTTTTCTACTGTTAGAGCTATTTATATTTTCGTGGTCAAGATTAGAACCTCAGGTATGTACTCAAATATTACTTTTTATTTAATGTGTGGTGCAAATCAGTTTCCCGAACCTAGCTAAGCAGTTACTTACGTGTCCATACTCTCAAGTGTAATAGGTCATCTTAAGGAATCAAGTAGTTACATATAATTGGCTTTAAACACAGTTTTAATAAACTTTATTTATTTTTTGTTATAACTATGTAAGAACTTATGTGTAATGGATAATTTTTATAAGGTTGGATTCCTATTATGTAATAAAATTTGGTTGATTTATTATTTTTTTTTAAAATTAAGTTTGTTGGTAAATCCATTGTTTTATGAATTAAACTTTTGAATTGTGTGATACTCCACTTCTCAGGGAGTTTCTTGATAAGTGTTTCTGAAGGTACTATGGGGGTAGACTATAAATTAAGGTATTAGACATGGCATATTTTTAGATGTAAGTAGTTTTAACCAATTTAAAATTCTTTTAGGTTTCAGAAATATTTGTGAATGCTACATAGAACAATTTAGTAGCATAATATGTTTAAGAGCATTGCTATATTTTAGTTTTAACAGAAGATCTCGTTTGTATGAGAAAATGCTGGAGTATCAAGCTTGCAATGCCTGTATTCAAACAAAACCTCTTTTAGTACTAGGTTCATGGCTTTCATGCTAATTAAAAAGCCGATAAATTTGAAAATGGTTTTTATTCACACCTTAATTTCTTCCAGGGCCGGATTTAAAGATTTACCGCCTGTAGGCTATGGTCGCTTTTCCGCTTTTTTTTGTTGTTGTTGTTCGGCGGCTGAATGGTGTTTTTTCCCCCAATTCCATTGCAAGATATCTCAGATGTAGTTTTATTAACTGTTTTTCTTCTGTCTACGTATAAGAATCATCTATGCACTACAAATCAAAAGCGAAATAAAAGGCAATTTTTTTAAACTGTTCTAATTTTTTTTTCAACTTCGTAATTTGGGAGGAGGGGTACAATTGCCCTCTCAGCGACCATGTTTGCTACGAAATATTGGTACAATATATACGTTTACGGTTTTCGCAATGTATATTATTTGTTTTTTTACTTAAAAATATTCTTATCTTGAAAATAATTTTTTATGCAGAATGCCACTTTAATTAGTCGTAAAATTTGCAGCCTCAAAATATTCAACTATCTAGGCTACAGCCTACTTAGCCTATTTAGAAATATGGTCCTGATTTCTTCTTAGAACTTACTTTAAAAATAAGCCCCGTATTTCATATTATTACCATTGTGTTTTTAGAGTCTTTCATTAACTGTCTATACATCTTAGTCCATTTTCTAGCATGGATTTTCAAACCATTCAGATTGGGCTTAAGTATCTCTGTCCTCAGTCTAAAAACTTTACTTTGATACTCTCAAAATCACCTAATATTTCACCAACTGTTTAATTGTCAATTTATAAATATCTAAGTTAACATACTTTTCTTTTTTTTCCCTGAATAGGTTTTTTCAAGGCCTGTTTCCTCTACAATTATTTCCGGCTTGCTGCTACTGTGCGGTCTTTCATCAAATGTTATAGCTAGATTCAATTTTATTTCTAATTTTATACATTGTTTGGTTCAAGATTTTTGTATCTATATGTTCTCTTTTGTATTTTTACATTTTATTTGTGAAATGAGTATGTAAATATACTAAAAATTCAATGTTCTTTTTTTTGGAAATAAACTTTTTGTATATTGCCTACTAAGTTATTAAAGTTCTATTTTAAAATAGCAATTAGCATCTATTTATTTAAGCAATAATAATTGAATAAATCTAGAAAACTATAGTACTTGTTTTTGGATTTATTTGGTTCAAAGATTCATTTTTACCGTTCTTAAGAATTATTTTTAGCTCCTTTGCTATTTATTAGTTATTTATTTTGGTTTAAAAAGCAGATTAACAGTTACATTTATATTCTATTTGCTCTTATCTTATGCCTTTTTTTTTTTTTGTCTACTGCACTAAAACCTTGTACGAGATTAAAATATTAAGAAATAACAAATAGCAACAAGCCTTGAAAAGCATGCCACAGTAAAAATGATTGTGCATTCGTTCCATTTATTTGAAAAAAAATCAGAAATGCATATTTTAAGAATGAACCATATATTTAATGTTTTTTGGTACTATTTTTGTTGCTAGGTAAATCAAAGGAGGGTATAAGTGAACAATTCTCATGCAATTGCGAAGTTTAATTTTGATATCACAAGCTACTAAAAATACTAGTACTTTCATTTTCTGAAGACAAGCCCAATTCCCAATAATTAAGGATTTTTTTAATATTAAATTTAAAATTTCTAGTCTCCTTAAGCACTGTTGGCAAAGGATGCTCTTGCGCAGATCCACATGTTAGAATGAAAGAATTTAGTTTATCTCCACTGTTTTATTTGGAGGAGGGAGGGAGGATTTTTTTTTTTTGCTAGATTAAATATTTACAATTAAAGAGAAGTCAGATTAAAATTTATTTTAAAATGTTAAGTTGAGGATATGGTTTTCTGAGTATCAATCATTGTTGAGTGTTTTCAAAATGTATTGCTTCAAGTATTATTTTTAAAAAAAAAACATGCTCACCAGTTAAGCAGGTATTTAATTTAAAGTACTTTACATCAGTGAACTTTTTAAATTCCAGATATTTTTTTAATTAGTTCTTAATGATGTGAAAGGGCAGGAGATACTGCCCCCCCCCCCCCTCCCCAAGGGTCGATGTCATGATAATTGGTTGTTATTGAAAGCTCCCAAAGAAATTAACAATTCATTACAATTTACCTATTACAATGCTTTTTTTTTTTACAAATGTCATAATTCTGGAACGTAATCCATCCATGCAGAAATATTTTCACATAGAGGATAGCCGATAGCATTGGGTAAATATATAAATACGACAAAAAAAAAAGATGGAACAGCGACATCAAATAAATCAAGACGTAACAAAATGTTCCTAAAAAAGATCAGGAGGAGAAGAGAAGATGATCCATAAGGTCTCTTGCCTCCCTAAACAGTCTAAGAACTTCGCTCTGCTCCTATGCAGCTCTGCGATTTCATTAGAGGTTTCGATTTTACTCTCAAAATGGGCAGGTTTTTTTTTTTAATATTATTTTAAGGTTTTTTTGTGCATTTTATTCATGCTTGTCTAAATTTTTCCCATAATACAACTTTTTTAAAAGAGCAGTTTTAAGAAATGTTCTTTAAAAAAAAAATAGCAACACAGATTTAACTGCTCTTTTAAAATATTATAAATATTACATATCTTCAAATGCTGTTTGCTTTTAAAGAAAGAATAATTAACAAAATTTCGAATAAAATGTAAAAAGAACTGAGTGGGGGTAAGACAAATTCAATTACGAAGCAAGAAATCTAATTACAAAGCACAGTTTAATTACGAAACAAAAGTTAAATGCGTTAAAACAATCCAAAAAATAAAGAGAAAGCTGAAAGCGAAAAACGTCCATAAACAAAAACTAAAATCAGGTCTATAGCTTTTTCCAAAATTTGTGGGATCATTAATGTTATCTAACTTTTGGTATTAGCTTTTATAATTTTTCATGCTTTTGCAATTTGCATTATTAAATTGGTTCAAGTAAGCTTCTAGTTTTTATTAATGATTTTTGATTACTTTCATTATTCTGTTTTTGTTAGGTTTCTACATTTTTCAAAAACGTAATGGGAGATACAGAAGATCTTGTTTGCAAGAGGTTTGTATCCAAATTAAATTTGTTATTGAGTATTATGTTATTTGTTGAACGAGCTTATTATCAGCAGTAGTGTTTATTACTATTTATTGGTGGTTGATTGTATTTTGTATCGCGTTACAGAACCGTGTAATATGCATTTTTAGGATGTAAAGATGCTCAAAAAAAAAAAAAAAAAAAAAGAGCTAAGGATTTCAAATTTGGTTTGCCAGTTCCTAGTACCTGTTGACGACTACAGAATGGGCAGACAGTAGCTGCAATAGAACCTTTTTGATTTAAAAACTGCCGGCAACAACTACGGTTTACAAATTCGGAATACAACCGAATTTTAGCGCACCAAATATCTATTCTTGAATGATAATTGAAAGCCATGCGGTGCTTCACAACCCTACTTTTTTATTACAATCAACAAATTTACATGCTACTAATACATTTTCTTTTAAAAAAGTTATTCTGTCCTATTTTGTGTCAAATATGTGCAAAAAAAATTAAAAAAGAGAAATGAAAACTATTATCGCATAACACTGGCACCAAAACCTTCTCTGTGCTGAATATTTATAAGTATGCATAGCTAAAGTGTTTTTTCCCTATTTTACAAAAAATTATTTATAATTTCTATTATTTTAGTGATGATAATTGCCAGTTTGATACAATTATTGGATACATTGAAGATATTATAATTGGTAATTATAGAGATTTACTGTGTTTCTGAAATATTTATGCATAATACTACATTAAAAAAAAACCCGAATATGTGTCAATAAATGTATACTTACTATTCAATACAAAGAACATAATTTTACTTATTTTCCAGTATGTCAATAAATGAGTCAACTTTTTTCCATGAGGATAAGGATAACTTTGGTCGAGATTTCCTAAATAATAAATCTTTAGTGAATATCAGAAAAACTCAGAATATGAAAAGAATAACAAAATGATCATACTGATACTTAATTGTCATATTTTTTTTATTGATAGTAACTCTTTCTTAACTTATAAGTAAGTACGCAATTTTTCATATGCAAAGTTATATAAGGATTGATACTTTGACCAAAGTTAAGAGTCAAAATTGCCCCATTTGACATCACGCATTTTATGTTTTCTTATTCTATTTTTTGTACTGTGCTTTTTTGTTGTTGTTGTATAAATTTATTTCACTGTAATCTGGTCTACATGACTGATTACCGATTTCAGTGATAATTTAATAGAATACAGTGTGCATTGAGAAGAGTTTATCAATGCTTTAAAAAAAATTATTCGCTTAAAAATTTAATGTAAGCATATTTTGGAAGAAATGTAATAATGACACTGGGGATATAATACTTTATTTGTTTAATCAGGTTTTTTTTTTTTAATTTGTACTAGTTTATTAATGTTTTATATTCCAAATGCCACAATGGAAAAAAAAATCAATTGATAATATAACCCTATTATAGAGTCGTTTAAGGAACCACGATGTTTATGACATTATATATCTACAAATAACATAAAAAACAACCTTAAATATTCCGTGTAGTAAATCATGTAGAATATATATTATATTCTCATATTATTAATTTAAGTTGTAAAGAGATGTTTATTGAATATAAATTAAAACCCTTTGTGCCATTAGAAGTAGTTTATTTCTCCTTCTATATCAAGTATTTTTTTCTGGTGGGAAATAAATTTTAAATTTGAAAACTTTATAAGATTTTCCGCTTTTGACGAGTTTTGGCATCGTGCGGCAAATAAAACATAATTTAATTTTTGAAAACTATTTTTTAGAAGGCATTTTAGCTATCATATAACCATACGTTTTTAGCTTAAAGAGTTAAATAAAAAAAATATATAAGCAAGATATCATAATATTAAGGGTTATGGGCAATCTAAAGGACCTGACATTTAAGATGTCATAAAAGAGTTGTTGTTGTAACCAAGTTTGACCATAATATATTTTCATCAATGGCTATATGAAGCCACTTAGCTTACATAAAAAAGTATTTTCTAGTAAAATTGTTTATTCTACCAAGCTTTTACCCTTAAATCTACTTGTAACTGAATGTGTATTATGACACAACAGTTGAGATATATTATCGTTTATATTTAAAATTTATATTTTAACTTCTTATTTCTGTTATATAGATCCTAATTTTTCAAGTTTACAGCATAATTTTATGGAACAACATTATTTGAAATTTGAGAAGTGTGAGGAAAACAAACTAGAGTACATGGAAATATTCAACACATATGTAAGTACTTAATATGTAAAATTTATAATAATGTCAAGTTTCTACTGTTATAACTATTTTGGAAAGAAGAGTCAAAATGATAATTTAGACAAGTCAAATTTTTACTAATTTTTCAAACTTTAAAATAGTATATAGTCAACTCTCTTTAATCTAAAATATTAGTTGCAGGAAAAACTTACGCTTGCAAAAAACCAACAATCAGTATACCGAAAGAGCCTTCAGATTAGAAAGTGTGTCCAGCAGTTGTAATTTATATAGCTTCAAACCTTTGTTTCATTGTATTAAGAATTAAAATAATATTAAATTAATTACAAGAAATACTATATTAAGTGCTGAAGATGTTGAATCTCTTCTCATTTTTAATTTTTACAGACAGAGCTTATAGAAAAACACATTGAAGAATCGCTTATTAAAAGAATACCTGGGTTTTCAATGAAAGAATTTCTCAGGGATATTTTGTAAGCTGTTAAAATTCCTTTTTCCTATATTATTTATCTTATATTTCTATAATTATTGTATTAAATTAATTATTCTGAAATGGTAACTGCATATTAAATATTCTTTCAAAATATTATGTCCTGTTAAAAAAAAAAATAATGTTATATTATTTGAGATAGGCATTTTTCGAACTATTCTAACTTTATATAAGAAGCCAAATTTAGTATTTAAAAAAAAACTACTTTTATTATGAAAAGTTATTATAAGTTAATGTAGTTATTAAACTAATATCTAAATAAAAAAAATAATAACAATAAACACAAAAGATGTCTTAAAATGTATTCACATATTTAAAGGTTCTTTCAAATATATATATAAAAAAATTGAATTTCTACAATTTGCCTTTTATAGTCGCAACTAAAATATGATTTATTTAATTATAACATTTTAAATGTTATTAGTGCATAATTAGCTATTGATAGTAAAATATCTGTTCACCAAGGACTAAAAATTGAGCCCTATTATATAAGCTTTTTGTTAGGACCATGTTTGAGTTATGAAAAAATTTTAGGGGGGGAAAACAGCTAATTTTATCCAGACTTGTGTATAATATTCAAGATACCACGAAAATAATTCCTTGTAATGGCATGTTAAACTTTTATAAAAAAAAACTTCAAACCATTCACACAATCATCCCTTCTCCTTTCAAACGTTTGATTTCTTAAATCAAAACTTTTTTAAAACTGTAAATAGTTTACCAATTATTGAATATTTATAAACATAATAAAAAATTTGAATTGAAAATATATTTTTGTCTGATAATTTTTTTAGGGTAAGGGTTATCTTTTTAAACTACTGTGAAAATATCTTAAAATGAAATTTAATGTTTAATTTTAGAAATAAACAATCAGAATTGGATGGAGATGTTTTTGATATGTTGGTCAGCTTCACTGATTTCCTTTCTTTTAAAGAAATGTTTCTGGATTACAAAGCGGCAAGTTCAATTTGTGAATTTTAATAATAGTTACTTTTTGTTAACAAAAAGTTTTTTTTATATATTTACATTAAAAAGAAACTATTTACAAGCACAAAAAAATATACCTGCTGTTTCATAGCATTTCAAACAAAATTCTAGTTACATTATATTTAATCATCATATTTGCTTTCTTTTTAAAAGAGACCCTTTCTTAATTGTACATTACTTCTTCGTTGCACTTGTTGCTTTTAATTGAAGTAATGCTTTGTTAAAAAAATAGATAAAAATATCAAACTATATGACTCAAAAAATTGTAAAAAACGGTGTATTTCATTGTAGAATTTACCACTTTAATCTCCTTTCAACATTTTAGTGGTGTAGCTCTAGTGCGACGTTAATTAAACTCAATTTTTGCGTTAAATTTTTTATTTAGGACTTTATCTCTTTTTACATTTATTTAGCGCTTTATATGGTTTTATCAAAATGTCAACATTTTAAATAAGATTTTATTTAAATAACTTTCTTTTTTTTTCAGGCTAAAAGTGGATTCACACCAGATTTGTCAATAAATTGTTCTAAAAATAGCTAAAACCAGAGGTTTTATGCTAGTTTGAATTTTTTACAAATATCTGTACAAAAAGACTTGATTGTTTGAAATAAATTATTTCACTAAAATTGTAATTCTTTCAAGGAAAAACATATAGGTGATAGATTTAAGAAGCTTACTTACACAATCCTTAAATTAAAAGCTTTTACATACATTCATTCAATCAATAAATTCAAATAAAAATATATGAGGAAAATAGCAGAATAAAAAATTTATTAGTGTTCACAAATATATATAAAATGAAACATTATATCATTAAAACTTCAATTTGTACAAGTCTTGCATTCGTATCACCAGGCATACGATAAGGTATCATACCAGCAAATGTAATCAATGCTGAAGCTTGAGATCTTAAATAGCTGATATGCTGCAAAGAGAAAATATTAGTTTTCATTATTTAAAATCAGCAAAATGTCAAAAAAGTGTCACCTAAATTAGTGTTCTTAAGCTAATGAAAAATAAGTTTTATCAAATATATTGGTACCCACATTAACTGTTGTACGCAATATATGCATGTTATAATCGAAGAATTATGTTGGAACAGAATGTTGATAATTCAAAGAAGTTTCATAACTTCATTGAAGTTTTTGGAAGAAAAAAAATACATTATATACCAGATGATATGTCAGTGAATAACTTAATATCTAGTTTGTACAGAGTAGCAATTTTAAATTAATTTACCCCAA
Source organism: Hylyphantes graminicola (assembly GCA_023701765.1). Classification (NCBI taxonomy): domain Eukaryota; kingdom Metazoa; phylum Arthropoda; class Arachnida; order Araneae; family Linyphiidae; genus Hylyphantes; species Hylyphantes graminicola. Next base: position 39,736,678 of record CM043111.1, read on the forward strand.
AACACAATAAGTTATTTTTGGGGCCTTCTAAAATTTCCACCCTGAACATACTATCTAGTAAAATATATTATCAGGGAAAAAACATAATACAAAGTATAATACAGTAAAATACGACTTGCTTTTTTGAACCAAAAAAAAGAGCCCCCCCCCCCCCCCCCCCCCCATAAACATAATAAAATAAACCAACCATTCATATATGTACTATTAAGTGGGGTTAATTTTTAAAATGCTATTAATTTGAATGAAATTACCTATATAGTTCAAGATTGGTTAACGGTTATATGACGGTGTTTGAATAATAGTTTTTAAAAAATAATTTTTTTTTAACACATAGCAACTATGAAAATAATTTTTAAAAAATTATAACAGTCTTTTATTTGTACAGATTTGTTGCTTTTATACAGATTTTTTTTAAACCTTCAAACTTACTTTCCGACTTTAAAATAACATACACTCTTTAAAATCCTGAATAACAAACAAAGAGTTTCAAATATAAATTAAAATTAAATTTATATTTAAACTATAGCTTGCTATATTTATTTGCATAGTAATGCTTGTTAAAAGAAACTAAATTCTAAATTGAAAGAGTAGCTTATTATGAAACATTGTTTTTTTTTATCAATTCTCCTTGCTTTTTTTATTTAAATTTATTTTTATCTATACTCTTTATATAAGATACCTATAGTTCCAATGTATTTGCCAAGGAACTAATAATAAAACAGAAATCAGCTTCGAAATTCACAGTTTCGAATAAAAATACTAATAGCTTGGGAGCTAATCTCCTAGCAAACAAAATGTCAATTGTCACTACTACAACTTTCTTTCAACAGAAAAACATCTATAAGTTATAGGAAACAAAGGATAAAGTTTAAAAAAAAGTTTGTCCATCTTTGTGAATTAACCATTGATTCTGTTAAACAGTGATCCCTGCATCTTAAAATTATTGCATAAATTTTGTTTGGTTAAACTTGTTTCTTGTCATTTAATAAAAATATCTAATATAAAATATTTCACACCTTTTCCTGGTTAAGATTTTCGTTTTTGTATCTTGAATCTTGCAAGATGTTTGCTGTTTGTCTGAAAATAAATTTTCATTTGATTAGAAATTTTACGAGTATATGATGCAGACTAACACTTAGGTTATGAAATTGCTAATCAATATTGCATTGACGAACTTCATGTTATGAAACTTATTTCAGGGCTGCCAGTGCCAGAAAGCCTTAAAAATAGTTGCTTTAGTAGCCTCAGATGTTAAAAAATAGTAGCCAAAATAGTAGCCTCTTTTACCTAACTAAATAAACAACTTTTAATTATTACATAATGTAATAAGTAATTTCTTTAAAAATATTTGCATTGAATGTTATCTGTGATTACATAAATTTTCCAAAAACATGATATATTAGTTTAATATGCTTCGATGCACAAATGTAAAAACTAAAAATTAAGACTTTTATTAGTGCAAACCTTAGAATTGTTGCACTAACACTCAGTTGAAAGGATTGATAAAACTGCCAAAGTTTTTGGGATGTATTGCAACAGAAAATTTCATGTTAAATTATTAAACCAATTAATATAAAATTGTTAGAGAACATAAATTAGGGGGAAATATTTTAAATCTTTTTGTTTTTAACCTTTGAAAGTCAAATTAAATTGTTGATTAAAAAAATACTAAAATACTAAGTATAAACTTTAAAGCATCTCATCTCCTCAATTAAGCAGCTCAAAATTTACAAAATAAATTGTATTAAAAAGAACACATACTTAGTTTTCTTGTATTCTGAGTATAGGATATTCATGGTAGCAAGTAATACATCTGGAAAGTTTCGTCGCACCTAACATATAAAAAATATTTGTATTTTTTTTTACTACCAATATAAATTTTATACAAGTTACACATTTTATCAATCAAAGTAAAATGTTTTATATAAATAGAAAAATGTAAATAATTTATTCTGTATTAGTAGAATATTTTACCTCTTCAGAATAACTTGAGAATGAAGTGACTTTTTGCTCAACGTCTTTGATATCAAAGGGCAAGATCTTTAAGTCTTTTATAGTCTGAAATGAAATGCAATTAGAAAAATGCAATTACAAATTTAAATTAATATTGTAGCAACATCAAAATGAACAAGATTACAAAATTATGTAAACAAATGTTAAAAGATAAACAGGAGAGTAATTACATCTAATGCATCAACATGCTGATTATTGTGGTAGAAGTTGAAAAATGCCATGAGATAATAACAAGAAGAATGTTCCAGCTGTCTCTGGAGTTGCGTTGTGCCCTTGCATTTTATATCTGAAAATAGACCACAGGCCAATTATGTGTAATAAATTTTATTAAAAATAGTTACATCTGTTACAAAAGCAAATTACTTTTAAAAAATGAAAAGGCGCCAGAAACCATACTAAATAAACTCAGCATGCTAAACACGAAAGTAACACACAAAATATTCAGTATGATGTTTGTGTTCAGACCAATAATCTTTTTCAAAATTAAGTTCCCCTACTGAGATTTTTGTTAAACATTTTTGCCTAGAGCAATTCTGGTATCACTTGACAAATCAAGAACATTTGGAATTTTAACCATGATATTGACAATAAAAATAAATGAGAATATTACTGTGCAAAAAATAAATATTTTAAAATTCTTCGAAATATAGTTCAATTCAACTCTATGCAATGTATAAAACTCTCACCTTTCAGCGATGCTCAAAGCAAGATTTTCCAACCTCTGTCGATTTGATCCCACAACATTGAGTTGCGGTACAACTTGACTAAGGAGTTTGTTCAAAATTTCGATTACCTTATCATGTTTCTAAAAACATAAAATGCTCATGAAAGATTAACTTAAAATATATAAGTTAACATAATATTACTTAAAAAATGATAAATTTTTACAGATAAAAACAATTTAAATTAAATAACATTTATTACCTTAGCTAGATCATACAGTTTTATAGCATCTTCATACAAGCCCTTTCCTTCACTGTCAGTTGCTACAATCTCAATAATAGTTTGTGTATCATCGAGGAATTTATCAACAGCTCCGGGCTATAAAAAGTTAATGGTGAGTTTTAAACAATATTAAAACCCTATCAGTGTTGTCAGTTTTAGAATTAGTAGAATACAAACAATAAAAAAAGATAAAATACTTCAGAACTTTTTTATTACATTTATGTATTATAAAAACTTAAATATTTTTAATTAACACCTAAATGTGATTTCTGTACATAAATGAAATCAAATAATATTAACTATCATAAACAACACTAATTAACTTTATTCTGTTAAAGGTACTGCATCAAGGGTATCAAAATTATTTTTTAATGAGGCTTACAACTAATTATGTTTTATAATAACTTGTTTTGTAACTAATTTTGTTTTGAGAATATTTTTTTTACAAAAGATGAATTGCTATATAAAATAAAAGAAAAAAATTTGATTATCAATATAAAAATTATACCTACTTTCCTACAACCATCAGGTTCAATTTTTCCAAGAAGCATTTCATACTAAAAAGTTAAGAGAAAGCATATCAGGGTGGCTACAGAAATTGAAATGTAAAATTCCCTGAGATTTCCCTGATTTCCAGAATATTTTCAAAAAATTTCCCTGAGATTTTAAATTTTGTTAAAAACTTATTTTTGAAGTAATGCATATAAAAATAACTTAACACAAAAATAGACTAACTTTGCAATAATTTTTCCATAGCAAAAAAGAATATGTGATTTTCATCTTTTACCTCCCAACACAAAATATATAATTAACAATCCTACAGTGGTTCTTGATATTTTCATAAAGTAAACATTTTAAAAATTCCGAATTTATAACTTCACTATCGTTTTCACCAGAACTAAAAAATTTCCAAATTTTAGATGTTTTTTTTCAACACTTTCAGTGTGTTTTCTTCGAGTTGATGTGATTTTTAATGTAACTTAAACCACCAGGAGCAATTTTAATATCACAAGCGCACACTGCGAAGAAAGGGAAATCGGGTCCTTTCCGAGAAATTCCGATGCATGGGAATTGTTTTGAGTAACAGTCTAAAAAACTTGATACTGTTTAGTTTCCAGACGCTTACATCTTTAAAATAATACACGAATATAAACGAAAGCTGAATTCACTAGCATTTTTATAGCATGCTTACAAACGAAACCATAGAGAACGAAACAATAACAATAAACAAACTCATTCCAATCTGAGCGCGCTACCGCTACAAATGGGTCGGTCCGGAGTGAACGGGTCCCAAAGAACGAATCCATAAAGGGAACGATCATCCGGATCCTCTATATCGCGTCGAACGAAAGAACCGTTAGACACCGGGGAAATCCCTCCGAGATCGCTGGTAATGGGTCGGTCCAGAGTGAACGAGGTCAAATGGACGGATCCACAAAAGGATCGGTTCCGCTACGTCGAAAAAAAAATCCGTTTTTTTTTAAATTGGGGGTAATAGGTAAATTTCCCTGAGATTTCCCTGATATTCTAAGGATTGCAAATTTCCCTGAGAATTCCCTGATTTCCCGGTTTTCCCGGTCTTGTCGCCACCCTGCATATATTGATGTTTATAATACAATAATTTTACAATACATACCATCTTAATTTAACAGATATTTACACTTTTTTTTCTTCTTGCAAATCTATTCATCTTATCTATGTGTTTGCTTATTTAACATATTTTTAAAATTTTGTATAATATTCAAACAAAAATTTCAATAATTGTTATAAGAGTTTAAAGAATAAAAAAAAATTCATAATATACTGAAAAGAAAAATTTGCTAACCTAAATAACCTTTTATTTATTGATCTAATTTATATAGAGCTACATACCTCTTTTGTTTCTAAAACAAGCTCACTGACACAAGCCATGAATAGGTTCATTCCTCTATTACTCCTCAAATCTCTAAAATTGATAAACCATTCATTAAGTCAAATAAAAAGGGAAAAGTAATAACTTATAAGCTTGTTTATAAAAGCTCTGAATGCAAAAATACTAAGGTTAAAAGCAAGTTTCAAATTTAATAATTTTATTATAGATGGCCGATTTTTCATCACGAAAAATTAATGATACAAAAATTACAAACGTGGAATGAGCTTTTTTTACATTAAAAAAAATTTCACCAGGTGGTTTAGATAGAATTCGAAATAGGTTTGGTGAACATAGAATTCATGTAAAGTTACTTGACATAATAAACATAATTACCTTAAAATGTAAAAGTACTGCAATGCTTCACGGGGATCAGTGGTTTCAAATTTCTTCGTGTACATCATGAGCAATCGAGAAAGGTTCAGTCTTCTCATGGGTGGTTTATCAGCAGATGCCTTTGATACTATAAAAGTGATGTAATTGAGTAAAATAAAATATAAGGAAATATTATTTTTGTGTATTTGAAATAATTTTCGACTGATAAAGCATTAAAATAGAACACTATTGTTTTCCTTTCAAGAATGTACCTATGCAGCAGCAAAGTAATACTTGGGTTGGCCAAGAATATTTACTAACTAAGGGGTATAGGTGAAATTGCTAAGCTTAATAGCTAGAAATAAGCTAATAAGCTGAAATTGGAGGCTGTTGAATACAATCAGCGAGAGAGCACAATACAGTGATTCACTTATACCTGTTTACCACCAACAATATTTAACTCCACATCAACTACTTAGTGAACTTAACTAAAATTCTAAAAACTACTGACCTATTGGCAACTAGGCTCCTTTTATATTAATATAATTTATAACAAAAATTAACAATTGCTTTAAAACTTCAAACCCGATTGGAAATAACAATAAAAAAGAATATTTCCATAAGTTAAAATGTAATATATTTAGCATAAATAAAAAAATAATCACTAGGCTAAAGTTATACTAGTAATAAAGTTGGTTGCATGTGCAAATTGTTAAAAAAGCAATTAAATACATTCTTGCTAAATGTAACATTTTACTAATCATACATATTATAGCTTAAAATATTTCAAGCAGACATCTCATTTATTTTCAAATTTGTGATATTATTATTAAAAAGCAAGAGAAGATGTTAATAACTTGGGAGAGAAACATTTTAAGAGCCATATTCGGACCAATCAAAGAAAGTGATGTTTGGAGAAGACGATACAATTTTGAAGCTGCTATTGGAGAGAAAGACATTATTAACATCATAAAAACTAGGAGAATTCAATGGCTGGGACATATGGAGAGAATGGACGATAGCAGAGGCACAAAGAAAATTTTCGAGGGGCAATGTCAGGGAAAAAGAAGAAGAGGAAGACCAAAAAAGATGGATAGATGATGCGGAAAGAGATTTAAGGGACATGAAAATTAAGAACTGGAAAGCGAAGAATAAAGACAGGCGGCTTTGGAGTGGTATTGTAAGAGAGGCCATGGTCCAGCATGGACTGTAGTGCCGGGGAGTTAGTTAGATATTATTGTTAAAAATAAAAAGCCGTTTCTTTAATTAAAAAATATATAAATGCATACAAGTTGTTTTTTAAGTAAGTAACTACAGTTTAAAAAAAATGTAAAACACTAGTTTGTACAGGGTTGGATTTCTAAATACAGGGTCTCTACCAGATTTGTCAAATCTAATTTATTGACTTTTCTTGACCTTTTCAGAAATTTTTAGAACATTTCTTAACCTTTTTCAGAAAGTTTTACAACCGTTTAAATGATCAACTCGTTACATAAAAAAATTACAAAGGTTGTTTTTTGCAAAAAATCCTATTTTGGAATGAATAGAACGAAAGTTTAATTAAAAATTTTAAGGATTTGAGAAAATTAACTGTTTTGATCATAAATATTTGGGGTCATTTTGGGGAAAAATCGTCTTCTTTGATGATTTTTTTAAATTTCCGTGACCTTTGCTCTAATTTCCTGATTTTTTTCTTGACTTTCCTGACAGTAGACACTCTGAAATAGGCTAAGTAAGTTGGTAGCCTAGAGCAGCAAATTTTTGGGGGCGGCAAATTTTACGACCAATTAAAGCAGAATTCAACATAAAAAAATTATTATAACGATACGAATATTTTTAAGAAAGAAAACAAATCATTTACATGAATGCGTAAACCGTAAACATATATTTAGTACTAATATTGCGTAGCAAACGTTGTTGCGAGGGCAATTACACTCAAATCTGACAATGAGTTTGCATGATATTTCTACACACAACTTCTACTAATATTTCTACACAATTGCAACTAATATTTAGGAACTTATTCAATCACACCATCAGCTTTTAAAAGTTCAATGGAATAAAAATTATTAAAAAGAAAGGTTATTTTTCCCCCTTTGATAGATGAAATTAGGATAGGTCAATAAAGATATTTTTTCTAATGATTTTTGTTCAAAAAATTTTGCTATTTCACATCCATAAGTTTGAAGAAAATACAGCTATCATTCTAAGTTATAGCTTTCAACAAAACAAACATATGTCATTGCAAATCACGTATTTTCTAAAGCCTGGGACAATTTGATTAAGACAATTGTTAGTAACAGTACAATGGTAAACTAGTTAAGTGGAAATCTGGTTAAACTGGAGTGGAGAAGTAAAAAAATAAGGTTTAGATGATGCACATTGGTATTTCAGGCTTCAGTAAGGTCTATTGCTGGTATTAGTATAATAGATCAATGATTGCAGAGCCTTTTTTTCTCAGGTTTCCAATTAACACATTCAAAAGTGTAAGTTTGCAGCACATAAAACAATTGATTTTTATAATGAATCTGTAACAAAACACTTCACAATCAAAGCAAGTAAGATAATGGAAGGAAATTTCTCTATTTTCCACAAAAAGATCATTTTAACAAATGTTTTTTACAAGGCAAAAATTGTTGTTTCAAAGTAAAAAAAAAAAAATAGAATATGCATGCAACATAAAATTGTAGCTTGCTGAGCATTTTTTTTTTAAATAACTAAATATTTCCTGGAGATCTTCGCTCGAATTCCGTGTTATATTAATAAATATATGAAATGCTTCTTTTCTTGGCACAAAAATAAAATGATGTGATGTAATGAATTGATTCATTCTCAAGTAATTTGACAGTGAATGAAGTTTTGACTTTACAATATTAGATGTATTATCTTCTTTTTTCAATAAAATTAATAACTTTATTAGACTTCAGTACTGCGTACTATAAAAAAAATGGACTCACACAATGGGGCATTGCAACTTGATGGCAATGCAAGTAAATTCAGTTCATATAAAACAATAGCAATGTGCACAGCATGACATCTAAGGGACTCAATCCTAAACAGGAACTCAATTGCTGCTTCAAATTGTGCAGTAAGAAACAGGACTTGAAAGTATAAGTAAGGTTGCTGGTAAGCATTGAAATGGGCTTCACCTAAACGGGGGGAAAAAAAGAGTATGTTATTCTGACTAATTCATAAGCACTCTGATGGAAAAAGAATATGCAATTCTATAACAGCAAAATTAATAAATCCAATTAACAGGACTTTTTTTAAAAATATTATTAATTACTTAATGATAGAAGGTTGTTAAGTTCGTGATAACTTACGTTGATAGAAGACACAACAACTGCTGTATGAAGATTAATCCACCAGTAGGATTTTATTAATTGCAATTTCAAACAAATATCAATCAAGCTTAATCTTTAGCTTATTTCATTTTTAAAGTAAAGTTTACAAAAGTTAAATAAATATAAACATCTTGTTTTTAAACAATTTGAACATTGAGTTCCTAAAGAAAGTTTTATCAAAACGTCAAACATCAGCATTCTCGATAAGCTATCATGTCATCTGGTTCGGCCGATCTGGTAGACGCTCCTTTTTACTGAGGTTCGAGCAAAAGGTGTTGCCACCAACACTTAAAAAGCTAATTTATAGTTATGGGCTAATTAATTAAATGTAACCGTAGTGTAAGTCACTATTTAAAAAAGCTTTTTAAATGTAACTAAATAAACTAGAAAAATAAACTAAATAAAATGAAGCGGATTACATTAAGTTGCAGTAAGAGTTGATTAGTTATTCCCCAATTTGTTTTTTCATTCAATATTAAAAGCTGTAGTGATAATCACTTTTTACACACATTAATTGCAGTATAGAAAGGATAATTCTGCATGGAGTCATTATGAAATGATTTATAAAATATATACATATAAATATATACATCAACAATTAAAGTTGCATTGATTATAAAAGATTACTGTCAATGAATGTAAACAGTGTTTTGAAATTAATTGAGAAATAAAACAGCTGCTAAGTTTGTAACTATTTTTAAGGCACTTAATAAATTTTTCTGATCATAAATTTGTATTCATAGCATAAATGAGTTTTGTTTCAGATTTTGGCAGAGTATATATTAAAACTACAACTATATAAAAAATTTCTTAGCAAAAAAAAAAGTTTTTCAAATCTTGGTACAGATACATCATATGTATTTTTAATGAGCATTATTGCACAGATAGTAAACCAATTGCTTCATTATGAATTTTATAGGAATACCCTACCATATTCTTCTAACAACTGGGATTGAAGTTTTGGGAAAGTGAGAGTATCTTGTGCAATATTTCCAGCATCTTCGGGTCTTAACTGGCATAATTTCATCCAGAGGTAATCTTCTGTTTTATCCATTATTTCAGAATTAGCATCAAGAGTAACACAGCCCAAAATACAATAAACGGCTCTAAAACCACAGAAGATATATTAAAATCCTACATCAACTTAAAAATGCATCAACATCTAACATGCTATAATATAAACCAATGTTGTTCCTTCTATTCTAGTAATCGGAATTTGTTTATGGGAAAAAATAATAAATAAAATATATATGCAGCATTATTTGAAAATGGAAAGAAAAAATAATCGGCTTATCAGACAATTTTATTATTAAACAATCGGTTAGCAATCAGCATTGACCCGTCAGCCAAAAGGCACCATCGGTTGATATCTAAATTTAATGAACATTGGTGTGAACAAGATCCTAATTCATCCAAGGAATATACAGACATAAACCCCCATCAAAGAACTGTTAGTTTACCAGCAAAAAATTTAATTTCACAAAATTTATAAATTGATTTTTTAAAAAAATAACCTATTGATCGATTCTTTAAAAACCCTTTACTCAAAAATCTTTTTCAATTAAACATTTTAAACAAAATCCTTAAAATTTTGCAAGGAAACAAATTTACACATTTCAAGTCAAGTTTGCTTATACCTCAGATTGTAAAAAAACGAAACTGAACAAACAATTAGTATCAAAAAATTTAAATTAAAAACATCTAACCAATATTTATGCATCAGATAGCATTTATTAGAATAGTTATAATCATTAAAAAAAAGTCACACATTCAAATCCAATGAAAGTTACCTTTTAAAAGGATCAGTGCTTGAGCGCACTGATCTTCGGTACTGTAATTGAATATAACTTTCACTGTTGGGCTTCAATCTAAAATATTATAAATGAAAAATTGGAATAAGAAATCCTTTGAGTTTTCAGAAAATGAAATTATCATATTAATTAATACAGATATACAACGCCAAGTTTTATTGTGCACAATCGGATCAAAAACTACACAAATGATTGTCAAAACTCATTTACACAAAGATAAATTTACGTTACATACAATACAGCTTTTAGCCTTTTATATTTTATTTTATATATTTTATTTTTTAAAAAGATTGAAAGATAATTTTTAAAAGTTCTAAACTCTAAAAACGCTCTTTTGTAACAACCTATACTTGTATTTCTATTGATTAACAAGAGCTTACTGGTTTATAATCAGTCAGAAAGAAAATGAAATAATTTTTATTGTGTTATTTTTATTTATTTTGTTTGTTTTAAAAGTAACATGGGCACATTGATTATAAACGTTCTTACTGGTTTGCCACAAAAGTAAAAAATGCATATGTGCTTGGCTTTAAAGATATTCTTAAATGCCTAGAAGAAAACGAAATGCGTTCAAGAAATTTTAAATTGAGAAGTGTAAAAATATTCAATTTTTGAACACATCTTAGACTCCATTTCAGACTGTTATTTCCTTTAATCGACCTAAAAACGTAAATTTTAATAACTTATTAAATGTCAAATCGGGATTGTGTTTTTTCAATTGAATCCTGATATTTTAATGGAATGCCTACCCTTTTATTGACCGCCCGCTTCTTAGCGAGTGTGAAAATGCGAATATTAGCTAGCTAGTACTTAAGTAATTCAAATAAGCTTTTTTTAAAAAAGTTTCTCACAAAAATTAAATAAGGTTAAAAATTTAAAACTATTGAAGGGAATTGGCACTGAAGAAAAAACTTTCTAATTTTTCTTTAAATGATTAAATAAACATACAATTTAATTTGTCATTAATTTTTTTAAACAAATACTAAAGTTCCACCAATCTACTACCTACCTTAAACCTTCATTTTCTTCATATTCTACTAAGTGTGGCAGGAAATCTCTCAAGCTATCACTGAAGAAAATATTTAATTAATAAAATACCAAAGAGCTCAAGTCATCAGCTAGATTCACCATTTTGCAATGATTGTTTTGATCTTGAAAATTATGGCATTTTAGGTTTTTTTCTATAAAACATTTTTTAAAATATTTAACTGCTATCATTTGCAGGAGACGTAGAGTACCTATCTCTAGAGGTCATTGAAATTATTTTCTTTAATATTTTATTTCAAAATTTCAGAAAAATTATTCCATGAAAGCAGAAGACCTATATACGATTCCAATATTTTCAACAACAACAAAAAAAGAAAAGTGTACAAATAATGCCATAAATATCTCAGCCATTAACATACAGGCGTCTTAGAAGAAATATCCGTAAGTTACATCATTTGACGGTTCATTTCACATTTGCATTTTAAAAATGTATATGAGAAATAAATCCCTCTTCAATGTTAATTCTTACCCAACATTTTTAGCAGCAGCAACTGCAGCATCAAGTTTCCCACATCTGAGGCAATAATATATAACTGCCCATACAGGATTTCCATCAACTAATCCATCCTTAAATGGAATTTTATAAGCTCCATTAATAATAGTAACAAAATACAAAAACAGGTATAAAAGTACAGTTACCATAACAGTCAACAGTTTGTCAAAAATTCATCTGAATATTGGTAAATTAATAGAAAGGTATTAGAAATTGTCCAAACATAATTCAATGCTTCAACAAATAAGTATATACGAATAAAAATATAAAGAAACTTTTTTTAAAAAATTTCATTAAAAAAAAACAATTACCGAAAAATTCATTAAAAAACTTACCTCAAGACCAGTGGGTTGGTGTAGCAGTTTCATTTTTAAAAAACTTCGAACAACATAGTAGGCTCCTGGTCTTGGGCCAAGTTGTGCTTGAAGAAGATTGCCAAAAACTATGCCTTGAATGTATTCAAAATATCTGAAAAATTTGTAAAATTGAAATAAAGTTACTGCAAGCTATAGCAAAATCTTGATTTCAGTTAAAAATTAATTTTAAGTAAATGCACATTTTTTTAAACGAAAGCAACAGCAATGTAACTACATTTTAAATCCCTTACTTTCAAAAGGAAACAAACCAATCAGTTTAATACTCAGCTACATAAGATAATTAAAAAGCACTATGTCAAAACACCATCATTATTACTCACTTTACTTCCAAATAAATTCTAGATTGCTTAATGAGTGAAGTCTGAATCAGCAATGAATTACGAGCTGCTAAAATATCCTTATCGGCCTTCAATGGAATATCTGTCATGGTTTTAACCATTTCCCACAGTTCAACAACTTTCTAAAAAGCAATAAATAATTAAAAATCAATAGATAGAAAATAAATATGGGTATATAATTTCATTTAAAAGTGTTTTTTCAAAAATACTTGCGTCTCTTAATCCAAATATTTAAATCTCTCCTGTAATCATGATTAAAAGGACATGGAGCAAAAATAAAAAGGCCTTCATAAGACAAAGTTAAGTCAGTTTCCTAGATAAAGTTATGAAATTAAGGATGAATTTGATAGGATCTTTATACCCAGAGAATCAGACATTTTAAGCACGTGGAACATTGATTGTTTTTGGTTAAATGTCAAATAACTTAGTTCACAAAACACAATATTCTTAAGTAAAAAAAATTATTAAAATGTTCGAACATGCCTTGTCATCCAACTCCTTAAAAAGGGAGTGAAACTTTTCTGGAAGATTACACTTAGTACCTCCTCTTACAGCTTGCTCATTGAAGGAAGATAACTGAAAAAAAATAATAATAATAACCTTTGCACATTTAAGTTTTTTCTACAAAAAATATCCTGCTCAAATGTATCCATAAAAATAATTTTACATAATCCAAGTGTAGTGAGGCTACCTGATAAGTTTACTCTGTGGGCATTGTTATGTCACTCGCTTCAATTATATTGGACACTCTGGCAACTTCTTGATGAGTTTTCTGGACTGTGCTCATTCGATCTTGGTCCCAGACTAATAAATAACTCTACGATTTGCTGATGAAGGGGCATTTGTGCAATTTCCTTTCAACCCTTGTGCAATTATTCTACAGATTGTGAAGTTGTTGATGAGTGCCAGTTAACACTTTACCAACTGGTCGTCAATTAAATGACTTTTGATCGTTCTGTTTGATTTGGTGAGGCTACACCGTATTCAGTCTACACCACGTAAAGATTTTATTAAATTTCGTTACCGTACAATAACACGAAGCGTACAATTTTACCAGAGTTTAAGAAAATCGCATAGATTGTGGCACGTAAGTCTAGGCCGAAACTGAGCTGGTTTAGTTTTGGATTATCGCTGCACGAGGGCTATTGGGAAACCGAGCTGGTGCTTAGTAATGTAGGTTTGAACCGTTACCGGTCGGTAAAGTGTTAAGATAGATTGACTAGAGGGAGGAATTGGAAAGTTACTTTAAAAAAATGTCTTTGTTAGAGTAACTTAATAAATGAAAAGTAATAAATTGCAGTTACAGTAGACGGCGCTTATTGTGATCACGGTTAATGTTATCAATCGTTTAATGTTATCAAAAGTGCTTAGTCCTGTCCGCTTATATCAAAATATATTGAAAAATCATCGTTTATTGTAATCAAATGTTCGTTTATTGTTATCACTTTATGTAAATTTTATTTTCCTGAAATCAATAAAAACAAGAAGGGAAACATTTTTTGTTTAAAGTGTTTCCTTAAACTTACCAAAAGTCCAAACGGGGCTCGTATTTGTATTATCTTTCAAACACGTGTTAGGAGGGTAAAATTTGTGGTCAACAGTGGCGGATCTAGCCAGGGGGCGCGCGCCCTTTCCTTAAGACCTGTTGATATTTTTTTTATTATTTTTTTGTGTGATTGAATACAAAATTAAATAAACACTTCGACAAAATTACATCACCACACTCCCTCTACACAGATTATTAATCATCGAACATTTTTTGGCTGCACGGGCCGTTAATAGTTTGGCAGTTATTTTTGGATATTAAGGAACTTAAAACACCTTAAGTTAAAATTCAGTTGCCATTTTTATATACCGGCATACATGCATACGATTTGAAAATTGTGTCACATCGGCGATTCGCGCCTGTACGACGTCCTAAAATTAACTAAAAATATTAATTAGCTTCGGCGATGTTTAAAATATTAAATCATTTGATTATTTTATTGTTGAGCTTTCACGTGTCGTAATTAATTTAATAGTTAATTACTTCGAATAACTATGTTATTTTCAAGATTTACAGTCATTGTTTGCCTTGTTTATATGTTAGCTCCTTAATGCCAGTTTTTTTGCTGTGCTGCTGCTTGTTCAAAACATTTGTTAAAGAAAGCTTGCATAGAATATCATCTACTTCATCTATTTCGGTCATTTTGAGAGTGAAACCAAAGCAACCAATGCAAACGCAGTACATTGAAAAGTGAAAACAAAAGAGAGTTAAATTATCTAAAACATTCCCATCAATTGATTTTTCCCTATTTTTTTGCACTTATTTTTTTAATTATTCATCAATGATCTATTTAACAATATAAACGTTAGTTAGTGAAGTAAAAACTAACGTTAGTTCATAAATAGTATTTAGTAAAACTAAAAAAATACTAGTAAAAATATGCATATTTACCATGGAGAATTGAATTTAAAAAAACAATGTTAATCAACAATAAATAATGCAAATTAAAATTGAAATAATGTAAATTAAAAATAATTTTAATAAAAAAAATTTAATAAAGTCATAAAATTTAACCCCCCGGCCTTCCCCCTGAATTTTTTTTAGTTGCGTCCCAGCTTTTCTGGTAGTATAGTTGGGTTTTCAGGCAAGTTTTTTGGTGCGCCCCTCCCTCAGAAAAATCCTAGATCCGCCACTGGTGGTCAAGCTTTGTAAAATTCCGTATCCCCTGGCGTTGGGAATGAATAACTTTTCTTAACTACATGTGCATAAAGGGTTTTCTTGTAAATTGTCTAAAAAGAAGTCCAATCCCTATAGAGTTTCACAGCAACGAATTCCTGATTTAAAATTAATTTTTATTTTAATATGTTTGTAGAAAAATCATTTCTTTAGTTTAAACTTTTTTTCGGGTATTATAATCAATCGGTTATTGTTATCAAATCACGTTCGTCCCGATGTGATCACATTAAGCGGCGTCTACTGTACTTAATAAGGAAAGTAACTATTCACAGTCATATTTGAAAAATCAAGTTATAACAAAAATATCAATTTAACCATCTTACTGTTTTTCAAAGAAAACCAAAGTTAAAGGAAATAAGCACAAATAAAACACTATAGTATAACAGTTACTAAGTTACAGTTACTTTCTGCAAAATCTAACAGTGTTACCTAAAAAAAGGACCATTACAAGTACTGCACTACTCTTATCCCCAAGCAGAAATCCAGAAACATCTAGCAAACAATTGACAGATCTTCCAGGTTCAACAGAGTTGAGAAAACTGAGACATAGTGAAGCCCATAGAGTATACTTATTGATAGACATCACTGCAACAAGATAATACAAAAAGTTATTATACCTCTTTTGCATACAATATTTCATTGTTATCCATGGCACTTCTAGTTTTTAGATTGATAGTTTCACTCAAAAAGGACTGAAAAAAAACAACCCCACATTAGTTTATTGAAATTTGAAAAATAATCGATACAATACATAAATTAAAAAAATATTTTGCCAAAACATCCTATAAAATACAAGTTCCTGCTCCTAAAAATATACTAGTAGTATTTCAGGAAAGGATCTTACTTTGACATCAGTAGTGACTTCCAATAGTTCTTGTGATGGTCCAACTAAGGCATTCAAAATTTTCATCTTTTCTTGTTCCCATCCACTATCTAAGGTTTCCCAAAACATTTTGTCTGATCTCTCAAAGGTCTAAAAAAATATTTTAAAGCCTATTTTAACTGAATGTAAATAAGTATAAATCATCATAAGTTAAAATACATACAATTTCAAAATGTAAATAAATAAAATTGACATTTTTACAGTACATATGATTTACCTACCTAACTGAATATCTTAATAAAAAAGAAAACTGTTAATTACATTGAGAGCAGTTACATAAAAGATTTTTCTCAAGATGTTTTTAACTTATGGTCATTATTTTTCCCCACTGCTTCTATTAAATGTACATTAAAAAATACATGGGGTATCTTAAAAATCAGTTAGATAATAGCTAAGTGATCGGCAGAAAAAATTATTTCATCTTAAAATATGCATAAACTATGAAAGCAAAACTACATAAATTAGCAGTTAAAATTTAAAGTTTGATTATCAAATTACACTCAGGTTTTGAGTTACTGAATTGAATGTATAAATATTGCCTAAATTTTTATTAACTTATTTATTGATTTCTACAAAAATATGGAAAAAACTTACAGCCTTTTTCGACTCTTCAATAACAGAAAGCATCGCATTCTCTCGCTCATTTTTTAAAAAACCCTAAAATTAAAAGGTCAAGTCAGTCAATATATTTATTTCTAGAATTTAATAAAAATCAAACGTAAAATAATCCGCAATTTTGTCAAAAATTTTTTTACTATATTAAAATATATATATATATATATATATATATATATATATATATAAGACACTAACCTGTATATCAGTTTCGCGAATTGGTTCAATGGGTTCGAATGTCCTGGCGGAGGTAAGGGATTCAATTTTCTGGGAAATTCTGGGTAAATCATACCCTTTGCTTCCAAGCAGAATGGATCTAAAAAATAAAATTTTTAAATAATACATCCTTAAGAGACTATCAATTTTATAATTAAGTTTGAAATATTTAAATTTGCAACATTTAATACTAAAATAAACATAAACCCTTTAATGTTTTGGAGTAAGTCAAATTGTTGTTGGTGCTCTTGCATTCGTGAATAGTATAAAAGTGAATACTACAATAAAATCTGAAGAAACTAAGTCAAAGTTATTAAATGCGATACTTTCAAAAGTTCTGATCACTGTGTCAGCTAATAGGGCTGCACCAGGACAACTAATTAAAGCAAATAACTTGCTTTGGTAAAAGTTTAGAAGGAAATTTTTTCTTTCTTAGAACGACTTAATTGAAAGGTTAACTAGACACATGCAAGAAACATAATATAAGGTTTAAATGGTGTGGAAGCACGATTAACAGATTCTATCAGAGCTTTGAGAAGCGTGTTACTTGCAGCACTGATTTTTTTTCTAGGTAATGCCATAAGATTTTGCTGAAAGTAACTTTACTTACTTAATTTTAGCTATCATTTGTTGCAGACTGCATTCTTCTTTTAAAATTATGTAAAAAAATGTGTTAATTCTAATTGTAGCATTATTTTGTGGTTAAGTTTTTTTAATCTTGGTTCTCTTTTAAAAACGGTAAGATGGTTCGTAAGAAATTGTTCTTTTAAATTGACATTTATAAAAATAACTGATTTAATTACTTTTTGTGTTAGGTAACTGTACGTAGTTACTTCTCTTTTCTTATTAGACAACAACTTCAACAGAGTTACTTTTAAAATGTAACTCTCCAAACCCTGGATTCTATGTTTAATTAAATAGAAAACAGACACATTTGCGTTAATACTTTTAAACAAATTTGACGTTTTATTAAAACTTACGCTTTAATATCACACGTGTCCTTGCTCACAGCCTGAGTGGTCCGAGACCAGAGTTGCTGTCCGGCATCCACAATCTGCCGCAGATTTCTCTCAACCCTTGGCAACTCGCCTTCTCCATCAATGTCCGCAGTTAATTGTTCAGCCTGCTGCAGCAAGTCCGTGAATCCAGCATAGTCGACATCCATTTTTCTGAATCAATCGGTAACTTCTGGCTGAAGTCATTGAGGAATTTTAATGAAACATTAAAAATATATTCAAAAATAGTAAGAAAAAGTTTTTAAAAGCATGAAACAGCTATGATATAATGGAAAGTCTCGATTTGGCTATTTGTGTTATGGTGCTAAGCAAAGAAAATTCTCAAATGCAACTTTATATTTCATGCAACTAGATAGGTATAGCAATGCTACGTTAAATTTTCGAACTCGATGCTCGCCAATGAACATATCGGTCATTATATCATATCTGTACTAACATTTATACAAAATAACAATTCTCAGAAATTGTATAAATAAAATCGCGCGTAGTAAATATTACTATGATCTCAAAATAACAACGCAAAGAGACGAAAATGTATATAAACAAACAGAACTGAACTAAAAGCATATACAACCGGGTTTTCTTTTTTTTTAAGAATGACTAAGGTAGGGAATTGTAAGATTGTAATTTAAATACTTTTTACAAATAAGTATATTAACTTACAATCAAAAAAATACTATTTTTTAAAATTTATTTAATATAATTTTTTTTCTTTTAATTCTTCTTGCATGATTCTTGCGCTCGGCGAGTTTTTAAATTTCTTTACGGTTACCGTCATGATCTTTCAGATTCAAAATAGAGGTAAAAGCAGGGAAAAGGAGTAAAATTTGAATATTTAAATTTATTTCCTTATTTTATAATTTTTCAACAAAGCAGGATTTTCTAAAGAACGGTTAAAACATAGTTGAAAAATAAGAATATTTTTCTTCCTATTCAAATAAAAACGATTATACAATTTTGCGGTTTTACTATACAGTCATTCTTATCGATTTTTTTTATTAACCGTATACCGCCATCGAAATTTTTGGCTTTATAATCATCTCCATTCTCGCTCGCTATCTGTCAAAGTAATATCTTGTCAATTTAGGGTGTGGCAAATTTATATATTGCCGGTTCTTGCAAATAATTCTTTGACGAAATGGCAGACAACAAAGAAGCGTCTAATGAAGTCGTGGGTGATGGAAAAAACGAACCAGAGTCGAATGAAAAGGTTGAAAATGACGTGAAGGAGGCTGTCGAAGCCACCGAGCAGCCAGCTCCTCCTGTCAAAGAAATGAAGTGTGTCGTCTTGTCAAGTTTCGGTGGGTTGAAATCTGTCAAAATTCAGAATAAACCTGAGCCTACCTTGGGCGAAGGGGAGGTTTTGATTCGTGTCAAAGCATGGTAAGGCATTTTTATTCTATAAGTTTTGTATTGGATTCGTTGCACTTGAGTGGCATGTCGATAACATTTTACAATCTTTTGGGTGTATCCGACTGTCTTTAAGATTAAAAAAGTTTTGTGTGTATGATTTAATTTCTTTAATTATACATTCAATTTATTATGCCAATTGCTGTTAGTGTTAATAGAGTACTAAAGAAATGAGGAATGATTTAACTAAAATACTTAAGTATTGAGTCATCGGTAGTATTTGTCATCACCGGTGAAGTCATGGAACATTCCAAACGAGTGTTCTAAGACATTCTTAATTTTATGCATATTCAAGTATGTCATTTATTTTAAATGCTTCCTTTTTTCTCTTAATATTTAACTTTCTTATCCATTCTTCTAATGGAAAGGAAATTGTGTTTGGTATTCACATCAATAAATAATAAATACGCCTACAAATAAAGATGCATGTATAAGCTATTTTGCCCAAATTTTATTTTTCTTACTATAACATTTAATTTCTAGTGGATTGAACTTCTTGGATGTTATGCTCAGACAAGGCGTGATTGATAACCCTCCAAAGCCACCAATTATTATGGGCTATGAATGTGCTGGTGAAATAGAGGTTGTTGGTGAAGGAGTACCAGATTTCCAGGTGCGTTTTTATCTTTAAATATTACAATATTCAAAAATCAAAATACTATAAGTTATTGGCTATATTGACTGTATTTCTTTCCTAGAAGCTCGGTTGTGAACAATCCTTAAGCTAATGGTTCGGGAATTAATAAAACATTTTAACTAATAGTATCATAGATGATTGTTCTTCCATTGATAATCAAGATTTGCAATATGTTTTTCTTAAATAATTAGAATTGCCTTAATTTGTGTGGTTAACTGTAACGGTAGTAATACTGACTTTTTACAAATGCAAAGCTAATAAGCAACCTTACCTTGGTCTTTTTAAAATTCCTGTTTTTATTCTTTTGTCTTAAATTTCCAGTCTGTGTAATGCAAGTGCTAAAACTATTAACTATTTGATTAATTGCTGCAGTATTGGTTAATGGTTATGGACATATTATATACTTAAACTGATGGCAAGGTTAATTTATCTCAAAGTTACAATGGCTTCATTTAAAAAATTGATGTACAACTTTATTTTTCTCTCTACAGGTTGGAGATAGAGTAGCTGCTTTAACAGACTGCAAAGCTTGGGCTGAACTAGTGGCTGTCAACACCAAATATGTATACAAGCTTCCTCAGGAATTAGCTTTTAAAGATGCCTCTGCTATGTTGATGAACTTTGTGGTTGCTAACGGATTAGTGTTCGACACTGCATGCATACGAGAAGGACAGATTGTCCTTATCCACTCTGCTGGAGGTGGTGTTGTAAGTGTGCTTATAAGTTATAAAGTTCAATTATTTTCTCCAACTTGAATATTTCTCATTTCATTTATTTTAAGTTGGGGTTCAGCAGTATTTTTTATAGGGCTTGATCGATAGTGCTTTTTGACTAATTGTTTAGTGTCTAATAATAAGATCTGCTTACTTTTCCTTTTTAACACTTTTTTTTATATAAAAGCTTGATTTGCTCATTTAGTAATCATGTTAGTCGGTAGATGTATGTAGAAGGCCATGAAGTTGTAAGATTGCAGATAAGCTATTGCCTTTAAGAACTAGACAAAGACCTTGCTACAAGATAACGCTGGAAACTAGAATATGAGGTACCAGGTTTTGGTTCACTGATCTGTACTGAACTAAATCTATAAAAAGGATACTTCTGTGGTTTGAAAATAAACTAGCAAATATTAAAAAGAGTGAGTTGGGTTGAACATTTCTTCCTAGATTAAAACTAAATTATAAAAACAAGAAATTACTGCAATATTATGCTGACAAATTTCAAATATTTTAAGGCCTCTTGTATCACATCTTAAAGCAAGAACTTTGTTACAATATAATTTGAGCACAAACCTTAATATGAAATGTTAGGGTAAGAAAATGTATGTCCAATTTATCCCTTACTTAACGTTTTTTAATTTAACTATTTACAGGGACTTGCAGTTGCACAACTGATCAAGACTATTCCCAATGTCACCTTGATTGGGGTTGCTTCAAAACACAAGCATGAAGCAATTAAGAACTACTTCACACACTTGCTTGAACATTCTGATTATGTACAAGAAGTTAAGAAGTAAGTTTTTTGTAACATTCTTGATGCATTTTTTTAAATGAGCTTTTTGGTCGAGTATTGTATAATAAAAAACACTGTTTAGCTTGTATTGGCAGTTTCATTGATACAAAATTTAAAACTTATTGTATTAAGCATGACTTGTAGCACTTAGTTTCTATCCTGCATTAGATTTTGATTTCTATATTTAATTTATATTCTGTTAACTTTAATTTTAAAATTGCTTTTTGATATTAACTTGGTTTTAATATAGGCGACTAATTAATATAGCAATAGTCTAGGTGTTAAAACCCAGCCTTTTTGGGGGAAAAGTAACTTTCTTGGAGAAATTTTTACATTCTTGAAATGTTACTTGATGCACTTTCTATTATGGTCTTTAGAGAAGATACCAGTCAAATTTTATTCATAAGTTAAAATTACATATGAGAAGTAGAATCACAAGTGCTTTGGCAAATCTATTTTTGTCATCCATTTTAATGTCGCTTTTATTAAAAGGTTGGCTCCCTCTGGTGTGGATATTGTCCTTGATTGCCTATGTGGGGAAGATTCTAATAAAGGCTATGGCTTGCTTAAGCCCATGGGTCGCTACATATTATATGGCAAGTACTTTTAAATATTTTTACTTATTGAATATTTACGTAATATTCTGGATCACTATAACTTGTGTCTAAATAACTTGTATTATACTGGAAAATAGTATAGAAACAATTATATCTTGTAAGACTAATCATATGGCATTTCACATACTTTCAAAAAACCTGACTAAATTGAGTCTTGGTAATTTTATTAAATAGTTTTCCCCACGTTCTTTCCTCTAGTAAAATAAATTTATATTTATAGGCAACTCCAATATTGTGACTGGTGAAACCAAGAGCATCTTCAGTGCTGCAAAATCTGTAAGTACTTGGTTTATTAAGTAACTTGACTGGCTAAAGCTATTGTAAAACATAATTATTGTAACTTGACTTTTGTCCGTTTTTTTAGTGGTGGACTGTGGATAAGCTTAAGCCGATGAAGCTTTTTGATGAGAATCGCTCTGTATCTGGCTTTCATTTGAGACACCTTCTTTACAAGCAAGATGGCCATGAATATGTGAGGAGTGCTGTTGAGAAAATCTTTAAGCTTTGGTTAGATGGCCAGATCAAACCAATTGTTGATTCTACCTATGCTTTTGAGGATGTAAGTATACTTTTGTCTTTGAAAATTAAAGCTGATTCTTACAGTTGCTATTTGTCACATTCTTTAAATTTTTTTTAAAAAATATACTTTTCTCTTAAAACAAAGGGTAACTAAATCTTTACAAATTGTAGGTATTAATGTAATGGTAACAATTGCATTTTATTAACATCTGTCGTTAAACTTAATTTTTATTTTAGATTCCAGAAGCCATGCAACATCTTCACGAGAGAAAGAATATTGGCAAAATAACCATTGATCCAGCAATGGAGCCCAAACCAAAACCTGTGGTACGTTTTCAGGCAGCTATGTATGTTTTTTATCTTGCAGTGAAGCTTATTTTTGGGGAGGTTGGGGTCCTTGTATCATTTTAATTACCAGGCATTGGATAGTTTTAAAATATTTATGTTGCATCTCTACCCTTATTATAGAAAGTAACAACTTTTTAGAAAGTTAAAATTGTAATTAAGCTAAGTTGGGGATAAAAACAATCCTGGTTAAAGAAACGGATACAAGTAAATAACATGCTGCAATTATAATTTAAAATTTTTTTATTTAATAGAAGTGACATTTCAACTAAAGGGTAGAATTGTTCTATCGGGTGCTTTACCTGAAACTAGTTTTTGTAAGGTCACCCAAAGTAGAATTGCGTGTCGGCTTGTTACTTGACTGGTTCTAAACTGTAACTGCAGTTGCCAATAGCTCTAGTGCACCCAAACTAACCAATGTAGAATCCTTCCCTTGGCTCCCAAAACTGAACAATGCCCTTTGCATGTTGATCACTTGCTCCTGATTGTGCACATGACGGGGACCAGCAATCCAAAAGATTAACTTCATGGTTTATTAAATGCAAAGATAAACATGGCTTGATCGGGATCCCCTGACATTCTGCTCAAATCTTAAAAAGGGGTAGAAGTAGGTACAGTAATAGAGTAGTAACAAGGATGGGTTTTTTACTTCGTCAAAAAATATTATATTATAATCGTTGTTGCCCTAACAAGTAACACATTACCCCATGATTGCAAATTGTACGATTTGTTTAGAATTGTTTTTTTTTTTACATTCTATTAAAATCGTGTAAACTGCATAGAATATTTTAGTGTTAATTATAAAATATTTAAGTACTTTTGAAAATACTAGTTGTACAACAAAGTTTAGAGCCAATAATTATCTTGATCATTTTAATCTTCAACTATTGATTGCTTAACTTATTGTCTTGTATATGTTGTAAATTATCTGTTAATCCAATAGGTCGAGAGCAAGAAGCGAAAAGACTCGGTCAAAGCTGACAAGAAAGCTGCTGCTGAAAACAATACCCAAAAAAATGAAGAAAACAAGACTGAAAAGGCTGAAGAAAAGACGGAAGAGAAGGAAAAAGAAGATAAAGACAAAGATGCCCCTGCTGGTAAATAGCTTTGCTTTTTTTATGTAACTTGTATAGATAACTTGGAGCTTCCATATAAAATGTTCAGATAATTCTAAATTTAAAAGGTTATTTTTATATTGCTTGCAATTAGAAAGCAAATTTCTTTTAAGTTATGAATTATCTTTATCTTTGTTCCAGATTTTCTAATATTGAGATTTCTTTTTTAGAAGCAAGCTAAAGGCTGTCCATTCTCTGCTTTTTGAAGCCTAGCATATATATTACTGCTTAAATGAAGCTTGTATGTGCTGTTTCGCTGAACAAAATTGTGGTATTATTTTACTTGTGCTGTATGTTTTGAACACTGCTCAATTCTGTTTGCATTTCTTGAATTTACAATTGCAGATTTTATTTTTCTCAAGGCTCACACTTAATACTTTTAATGATTTGTATAAAATGTACTTTTACACTATAAATCTGACTTTTATAAACCAATACTTAATTTACCTTGTCTTATCCTGTTTGTAATGCTATACAATTACATTTTCTATGATATTTGTTTGTATAAAAAAACGTGCAGATAAAAAGGGGTTATTTTTTACTTTTCTTAAAAGCTAGGAAGAGTTATTTTATATACTTCTGACTGCTTTTTACACTTTATCCAAATTTAAATAGTTTTGCAGGTAGGATGTTTTCTGAATAGTATTTTATCCTTTTAAAAAGAAACTTATACAAACAATAAACATTCCAATTTTGCTATAATCAATGCGATTTGAAAACATTTTTGTAAACATGGCATTGTCATTCAAAATTTGTAGCTAAACTTTTACATAACCTTTTTATTTTTTTAGGAATCTTGTTTTGTAGTCATTTAGTTTGTGATATTTTGAAGTTCCTTTTGTATCTTCAATTCTTGCTCAATGTTTAACTCCATTATTTGTAATTAGTTTTCTACCTCATGTTTTAAATAACTTCATGATTTTTTTTATACCATTTACCTATTCATTTCATTATCATTCTGTTAATACTGATTGGTCTTGCAAACATATGAATTATCTTCTTTGCTTTCATTGTAATTCATGTAGTTATACCACTTCATTTTCTTCTGTGAGTGATTGAGATCTGCTTTGTAACAATAAAGTTTATTCTAATTTAAAGTTATTATGTCTTGAATGCTTTTTTTTTTACAAAAGTTTATTTACACAATTTTCAATTTCGTATGGACCTGCAGGCAATGAAAGTGCTTGTATTTGAGAGAAAATCCTGTTTTGCTTGCATTATGAAACGCATCCCAGGATTTTGTCAGAGTTCCCAACCGACCTTCCATTCCTGAAGAAAAATACTGCAAAACTAGGTAATAATTTTAAAGTCTCTATTTTAACTTTTTCTTGAGTAATCCTCGGTTTTTCTGAAGCCCTACAAGCTACACTTGAGGTTCGATTTAATATTTACTTTAACAATTTCTATGCAATTCAAGTCACAAAAACAATAACGAGTACAATTATTACTTGAATAATACAATTGATAAATTTTATTATACTAATTAAAATAATTAGTGCACTCACTTCGGTTTATTTTGGTTGAGTATTAATTATTAAAACTTAACTTGATATACATTATATAATGGATTTATTTTACTTTTGAGGAAAAAATTTTTAATTCTGCATCTATTTTTATCGCATACCTAGCAAAATCAACAATACGATAAGTACATGTGAAATGGGCCACTGAACTGAACTAAAACTCTGGAAGGAGCATCCCATGAAAGGGAACATCCCAGCTGGTGAAGACTATTTTTGGGTCACTTGGCGACAGCTATAAGGAGAATATGTGCCACATTTGGCATGAATTCATCAATCACAATTGACACTTGACTTAACAATTTGGTATTGGTTGTTGTCGGCACAAGCCTAATCGCTCGCCACATATTATTCCTAAAGCTATCGCCAAGTGACCCAAAGACAGGCTTCACCAATTTTTCATGGGATGCTCCTTCCAGAGTTTTAGTTCAGTTCAGTGTAAATGGGCCCATCATTTCCTTGCGGGCTAAATGGCGATGTCTACAAGCCAGATTGAACCAATTTTGTTTGGAGGTGGGGGATCGGCAAATTTTCCACGTGTATTTTATGATATTTCCAAAATAGATGTATAGAAATAGATAATAAAAATTGTCTAGAGTGCTTTAAATTCCAATTTATAAACACTTATCTCTTGATATTTCCGTAAATTAGGTGATAGTTTGCAGTAAAGTTGGTTTAAAAAGTATTCATGCTTTGTGAAAAGTTGGTTTAAAAAATGTTCATGCTTTGTGAGGCTCGCGATAACAATTGAATTTACTTTAACCTTTTATTGGTAACTAAGGATGCTAAGACATATTACAACTGTTAAGATTTATTAGGTTTGGTTTGAATTATCGTCGCACTAGAGCTACACGAGTTAAGAAGATTTACAAAAGTACGCTTCCTCGAGTCTACAAAACACTCAGTACCATTAGATCAACACATCTTGGGGATTTATAAAAATATTTTTTGAAAAATAAAAGAAAATGACGCAACATATTGAACAACATACACTGCTAAAAAAAATTAGAGACGCACTTCGAGTGCTTTTGTTTCTCTTTCAGTCCCAATTTTTTGTTTTCCTAAAAAACTAAAATTTGTTAAATGGATTCATTATGCATCCTGAATGAAATTGCAAAAAACAGGGGCTGAGAATCGTAACTTTTGAATAAATCATAAAAAAAATTCAAACATTAATTTGTTAAAAATAGTTATAATTAATATTGAAACATCTAAAAAATGCAAGCATGGAGAATTTGGAATCAATTTATTTGCTAAAATTGTTAGAGTAAATTTTATTTTACCATGTTTTTCATATTTTCATTTAATTAAAAAAGATATTATTTAAATCTTCAAAAGACATTCTTCCATCTACCGATACATAAGTACGAGCTTAACTTAGTCAGAAAAAATCTCAAAGCTGATGATTCCAAATAGAAACATTGGGGGTGAAAGGGTTTAAACCATGTGTTCCCTTAATTGTTTTGAGCAGTGTATCAGTCACTAGTTATTCTCATAAAAATGTGTATGCAAAATATTGCAGATTAATATGCTATTTAAATTAGATTTGACATAGATTGTGGGTCGAATCGCTTTTCATATTTCATAAATGTATTTCTTTCAAACACTTTTGCGTTCATGAAGAATATACATTGCCTGATTTCCGAATAGCCTGTCGAAGCCCGAGCTTGCTCTTTGAAAATTTAAAGAATCCCCCCTAATGACCCTTTAAAAAATGCTGTGCTATCACCCATTGTTTTAACATATTAAGTTGACAATATAAAGATGTGTATAACAATTCGTGGTACGATAACAAAATTGAATTTCGTTGGCTAATGTACAGTAAATGTAGCCAATTTGATACGAGTTGGTTATCATTATAGCACCGTCATATGTCACTTGTCCCATTAGTTGTACAGGTATTAGCCTGAAACGCAACGATGGGGGCCCCAAATCCAGGGCAGGCTTCCCCTGTTCAAATCTTGCATTTTATGAGCAAGATCGGGTCCTAAGAATATACATCCCGGGTCTGCGACATGCACTCTGCGCCCCTGGATCGCTTGCACGATCCTCTTTCCCCCGGAAAAAGTGGGCGGCTGCGTGCGCACAGGAATCCCTCCCCTACCCCCAATATCTCCCGCTAACACCCACTTGCGCGGGGGCGACCACTTGTCCAAAAACAACATCCCCAAACTAGAGACAACACCAGAGAAGAATAGGAAGCCCGAAAATCCAAACTCTACAGACACCGAGAACTCATTCTGGAGGGAGATATTGAGAGCAACATGCATCCTCATCTCATCGATTGATTGAAATCATCCTAGATGAATCATCGCCAACCTTGAGTCCCCCATCCCCCTGCCCCCCCCCCCCCTCCTCTGAGATCCAAGGAGGATGGATGTCACGATTTACGGTAAGTTTCGTCCATTATCTCCTCATCAACAGTTTATCCCCATTCATTTCTGATGAATCTTTACCGAAATTAGGGGCGGGAAATGCGGTGGTGATGCGGAAGATGCAGTATGGGATGGTGATTTTGGTGTTCGGGAGGATGCAGAGAGGGAATGGGTCTTACCTGCGTATCGATTGAATCGTGACTGGGGTAGGGCATTTCATCGGGTACTATAAATGGCTTCGAGGGTTTAGCTGGGTGCAAAACAATGTCCTTAAGAAGGTGTTGCCTATTCATAAAAGTTTTAAAATAGATGTATCTTGTAAAATCATCAAAAGTATAAAATCCAAAGTTCTCATAAATGATTTAGGTATTTAACTAAATAATTAAACTATACAAAAAATTAACAGTCTAATTTTAAAGGTCGAGAAATTTTTTGCGAATTGAGTTCATGTGAGTAGATATTTATGTATATATATTAGTATGTTGATTTATAAACCCTTATGTATAATTATGTTTAAATCAATTAAATAATGAGTTTATATTTTTATATGCATATTTAAACATTAAAAACTGAGAGAAGGTACTTTGAATATCTTTTTTAAGTGAAGTTTACTGACGTAGAATCGACTTATCTGCTAACATATTATTTTTTATCAGAAATATTCCTTAAAGATTTCATTTACTTTCTTTAATAAGAGAATAGTTCAAACAAAATTCTTGTCAATTAAAATGCAATATAATATTTAAAGCCAAATTTTAATAAATTGTTCTATAAATAGAGATGTATTAATGTGTTATGATCAATGAATTTTGTTTAAAAATCTATAATTTATTATTTATTATGCACAAAGACATATTTAATTAAAATAGTAAGTAAAATAACTATAGCTAATTTTTAAAAAAAACATAATGAGTCAAATAAATATATATGTTGGGTTGATTAGGGTAATGTACTTAATATAAAACGTTCCACCATCTAAAAAATGAATAACTTATAGAATAAGTTGATTTTTTTAACGAAAACCTCACTCGTATTATACATGTTACCTAGTTCATTCTAATTACGTTAACTTTACTTGTTATTTAAACCTTGAAATGAAAAAAAAAACATATCTAGTAGTTACCGATTCACGTATTGTAATGATAAAATAGCATGGGATATATATTATAATGAAATACTTATTCCAATTTTCGTTTAACATTAGGCAAAATGTTTCGCACTAAACTAATCAACAGGCAGGAAATTATTTTGACATGATCAACAGATTTGCCGTTATTTTTTTAGTGCCTAACATTTTAAAGCCACACAATGTGTCATAAAAAAAATAGGGTCCTTACACAGTGTTATGGAAATCTGAACCATGTCAACCAAATTTTTTATTTTTTATTATTTTTGAAGGTTTATGTAACATTTTTTTAAACCCAAAGCAGTTTTTTTATTTCTCATATTATAGTATGGTATATGAAAACCAATTTACAGATTTACCGATTTTATTGTTATAAAATACTGTTTTTTTTAAATATAAAAAATGTAAAGAAATTAAAATGTTCTCTTTTTTTATACCCCAAAAATTGTTTTCCAACTATACAATAAATACTCTTTAATAATAATTTTAATAAAAATTTTGATTCGAAGAACAATTTTCAATAACTTTTCACTAAAATTATACCATTTTATTTTATTATTTTCATTATCTAAAAATGTAACACATTTCTATTTTTATTTAATACTTTAAAAAGAATTCTAAAAATATATCGAGTATCTTCAAGATCTTCAAGTGTTGTACATAACTATATTTGAAAAATAGAAATAAAGTAAATATTGTAAATCGTATTTATTAGTTATTAGTTAAGTAGTTATTTATGTACGTATTGTACAATTACACACATTTTATAAGCATTAACTATGGTCTGTAGTCAATGATAAACAGTTCTAATTAATATTTCTGATCACATTCAAGTAGAAATGAAAATGTAATTGTATTCTTCTGATTCATTGATAACTAACCTAAATAATTTCAGTATTATTTAAAAGGGTAATTTATAAAAAATTCCGTACTTTCTCAATAAATTGTACCCAACATAATTTATTCAACGGACCTTTCACTATTTCTTAATTTAAACTATAATAGTTGAAAGTGTTAATTTTAAGTTACCTCAGATGCAACTGTGAAATATATGTACTAAATTTTGTTACGTTTTTTTTTTATGTAAAGCAACCAATTATTAAAGAAAAAATTTCTGATATTTATTCTTTTTTCATGTGATTCGGCCCTTATAAGTTTGATACATAAGTTGATTTTCTGTTTTTGTCTTTGCAGGAGCAATAGGGCCTGTCGGCGTATTGAGATTGCGACGCTACAAATTTTGCTTGATGTACTTTTAAAAAGGAACTCCTTTTCCGTCGGATTTATCTCGATACTGGGAATCAGGCATTATTTTAAAATAGAAGCTATATTTCATTGCATCAACAAGCATCTAAGGAAGCCATGAGTCCGTTGAACTGTACTTCTCCTTTATTAAATGAAACTTCCCCATCATACACTGTTTTAGAAACCTCTCTAATAGCAACTATAACGACAATTTTAAGCTTAGTGACAATCATTGGAAACGTTTTGGTGATGGTTTCTTTTAATATGGATAAAAGGTTACAAACAGTTAATAACTATTTCTTGCTTAGTTTAGCAGTGGCAGATTTTTTGATAGGCCTGTTTTCTATGCCCATTTTCACCACATATACTTTAATGGAAGGATGGACGCTGGGGCCTATTGTTTGTGATCTATGGCTCTCTTTAGATTATTTATGTAGCAATGCTTCAGTTCTCAATTTGTTGATGATAAGTTTCGACCGTTATTTTTCTGTTTCAAGTCCTCTTAAATACAAGGCAAGAAGAAGTGGACGGCTTGCTGCTTTTATGATAGCTTGTGCATGGATTTTGTCTTTCTTAACTTGGCCTCCATGGATTTTAGCGTGGCCATACATTGAAGGACAAAGATCAATACCTGATAATAGATGCTACATACAGTTCCTTGAAACAAATTCCTACATTACCATTATTACTGCTTTGGTTGCTTTTTATGTGCCAGTTATAGTGATGTGCGTGCTGTATTTCAAGATATGGGTTTTAACGGAAAAGAGAAAAGAGTTCCTCAGTGAAATGTTACGTGAAAATGAATTATCGTCACAGCAAGCTGAAAGTGTAGTGAAGAGAACACGAAGGCATCGTATCAAAGAATTCTTTATATCTTTTTGCAACGTCGACTGTGACGACGGTCCTGACGAAGAAAACATCAGTCCTGGTACCACTCCGACCTCGGTGGACACTCCTGTTGTGGGATCCAGAGCAACGTCTGTGACTATCCGACCGGAGCAGATAGCGTACCTTGACAACCTGATTTCCAAATCAAAGGTAGATGAAAATAAAGACTCCATTTACACTGTTTTGATTCATCTGCCAGAGCGGAGGAATTCCGAAACCGAACTTCAACCATCGGTCACGATGATACAAGGGGAGCTCCCGAAACTCCCGGCCCCCATGAGATCTTCCTTGAGCACCAGCGCTCTCATTGCCAACAGCACAGTGATGAGCCCTCCAATGGCCAGAAGCAATTCCAACGAAGTGCTGAGCGCCTCTCGCCTCAACACAAAACAAGTCAGGATGCAGAGGCCAAATCTGAAGAAAAAGAAAGAGGTAGGCTGTAAGAAACCGATCGATCGCAAAGCCGCCCGGACACTGAGTGCAATTCTGTTGGCTTTCATCATTACTTGGACGCCCTACAACGTTCTCGTCATGATCAAAGGAGTGGAGACTTTCTTCAGCTGCGACGACCACATACCCATGGTTCTCTGGAATTTTTCTTACTACTTGTGCTACATTAATAGCATGGTCAACCCCATCTGCTATGCTCTGGCCAACGTCAACTTCAGGAAAACCTACTGGAGGATCCTGACCTGTACTTGGAGGAAGCAGTCCAAGTTGAGCATCATCCGAGGCCTCCATTCCAAGGCCTCCTGACATAAGGCCGGCAAAAGGCCTCCGCCGATCACCGAAAAGGCAAAACGGCCAAACCCAGTCTCATATCCTACCGAAATGGCGACCTATCGCACAGCTTCCAATGGACATCGCAAGAACTGTAGAGTCGCAGACGTCGTGTGTTAAGTCAATAACACCTTTGTGTAAAAAAGTCCTAAGCACTTAGTACCATTTTACGAGTAGAGATAAAAAGTTGTTTACTGCAACCAAGCTCAGCATTTACGAAAGTATAATATAAATGGTTTGGCAGTGCTACACACTTTTGCTTAGTCCTATTGGACTACTTTAACGATATCACTTTTCTGGTGAAGAGGCCTTCTTAAAAGAAGGTGGTGGTTAAGCTCTTTTTTTTTTTTTTGGCTCAAAAGCTATTGCTTAAGACAAGATTTTTTAGATTGAAGTGTTGTTACAGTCAAGACGCCGGCGAAAGTTATGATTTAAGGATCGACATTTAAGTTGTATTTTAACGTCCCCCATTTATACTTCTATAAAAAGAAACTAAAAGTTTTAAACAAAATCTTGATTGATTAACAATTTTAATTTTTTTAACAATAGTAAAAAAAAAAATTACTTACTAATGAAATTTCCTAAATATTTACCGTAATTAATAAGGGTTAATTGTGGATTTATGATACTTAATTGGCATTACATATACATAAAATTTATAGTATTTAAAATGCTGATGACTTTAAAATACTAGCATTTAAAAAAATCTAAATTGGTGCATTTAAAATTTAAAACTTTTAATGTTATTTTTTCGAAATTTTCACCACAATTACATTTTAAAAGGATTGATAAAATGTTTAGATTTTATTACATACTTTTAAATATAGGAAGTTTCATGATCCAAAATTTTCTAAATTATGATTTAAAGGTTTTTTAAGTACATCAATACTATCGAATCTATGCATTGAAAGGAAAATTGATTAAAATAACTGAAAACATATTTTTGTAAGATCCCTTTAATAAATTTAAATTTTTAACTAACGTTTTTAAGTGTGAAAATTTTCTAAAGTTTTGCAACAAGTAAAATATTTATGATAATTCTTTTTGAAAGAGAACATTACATCCAAAAACTGAATTTGCAAAATATATTTCCCTTTCAAAATTCTTGAATTTTTTCAAGCTTACATTGTTAAACCTAATATATTTTTAACGAGTTACGTAAAGTAATAATTGGTTAAGGAAATATGACAATAAAAATCAACCGATTTAAAAGTTTTATTTACAAAGCTAAATTATTAAACTTTTTTTTATGAATACAATGTTGTAAAATAACATTAAATTCCTTTTTTTTTAAATGTGTTACTGTATTTTTAAGCGCATTCATATTTGAATCACAAATCTACATAAGTAACATCGAAAAATATCATTTAAGTAAAAACCATATTAAACCATAATTCGTACAATTTTATCAAACTTAATTTTTTTAAATAAATATTTGCAATATTTTTTTATGTCTAATTTATGAGGTGCTTGCTCAGAGTATTAAAAATTTATTGTTACAAACTTAGTTTATTTACCCTATTTGATAATCTGTTACAATTCATATGGTACTTCTGTTAATCAAAATGCTTTTCGTACTATAAATGTGTGGTATATAAGTGTGTTAAGTAGATAGTTCCCTTATGTTTAAAGCAGTGTCATAACCCTATAGATTTTCCTATTTATACGACCTCATCTGAATTCTTTTTTGAATAAATATTATTCTTCGATCGGGTGTATTTTTAAAAAAAATTCGACAAATGTTCCATCGTAAACGTTATTTGATTTGAGAAGAAAGTTAAGGTTTAATTGTTATGTGGATAAAAAAGATTAAACTATCCCTCTCTTGAATGCACTCATCATGAATTTAATTTGTTCCACATTTTTGTCCAAAGAATAACTTTTCAATTCCAAAACTGATGAACAAGATAGTTATAAGTGTAAAGATATTGGATTAAGTTTTGCAGATTGAGATCCTCAAGGCTCAAAAATTGTTTTTAGTACAATTACAAATAATTAAATATTTTGATGATGAATGGGTGCAACAATAAGCGAGGAAAAAATTATCATTATTAAATTTGGTTCAAGTTAACAGTCAAAGCTCTTCCTCATTAAAAACATGGTGCTTGTTTGCCTCTTAATGTTTTTATTTAATTCATTTCAAATTGGGATGGACCTAGTCATTTCTTAAAAAAAGCACTAATCCTTGAAGCACAACTTATTGTTAAATCATGTAATTATGTTTAACAGTACTAAGAGCATTTCTGAAGAGTAGACATTTTATGAACACTTTTTCTTTCTGTACTTTTTTGCATGTTCAATCACACGTATCTCAATTTGTAAAATGCATGTCTAGAACGTCGATGATTTGAAAATGACTGTCATATGCTTCTCTAGAAATATAATTTATGAGGTGCGTTTTGAATTGTGTGCTTGTAAAACAATGTAGAGATACCTGATGGAATGCCCATTGATTCAATTTTTGTTAAGTGTTCCAAATGATCAAGGTTCTGAAAGCTTTCTGGGTGCTGCTGTTTTTTTTCCTGGTTTTATTTCTTAAAACTATTGTTAGCTAAACCAGTAAAAATAATTTAGTTTTGATGTGCAAATACCTAAAACTCTATTAGTCAAAAAGTGTATTTGAAATACAAATGGTTGAACACCCCTCTGGAACGCCTTAGTCAAATTTATTTAAGCGAAACATGAATTTGGAATAAAATTTAAAGTGATACATTCTTAAATTGCTATAATAACTGAGTTTGAAAATAATTTTCAGATAGATTCAAATTATCTGCAGCAGTGCTCAATACATGATTTTCAGCGTCAATGATTTAAAGGACATATAAAGGGTAAAGCTCGCTTGACTTTAGTATTAGCGTTGAAAAGCTGCCAGAAAGGTTTTTGGTTACATTTCAGTGGCTAAGGCTTACCGAACGATGATGAAGCTGTTTTTTATTAATCAGTGTTCTAAAAAATGTCTCTTTACCTTTTTATGTTATGGATGGTGCTGTTACATTAAGGTGACTAAAAAACTTGAGAAATGATATTTACAATTTTTTCATGGCTAAGGTTATCGTAAATTACTTAAATATACATAAAATTTTAACTCTGTTTAATAACGAAAATTTTTATGTTTCGTTGCGTGCCATATGAAGCTTAGTATGAATGAATACTGTAAATTTAGATTATTGTGAATTTAAAATATAATATAAAATGAATATTTTTTTGGAATTATATTTTATCATCTGTGAAGGAGTTGAAAGTACTGTTTGCTCAATGATTCATGTACCTTATTATACCGTTCTTACGTGTATTTAACTCATTGCATTTACTTAAGTACTTGAACTGCTCACATTTATTTTAAACGCATATAATGTTTGAAATTGATTTTGTGATGTAATCATTTTGTTTAAAATATTAAAAAAATCGTCTATCTGAACTCCTTTTTTTTTTAAAAAAAAATTACATTATGAAACATACTTCCACATTTCTTAAACAATTTTATGTTTAAGATGCATACTAATATGACATCTTTTTTAAATTTAGATTATTTAAACTATGTTTTCTTCAATAGTTGAGTGCGCAACGTTTATAAGCACGGATGCTACATCAACAAACTGTTGCTAACAAAAAGAAAAGGGTAACTGTGTCTGCTAAAGCTGTTTTAAAGCTGTCCTAAAAAAGTATAACTATTAAAATTAATGTTTCAACAATTACATGAAACCCGTGAAATCCTACCCCTATTTTCATTGCAAACATAAAATATATTTTCCTAAAATGTTATTATAGCTAATAACATAATTCATTTAAACTTACCTTTCCAAAAGTTGCTTGATGAGCTAAAATTACTCGAATTTCTGCTGATATTCACAAAAACAACAACAATAAAATAACATCATACAATGAATAATATTGTAATACCGGCTAACTAACACCCTTTAAGAGGTAACTTTATCGTACATTATCTTTCAAATGACTTAGTCTTGTGCGCCAGCATTTATAGAAAGCAAAACAAACTATACACATACCTGTAAAAGTCGTTTCTTTATCATAAGACTTTTTTCACAGCGAAACAAACTATACACATATCTGTAAAAGTTGTTTCTTTATCATAGGACTCTTTCCACAGCGAAACAAACTATACACATACCTGTAAAAGTTGTTTCTTTCCTATAACACGCTTTCAACAGCGAAACAAACAGTAAAGATACCTGTAAAAGTTGTTTCTTTATCATAAGACACTTTCAACAGCGAAACAAACAAAAAAGATTATCTTCCAACAAAAAGAACTGAACCTGTAAAAGTTGTCTTTTTTTTAGAGCAAAACGTGATAAGTATATTCATAAGTATACAATACTAGGTAAGTATACATGATTCAGTGAAACAAATTTTCAAGTGAGTTTTTAGGTTTTAAGTTTAAAATTGCATAATTTGCTAGCTCTAACATAACTCACTGGCAAGTATTTGGACATCCCTAAACGGTCGAGTCTGGAAAAAAGGATCCATGATTTAAGACATTTTAGCGATAAGGAAATCAATAATGTGAAGTTATTTGTATGTATTTCTACTTAAATTCTACAATGTCCGTCACAAATATTTTTTTAATTATTTAAAAGTTTCTTCTCGGAAATTTTTTGGATCAGCTGGCCTTTTGATTGAGAGACGTCAATGTACTGCTATTAGGGTTTTCTATAAATTGGATAATTTATGACCATCTATCGATAAGTAGCTTCACAACTAATTTTACTTTCAGGCTGGCTAAACGAGCATGAAAAATGTCACATTTTTTCTGCCGATTTTAGCCACACTAGACTTGTGTTTAGTTCCCAAGAATGCTTGGTAATTATTTTATCAATCCACTTTAGAGATGAAAGGCTGAGTCAACCTCGCCCAATCCGGGACTCGATTCACGGATATGTGGCGTGGCAATGCGAAGCACTAAGCCACTGGGCCTCTATATTTTTATGAATTTTTTTTTAAAAAAATTAAAACATGAAATAACAATTATGTATGACACTAAAAATAATTCAATAGGGCATTTTCTTTCAGATTTTATTAGTTATAAGTTTCATTTTTTATGATTTAGCCGAATTGCAAAATAATAAAAAATAACTGGAGATAACACTCTACGTTTTGAAGAAATCTCAATAAATGACCGATATTCGTGGCTAACATTAAGTTAAGAAATATGTTGATTCAGAAATATTCGGTTACAGTTCTCTCTTTTTTATGATTTTGGCTTTAAATTGACAAAGAACAAGATGGTAGAAACTATAATTGTTATTCTAAGCCATTAAAAAACAAAGCCCAATAACATTAGCATAAATAAACACAAATAATTTTCCAGATTACTAAGATAATTCAATGGAGCATTGCTTAAAAAAATTGCTGCAATTCTCTTAGTTTGAGGATTTAGGCTATAAATTGACAAAAAACAAGGTGGTAGCATCATTAACAGGTGATTTTTTTAAGCTAACTAAATTTTCGTGTTATTTTCTAAATTTTTAAATCCCCTAAAACAACCCCTTGGCACTATTTTCTAAACACGTCAAATGTTGCCGTAACGGATGCTAGAATGTGACCCACACACACAAGGAATTTTACATGTCCTTCTAACAGCAAATACGTTTAAAAAACGATAATTTGATTTTGGTTGCAAAAGATTAATAAAAATAGACGAATTCGTGTTTTAAAAGTTTTATAAACAACTGAATTGCCATTTTTAACTTTTTTTTCTAGGGTGTATAAATCTTGTGTGGAAGCAGTTCTCGGTGTCAGTTGGGTAAGTAAGAGGAAGTGGAAAGTACCCTATTTCAGTTCTTGAAGAACTTCTTGTTTTGTTTTTTGAATTATAACAAACATTATTATGATCATTTGACAAACTATCATAAAAAAAACATTTAAATTTTGATTTTAAAGAAAGTTATAGGTATAATAATAGTACTTAATTTCTTTTTTTAGGCATACACACAAGAATTAAAAAAAAATTCACATGATCTATTTTAACCTAATTTCTCACACATTAAGAGTAGTCTATCACATTAATACATTTGTAGAATATGCAGTTATTTTGGTCATCACAGTTTTTTTTTTAAGTTTCTTTACTGAGAACAAG
This sequence comes from Hylyphantes graminicola, assembly GCA_023701765.1. NCBI lineage: Eukaryota > Metazoa > Arthropoda > Arachnida > Araneae > Linyphiidae > Hylyphantes > Hylyphantes graminicola. Next base: position 39,774,902 of record CM043111.1, read on the forward strand.
AAATTAAGGTAGGTTAAGATTCTTAGAACCATGGTCAAGTGACAAGCCAACACCCGAGTAGGCACCCAATGCAACTTTTATGAACAGTCATTTACACCATTTTTAAGACTTGGAAGCATATTTAATGTGCACTCCCTCAGACTTTATAGCAGATCGTCGGCAGGTTTTTTTAGCAATGCCTGAAACCTGGCACCTTTGGCATGTAAGGCAAGCATCTTTAAGACATGGCAGCCCTAAAAGGTAACCAACATCTCTACTTGGAGATTGACAAAATTATTTCAATAAATATGGCAATTTTGTTGGACACAATATGGAGCAGACGCTAGAGAGATCTGCAGCAAAAACTGAACAAAAATTAATAAATATTAAATTATAAAAGAAGTATGCCAAAAGGTGTTGAAACTTATTACTAAATATATACTATCTCTTATTATATGACACTATGTAAAAAATCAAATGCAAAATGTAGTAGTGTAGATAAATTATAAAATTGTCCACAGTAATTATATAAGGTTTTTATGTTTCCATTGCCGATAAAACACATCTTCGGTTATAGCTTAAACTAACTTGTTTTAAAATCATATTGATAATTAAATCCTAAATTTTTGAATGTTTCATTAATTTTAACTCAAAAAGTAATATTTGTCAAACAAAACTTTTCTACCAACAGTGAAATATAATGAAATTTTGTAAGACATCTCTTGTAAAACAGTCCTACTGATGAACTCCCCCCCCCCCCCCCTTAGCAAAACATATACAACAAAAATAGAAAGTGCTCTAATATTTAGAAAATAATGCTTATTAAAAAAATTCAAACACAGTACTGAACAAGATGAAATTTTATTATCAACTGTACACGGATTAACCAGAAAGTACAGAAAAAAATAAAAGGGATCAGGAGCATTTTACGAAATGAATGAAATCTGCACAGGTATCAGTGTGTTTAAAGGATTTTAAGATACTATATTTCTGCATACTTAAAAACTTACATCAAAATAATAGTTCACACTAGATTATAGATGTACACTGTTGCTACAAAAACAATGATTTTTTATTAACTGGTGTAAAAACCAATGAAGCACAGTGGTACACCAAATTGTAAACAAGTCATAAAAACGTGTTGCAAAAGTAACGCATTCAGCAAAAGAGTAAGTAGTAGAAACTCATATAGCATAAATATTGTACACTGAATTCCAAATAAGAGAAAATCATGGTTATAAAAAAAAATAACAATACTTTTTACATTAAGGTTTCTTCTACAGTTATTCAATAGTTCGCTACTCAATAGTGTTGCATAAATTAGATGACACAAAAAATTGGGCCACAAACATTTGACAGCGGGAAATGCAGTGTTTTTGAAACGTATGACAAATCTCCACTTCTGCAGCCAGCCGATAAAAGTTTGACAGAATCTAGGTAGTACAACAATGGAATAATTTCTGCAGCACTGCTTCTTACAGAAAGTAGTCGGGAGTGCGCCTTGTGACATGGGGTTCGCCTCTCCTGGGGGCAGGGTCAAACTGGAGACTAAAAAAAGCAAGGATCCCATTAATTCACGCAATAGCCACATGCTAGTATGAGAGAAGAAAACTTCATAAGGCAGCACAAGGGTGTTTTACAACACAGAACATGTTAACCGTTAAGGCAAGAAGGGGCCATCATATAAGAATTAAGAAGGTGAACTTGATTGAATGTAGCTAGACAGGGTTTGACTCAATTTAAAAAAGATAACAGGGTAGTTACAAAATCCTAGAAAAAAAGTTCCCTGATATTTCCATGATTTCCCTAATACTTTCACAAAAATTTCCCTGATTTTAAAATAACATAGAAAACATGCAATACACACAATTCAATCCTGATATCGCAGGAATTAAGACTTTCCAGATTATGGGTTAGCCTACCCAACTTTCCTACATTTCCGAAAACTACCTACACTTCCGAAAATCAGAATAAGTTTAGAGGAATCCTGTGATCAGAAAATCATTTTATAATATGATTTCGGGAGATAGATTGATCCTTCCTCCAAGATTGGTTCTTCAGGCAAATGGGATCGACGAGATTTCTTTTTTTATCATGTGCCTGTTAGTAGTAACCATAAGAACCTAAACCTAATGTTTAAGAAATCCAAAATATAAAAAATTCCCTGATATTTTGAAAAATTCCATGAGAATTCCCTGACATTTACAGAATTAAAAAGCTCCCTGAGAATTCCCTGATTACCAGGTTCTGTCACCACCATGGATAATATGGTAAATTTGGGCTTAAACTCATCTTGAGGTGTAAAACACCTCCCTGCATATTGACAGTTAAGAAGACACCGTCATAAAACTGTCATCATTTACAGTTATGCAAAAATTTCATTACAAAATTTTGTAACAGTGAAAAAACTGATTTTAGTAACAGTATTATAAGTAAAACTGAATAATGAGATCATTTAATCTATCAAAACCACTGTCATAATAATCATGTATGATCTACATGCAGAAGTTTTATAATATCTTCATAAGCTAAAGCTTTTTTTAAGCTCTATAAATAAACTAGATCACTTTAAAACAAAAAAGGACAACTTGATAAGACAAAATAAACTATACTTACAATGAATATTTTAAAGCATCATCTAATTCCATTATTGCAGCTTGATTACCACAGCGGTAACAGTAATTTGGCGCACTAAATATGGTAACCACATTTCTATCATGACACCAATTATAACCCTACAACAAAATAAGTGAATGTTTAACAACTAATCATAGTAAAGTACAATTCAGCCAATAATCTTAAAGCAGTTTTTCGTTTTGTATCATATCTTACAAAATAAAGACCACCTTAAAAAGCAAATTATGCTGCAGTAAACGAGAAATATATATAGTTAAATATAAACACAGTACACAGCAACTTTTCTAGTTTAATTACAGTGCAAAATGTAACTTTCCAAGTCATTCAAAACATAAAAATAATATTTCAACTTTTATCATCAATTCAATTAATTTTCAAAATGTTTTCTTACAAATTTCACACTAGAAGAGTGAGAAATGTGAATTCAAGATCTTTTTGTGGATTGTAGGATTTCATAGAACACACAGTATAGGTAAATGGCCAAATGGTAAAAAGTCAGTTTTTCAGAAAAATCATCCGAAGTTTATTTTATAAATGATTATGATGCAATTTTTTAATAATAGAAAAAATAAGAATCCAATAACTGCATTCCAATTATTCTACCAATCAATTCAAGTTTTATCTAATCACTAGAAATTTAATTTTTAAATATTATTGCAGTTATAGCTTGAAAAGTCATACAAATTAAATAGGTCCGCTAAGCGGTGAAATATGTACTTGATAAACAGAATTTCACTGATAAAAACTATCTAAATACAAGTTTCTTTAACATCCTAGTGACCAGACAACCTCTAATATTTCAGTATTTAAACTATTATAAATTTTCTTTCAAAAAATTAATTTCTCAATGGAAAATGAATATTAAAAACCGAATAAAGTTATGATGAAAAATCACAATGCAAACTAATTCAAATATCTGACGACTAACTTTCATAATGTTTTCCTTTTTTTCAATACACCATATTTCTTCAGTCAGAATTTGCAAATGAAATTTATTAGCAAGAACTTTACTTTTTATTTTGGTTCTTAACTACAATTTTAAAGTTAAAAGCTACAATTTTAACTGCACGAGTCGCACCAAGAAACAGGGGTAAAAAAAGTGAAATAGGCATCATTTCAAAAATAAGTTACCAAAAAAAGTGACTTTAAACAAAGAACTCATCGGCAAAATATTGACTCCATATATTAATATCTTAAACTATTATCAACTTATGATTATTATAATTATAATTAATATTTATTAATATTTATAAATTAACTAGTAAAAAAACAATTGCTAGGTAAGTGAAAAAAGCTTATTGTACAAGTAAATTTTTTTTATACTTATCCTTATAAAATATACCAGGAAACTAAAAAATAGGCAGACAATTACCTCCATAACTAATTGATGAGCTCGAGCTACAAGTGTTAATCCATTGCTGTGGTTGAAAGTTTCGGATATGTCTTGTCCAAAAGTGTAGCCGGCTCCTCGAGGAGATATGCCCCAGCCACCTCTGTCATCAGGATCAGACCATAGCAAATCACACATGGGGCCCTAGAATTAAGAGGAATATTTTTTAGAAAAATGTATGATAATAAAGCTAGAAATTACTTTCCCATCTTATTCTTGAACACTAATCATTTCGCTTTAGGTAAGACTTTATATTGCATCATGTTTTTTGTTATACAGAAGAACCACGACTGTCTGTCCCTCTTTTATCTGGAACTCTGTTTACTGACTGTCCCTAAGCCAACGTCAAAACATTTCTCCCAATAAGTCATTGTAACTTGTTCACAAAAGAAACCAGTTTCAGGAATATACAGCAATTCTAAAGTGAAGAATAAATGCCGATAATGAAATTGGCAAACTTCCGTGATTCCAAAATCAGAAATCTTCTGCGATTTTGAAATTGAAATTATTAGTTGATTCTGAAATTACAATTCTGTACCGATTCTCAACTCAGGAAATCGGAAAAGTGTGGTGATTATAAGATAGGAAAACTTCAACAATTCCCAGCAATCTTAAATGTTCGGGAAACTCCATGTATCTTCTAAATGCTGAAAAATTCAAAATGTTTTAGCACTTTCTTTCCACCGACTTTTGGTGCTCCTCTGTACTATAAGGAGGATAAAAGGGTCATTTAAATTGAAAATAAAAATCACTGGACTTGGACCCTTTTGAACCCTGAATCAGTTACTTAACAAACATAAGAAAATTACTTCATGAGGAACTTCTTGAAGACGATCCAGAGCACGAATATGGTCTAAGGTGTCAATAGATGGGGATAATCCTCCATGCAAACAAAATATCTGAAATACAATTTAGTAAATTAACAAAAAAAAAATTAAAATCAATAATATATTGTACATTATAGAACTAAAACTTGAGTTAAATTTGCATTAGCAGGCCCATTTTAGCTCTTGTGACCAATGGACCGGGTGGGGCTAAATATATGTGCCTGATAGGTGGTCACTTTCAAGTCGAGCAGTCCTAATGCTCATTTTGACATTTGGATGAAACAATAAGTGAACCACCCCGGACCCGTGGCATGGCAGCGCGAAGCACTAACACTAAGCCACTGAGACATTTTATTAGGTAAAATTTAGTTTAACTGTATGAATGACAATAATATGTCTTTTTTATCTTTAAAAAGTGAATACTTAAATTTGTGGAACTTTTTAGGGTTATATTTTAAACATTAAACACAATTACATTTACATTTTTATTACTGTGCACAGCTTCCCCAAAAATATTAAGAAAATTTTTTATGTTAAATTACAGCTTTTTAAAATAGGCACTACTAGACTTGTTATTATATTTAGCATTTTCTGTGACAATAAGACAAAAATGTTATTTACCTGTCCATCTACTAAAGCAGTTAATGGTAAATAGTCAAATAAATCTGTGAAATATTTCCAAACATTAGCATTTCCATATTTACGAAGACACTCATCATAAAATCCATACACTTGAGTGATTTGTCTGCTTTCGTGGTTTCCCCTAAGAATTGTTATTCTTTCCCTATAACGTACCTAAAACAAATAAAGACACATAAGAAACTAAACTTTTTTAACGAGCCATATCTTTAAATAATTAAACATGATGTACCTTCAGAGCCACTAACAATGTTACGGTTTCAACAGAATAGTATCCTCTGTCAACATAATCACCCATAAATAAATAGTTGGTATCTGGAGATTTGCCGCCAATTCGGAACAGTTCCATCAAGTCGTGGAATTGACCGTGAACATCTCCACAAACTGTCACAGGACATTTTACTTCTTGCACATTGGATTCTTTAGCCAGGATTTCTTTAGCCTGGAATATAAAATTCAGCTTTAAGGATGACACACATTAAATTTTTAGTTCACTAAATAGTAAGTAAAATATATAGATTTAATTACTAATGTTTAACTTGGTATAGTCTGTCTATTTACTATTCGAGCATCGAAAAGATTTTCTCCCATCCATTCGCTTGGTTTTCTACAGTGGTGGAAATTGATTTATGAACTGGCAGTTTTTTAACAGTATTTCTTTATGAAATGCGTTTTTATCGATTTAAATTTCATACACTATACAGTCTTTGTATTATAAATTATATCCGTAAATAAAATTTTATATAATTTCGTAAAAAAATTATTTTATTGATATTTTAGTTTTAGCATAGGGAAATTGATTTATGAACTTTTACATTCAATCTCACTTAATAATTGCTAAAACTATTTTTTTTTCGTTATTGCTTCCTTGATTTGTATTTTCATAGACAACACGAAACTTTGGGTCAAGTTTTGGTCAAGCAATTTCCAGTTTTTAATGATTAAGTCCTTCTATTCAATAACTGATACGCACTCCATTGACACCATACTCCATTTGAGTAAATTATTCATACCAATTGATCTCAGACATCATTCTTTGGGTTTAAATCATGGCTATTGGCAGTATGATCTAAATGAACAACATTTTGTACATTAAACCAGTCTTCCATTTCCTTGAAATGTGGATACTTGCATTATCATGCATAAAAATATAATCAAAAGTATACTTTTGCCACGCAAAAAGGAATCAAAGAATTTTTTTAGAACTAATCTGCAATAAAGTGATGTTTGTCAGCCCTTCAGAAACAAAACCTTGTTTTTTCAATCATAAGATATCGTTGCCCAAGCCATCGAACTTCCACCACTAACATTTCCGCCGAAGACAGATCTTGGTTATCTTCGAAGATCCTTTCAATAACAGTTTTAAACCATCACGTCCATCCAAATTGAATTTTTTTTTTCATCAACAAATTTCACTTTTTTCCCATTTCTCTCAATGCACCCCCACCCAATAAATTTTCATGTAGTTATGACCATATTTTAATAGCCTGTTTTATGGTGAAGAGTCAGCTTTGGACCAGCCTTCATTTTGGAACATTTCAAGTTCGACGACGATATCAATATTTGTCCAACTCTTCTGGAAGTTACAGGAAGTGATAGTTCATAACAAATTCGTCCTATAATGCACAAATGCAGCCACAAATGGTAACTTTTTGGGATACAAGTCCAATAATCGTGCTTTTGTGCCTCGTCCCACGAGGGTTACACCTTTTTTAATGATGGTTTTTGCCGCAGTCAGAATGATTATTCAAATATTTATGAATTATATTCATTGATCGTACAATTAATATGCTGATTTCTCTTACAGATTTGTTACAATATTATATAAGGGTCATTTTTTTCCTTTTTGGCTTCAGGCAGTCCCGCAAGCTTTCGTATTTCGTAAAATGGGAATAAAACAGATAAATTTCAACAAAGTTGGCCTTAATCTTATTTATAAGCAATGATAGTAAGCTCCCCTGAAGTTCAAAGAACTAGTTAAAATATTTGGTACCTGGGTTCAAAATAAATTTGAGTTCATAAATCAATTTCCACCTTTTGACATGCTTAAAATCTAAAAATAGATATATTTTTATTTAATATCATTTTTTGAAAAAAATTATGTGTGAAAATCCTTTATTATACTCTGAATATACAACACACTAAGTTCGAATTGTGAGCACTTAATACAAAGCGATATCTGGTGAAAAGAATGTTAGTTCATAAATCAATTTCCACCACTGTAGGAAACAGGTAAAGCATCACTTTTCTAAACCTAACACGTTAAGGTTCTGTTGCGAGGTTAACAATCCTAACAGTTAAAACTCAAAAAGGGTGGGGGAAAATCCGAATCCGCGACCCTCACACCCGAAAAACACATGCGAGGAAAATGCTTTTGAGGCTTGTATTCTAGATAGACCTACCATAGCCAGCGGCAAGAAAAAACAAATTTGTTGAAAAAAATTACAATAGCATATTTAATTGAAATTCTTCTATATGACAATGAAAGCAGTTATTAAGAAGGTTAAGCCAGAAAGGATGCTAGGTTTGACAGTAACGGCCAGCTTTAGAAATTGACAAGAGGACAAAGTTGCAACAAAAACAATAAATTATACTGTCAATATAGAGCTATAGTCCGACCACGTTAACTTGGCAATCAAAATATTTTGATTGTGGAAGATTCCACTTTGAATTGAGGTTTTAAGCCGAAGGAGGAAGGGTTGCCGGCTCAAGGCATTTGGCGAGAATAGGGTTTGTTGGTGTAGTGCGATTGTAAATAATGTATCTCACTAGAACTGCACATCAGTTATCGGCTACAGAAGATTGTTGTTGATTGCTAGTAGCGGTTAACGATTACACATGTATTTCTTTGATATTTTGAATCGTGAAATAACTAAATCTATGATTATTATACAGAAATTAAAAAACCATTGCTAAAAAAAAGTTCAAATTTAATAAACAAACTCGTAGTTAAGTTATAAGTTCCACTGAGTATATTTTCCAGTATATTTCTATGATTTTTTTTTCATTTTGATGAAGGGTTTTAAAACTTAAAAATATGACTGTGACTAGGAATTACACCGAGGGACGCTATAACTTAAATATTAATGGGAAATATAAAAGTAATCCTGATGCAAGTTCGATCTACCCTTCGATTGATAGTCTGTTTCTAAACCTTAAAGAAATATGCGCACAAAAGGAATGAATCGCCAAACATAGTAACTCCTGCCCAAAACCAAAACCTTCCAAACCTTTTTTCGAAGTGGACTGGTCCACCATCAAAATATTTTGGTTGCCAAGTTATGGTGGTCGGACTATATTTGTCCCTTTATTTATTTACTTACAGTAATAAACATACTATTAGATTCCGAATTTTTCATATTCTTACCAAAAAGTCAAAAACTGAAGTATCAAACCAACGGTTTCTAACATATAAGGTAAGTGGATATGATGCAGTAAGACTCATAATACAAGGTAGGTCAAAATGGGGAGATACTGGGATACCTAACTTTTCCATTTTCAATTGTTGCATGTTGTCTTATAGTTGATGCTTACCTGTTTGAATCATGAATGCGAAATAGAAGAAAGATCGTTAATTATTATATCTAAGTCAGAATTTGGTACAGCCCCTAAGTATGCTACAAGAATATGGAGTTCAAAACATATGGCAATTAAGGTCATACCACATAAAGGCTTATTAACACAGATTCCACATAAAGGCTTATAAACACAGATTCCACATAAATGCCATGACGACTGAAAGCTTTATTTTTTATTTATCTATTTTCTATGTTACACATGTACAGCTATTATGGAGTAATCCAAACAAGGTTTTGAATTACTATCACACTATCTGTAGAATAGACCCCTCAAAATTTCTCCAACAAGTTTAAGGAGATAACAAAATGTTGAAGTTCCTTCAATATTGCATGTTAATTTTTTATTAAATTCTTTTACATTAAACAGTTATATAGCATTTATAAATTGCTGTACTCATTTGGATGTGTGCTTGGTGTAGAATGAAACAATTTACTAAAGAAATTGCTCACAAATAACTGCAATCATTCAAAATAAACATACTTTCTATTTCAAATGATCATTAGTCTGAAATCCTTAATATTATCAACGAATGAGTATGACTCAGAGATAATTTTACAAACATTGAAGGCTTAACATACGGTCTTGTATTGACATTGTTTGTACACAAATCATAAAGTACCAAACACAATATATAAGTCGATCATTCATAATAATAAAGCTTTTAGTTGGAATCAAGTAAACGGTTTCGGTCAATCAAAAGCTAGTTTATTAAATAGTTAGCGTTAAATTGAAGATTTGATTAGCTAGATTAGGTGGTACGCATCTGAATTTTTATTAATGAATGGCAAACTAATATAAAAAGTTTACTTTTACCGCAATAAAAATATTCATCATGTAATAAATAACACTAGTTACACAACAGTAGTTAAATTGTCATACCTTTTCACAAAGTGTTTTGACTTGATTTTCAGTTAGCTGCTTACATTCGTTTAGCTGCTCTATCCAGGAATCGAGTTCTTTAAGGGCGTTCTTTTCCTCCATTTTTTACTTTTTAAAGTTAGTTCAATCGTATATTTTAAAATGTGACTTTCACTATATCATTTGATAAGCCAATATTTGTTGATAGATCAAAGAATTCGTAATTGACAAACTTCACCCGAAAATATGGCCTCCATACATTGTTGAAAAGAATGACGTCACGAACGATTATGATTTCTTTAGACAGAAATAGAAAAAAAAATCATCCAAATATTTTTAAATACGAAATTCTTCCAACAACTTTAATTTAACAATTTGTAAAAAAATTTAAACAACTTAATTATTAAACTTTTTTTGGAGAAAATATTTTATCATTCACATAATAAACACTCTCACTGTTTTCCAAGAAATTTGTTCCAAACCAGAAAAGTGAAAATAGGTGCTTTTTCGTTGCTCTTGCCACCCCCCCCCCCCACACACACACACCTAAAGAATGAAGAAAATTTATCCAAATGTTTTTTTAATAAAATTCTTTCAACAGCTTTAATAAAAAAAAGTAAATATAAAAGACTTTAAAACTATCATTACATGATTTTTTTTCAACTATCGAAGGTACACCGACCCACACTTTCTATTTCAAATATTTGCTTCATGAAATTACTTTAAACAGACACAGGTCCCAAAATTTCTTTACCTTATTAAAAAAATCAACTAATTTAGTTGACATTGGAAGATTTTTTTAACAAAATTTTTTAAAAAATATTTGGGAGAAAGGGCCCCGGTAAAAGGAAAGCTTTAATTTGTACTTACCTGAAATGTATTAAAATACGGTTCGCAATAACCCCTTGTAAATAAATTATTCTAACTTTCCTCTAAAAAAATAACCTGCAGCTAAAAAACTTCAGGGTATGAAGCAGTTTACCTTCAGCACCTAACGCAAAATTAAGATGCATCCATTCTCCATTGTTTTCTTTTCGTTAGTGGAATAAATGATGCTAGGGGGATATTTAAAAAAAAAAGCTTTCTAAATAAACCTGCTGCATACTCTGAAGTTTTATAGCTTTCTATATCGATGTTTTATAGTGTAGAATTTTTTTAAAAGGAAATTTAGGGCAATTTATTTGCAAGACTATGCTGAAAAATGTTTTTCATTAACTTTCCCGAATGAACCTTTATTAAAGATTTCCTTTCAATGTCCATAACCACCAAATATTTATTATTATTTTTTTTATAAATTGTCGTGATGTTTCTTTTGTAAAAATAAATTTTCAGAAAGTTACTCATGCTATTTTAATAATTGGCAATTTTTTCAGCAGAAAGAGCAAAAAGCATTTAATTATATTTATTAAAAAAGGCAATAGCCTTTATTATTTTTTCGTGGAATATTTGTGTATGTGTTTCGATGTTGTGTATTTATCAATAGTATCTCCTGAAAAGAAAGATTCCTGCTCCAACAGGAATTTTCTAAGAATATTTTACTTATTAAATGTTTTAAATGCCAACTTCTTGTGCTGTAGGTTGTTCAAAACATTTGTTAAACAAAGCTTGCAAAGGTCATAATGATAGCGACACCGAGGCAACCAATAAAATCGTATTACTTAACCAAAACTGCAGATTTCATAATGATAGTGACACCGATTGACAAATTGTAAGAGGTGGGGAGTGGAATCAGAGAACTATATTTAGCATTCAAGTATTGAATGGAGCTAAATATTTATAACAATTTAATTATTATTAAAATGAAAAATAAGACAATTGTGGTTTGATTTCACTCTCAAAATGAGACTTTTCATTTTCTGTTGTGCTTCATTTTAAGAGTTCTTTTCATGCAATTATGTTTATTTTTTCTATATATTAAACTTTATTGGTTTTAATTCGATTAAATTTCAAGTATGCAAAGAATTACGAAAACGCCAACATTGTTGGAAAAATTTGTTAAAAAAAATTATATTCTGTCTTTTGAGGAGAACTCAAAGACAGGTAGATTGCACACAAAATTCATTTTAGTGAGATAAGAAAGTCTTCATAGCAAATATAATTCCTGAAGGACCAAAAAAGATCTTATCTAACCAAAAAAAAAAAATGTAAAAGCTAGTTTAATTTTTTAATAAACAATTTTCTAATGTACCAAAAATAAAAGACTGCTTTATATTTATTTATTTTTAATCATTATCGAGTCTATATGAAGGTCTATAGTGTTTATAAATTGCATACTAACTGCATTTAAAGTATGCGATTTTTATTTTAAAGCAAGGCAAATAAATTAAAACACTGAACTTTCCTTTTTAAAAAAAATATGCACATCAGTATGGACGTCATATTATTAAAACTTTTTATACGAATTCAAGAACTGAACTGAATTAATGATTGTTTTCCTCCGAAAATCGAGTAGCGACGGCCTCGTTGAAAATCTGATCCCGCTGAGGGTGTTTGGCTAATATTTCAATCCTTCTTCATCTTTTAATTGATTTGATAATATAAAGAATAATCATGACTGAACAACTGCAATTAAGAGGTACCTTGCGGGGCCATAACAATTGGGTAACCCAAATTGCAACCAACCCGAAATTTCCCGATATGATTTTGTCTTCGTCGAGAGGTATGTGTCACAATTTCAAATGTTTTCTGTCGATATGCGAAATGTTTGTAATAAAGTAATCAAATATTTTCCCTTTATTAACATTGTCTGATACGGGTTAGGTTGAACCTTAAATGTGCCTTATGTTTGCGATGACAACTATTGTTGTCAAAGTATATTAGTTCATTTATGCATTGAAAACTATTAGATCAAGTTGCTCATTGTCGATCATAAGTATCCTGCTCTTAAAATATACATAAGATTCAAGTTGTTGTTGCTAACTTAAACTTGCTAACTTCGAAAAGTCGCAATAGTCTTGAGTTTCTCTAATAACTAGTGTTGCTGTGACCTATTCACATCAGCACCCTTAAAATTCGAGTTTAAATCAAGCAGCTTAGTTTTTACAATCATTATTAGTACTATCAAATTTGAAACAACAGCGAAAATAGGATCCAAGTTTATTGTTCATCTTCTAGTTAAAAAGAGAAACTATTTGTCGAATATTTTGGTTTAGCACATATGTTTACAGTTAACTAGAGCATACCTTGTACAGGGTGGGCCGAATAAAAGTGACCCGTCTTAGAAGAAGTAGGAATAAGAAAAAAAAATGCAATAACAAGCCTTGCCAATGATTTGAATTCTTTGGCTTTGCAACGATGATGTATTCCCGCAACCCTATCTGACCGTTATATTGTATTTGCTCATTTTAGTTGGGTTGTTCTGGTTTCTGTTCTGAAAAGTCGCCAGAATACTAACTGTTGGCGCATGTACAGAAAGTTTGCCAATACTTACCGTACAGTAAATTACTACCCAAACCCCATAGAGTTAGCCACACTCTGATTAACTGTCAGTGACATCTTCATATGTACACTAATCAACTTGCACTATGCTTTAAACTTTCCAATAGTCCTTGTGTAGCTCTTGTGCAATGTCAATGCAATGAATGCAAAAACAGGTTTACCATGTGAAGCCACCTGACTTGGATTTCTTCAGGCGGCTTTAATTGTTTCGCTCACCAAGCATCTCCATTGCATTCCTAGCTCCATGCCGAGCCCCCGGTATCAGAAACCTTGCAGCAATGCTGCGGCCCGATCGGGGGGGCCTCGGCCATATTGCCGAACTTTCGGCAATCCGTAAGTCGCGAAACTCCGGAGGACCGAAGGTCGCGGAACTCCGGGGATCTGAAAATTATTTTATATGTATGCACATAATATTTATATTTGTGCACCTAAGCCACAAGACTTCGTCCACCTGGCATAAAAACTTAATTTCGACCTCTGGAGTTTTGTAGGATTAAAGCTATTGATAATATCGAATCACGCTGGGGGGGGGGGGTCCTTATTTCTTACAGCCAAATTTTTCCCCTTACATCACAACATCACATGCTGCAGCCACATTCAGAAAGTTCTGCTACTGGGGTCGAGCCACCCTGTATAATGGACATAATTTCATTTTCTCTGTGCATAGTTGGTTTGATAACCGCCCTGTTGGGTGACATTATTATTTCAACCCTCTAAAATTCAAGTTGCAGTAATGTACTGGCAGAGTTCATTCTAGAACTGAAAAAGGGCAGGGTGCTTTAAACATAAAAAGGGCACTTGCAGAAGTTTAGGGCACATAGTCTAAGAGCACTTGCAAAAAGTTTAGGGCATCTAAAATGCGATAAAAAATAAATTTTTCGGATTTTTAGAAAATACACTCGCATACCAAATTAAATACATATTATTTTACTACTCCATCATTTTATGAAACATCTTTTCTAGTAAGTAAGAACACGATGAGGCACTTATGCCTAAAAATGAGCCAGAACTGCAAACAGATCTACTAAAGCGAAGTGGTGGAAATCATTAATGCTACTAATCAAACAAACGGGTTTTGCTTGCATTCAGCTCTAGCATTCAAAATTAAAAGCATGGGTCATGCACTTTTTTCAAGTGTAGTAGAACTCAAAATATTCGAAGAGGTGCTGATTATAAGAATGTCAGAAAAGTTAAACTTGGCCGACCTGTTACTGTTCCTCTTTATATTCCATGTCATGTCTTAATTTTTTTTGTACCCACAAAAAAATTACTAGGCATGACATCTAACAGAGACAGACAGAAAAAAAATAGGCCGAGTAATTAAGTTATAAATCGCATGTGAAGTTTAGTGCACTTTTTCCAACATAAGTTGAAAGAAAAAAACTATTACAAAAAGCTCCAACTGAAACTGAAACAAAAGCTATAACCCAAACTACATCTTACAATTTAGATTTGGTTAAACCGAAATTAAAACTTCAACTCATTATGTAACAGCCCAACAGTACATTAAGTAATTGATTAAAATATACCTTTTCTCCAATTATCCAAATTTTCAATTATTTATACGAACGTGGTTTGGTCCCAATTCCAATTGCTATGGATAATTGGAGTTCTACAGTACTATTCAAGAATTTTTTTCAGAAAAATTCAAGAACTAGTAAGTACTAACAACATTTTGAATGTATAAGCCAATACTCCATTAAAAATACAACTAAAACCAATCTCAAATCTGAAACCCCAGTATAAGACAAAATAAAAAGGCCCGACAGTTTCAAAAGTAAACAAAAAAAATCCCCCTCATTCAACCTGCTCTTGCGATCACAAGGTCACGACTCAAAACGATAGATTAGAAGAAAAGATTCTGGTTGGTCCAATTAGTCCTGTACCAGAGCTACAAAAGTATTGCGACACTCTTCCCGATCACGCAAACGCATCAAATCCAGCGAACTGTCAATCATTGAGTATAGGCAATGTGACGTCATAAGTAGATTTCTAAAAAATTACTAGGCCGCAAAATAATCAAATCAAGAAGCATGAACTGCATATTTTTGGTCCGGTTGAAGATGATCCTCTTTCAATAGGGGATTGCACCCGTTGGTCGATATTTGAAGACATCTTATTGTAATACAATCCTAATTCATCCTTTAAATTTTAATTAAAATTTTTACTTTTATTATTAAAATCTATTATTTAAACTTGTTATTTATCACAATTTAAGTTTAGTTTTCATCGATATAGACCGAGAATGAAGGAAAGAATTTTTTTAGGTTGGCGGGTGTTGTGGAAACCCCTTGTCACGGCATTATTTTTGCTCAAAATTCTCGATCGTCTATCTAATTCTAAAATCGATTATCTTAGGTATTTTTTAATAATTAAGCTTAGAAAAACGGGTTTAAAAGTATAATATAACCTAGGTTAAATAAACTTTTGAAAAAGAAAGTTGGATAAGAGTAATTTTTGAAAAACTTGGGAAAACGCGGACATTTTTAAAAGAAAATCGGCAACGAGGGCGGGATTTATTTTGCAAAAAAGGGCAACGAGGGCGGGATTTATTTTGTAAAAAAGGGCATTTAGGGCGGGATTTATATTAAAAAAAGGCGGGCAGGGCGCCGCGCCCCGTGAAAAACGCCTAGAATGATCTCTGGTACTGGATTTGGTTACGTAGTCCACATTATTTACCCTTTGTTCAACAAGATGCCCCCGACCTTAACCTATGAAAGTAATCCTAATGCCAAAGAATAATTTAACAACCACTAGAAACTTGTAGTTTTGAATGTTAATCAAAATGGTCTTACCTATATATGTTATATATTTCAGACAAGACTCTGATCATGTGGAAATTGACAAGAGATGATACAAACTATGGCATCCCTCAGAAGCGTCTCCGTGGCCATGGCCATTTCGTTACTGATGTTGTTATGTCTTCTGATGGACAATACGCCCTGTCGTGCTCTTGGGACAAAACTCTCCGTCTCTGGGACCTCACATAGTAAGACATATTTTTTGTGTTTTGATTTTTGACATGAAACTTGGGCATTAGCCGAGTGTGTTGTCATCTTGAAATGGCAACGCTTGCCCAAAACTGGAAGCAGTGTTGGAGAATACAAAAATCAGAAATAAACGCTCCCTGTGTAAAAAAGCAATTTATGATGAACTATACCAAATTATTACAATTTAAGATTACAGTAAACTCCCGATTATCCGCGGAATTGGGTGGCACGGTTTCCGCGGATAAGCGAATTCGCGGATAATCCGCAAAAATGAAGAAAATGCCTACAAACAAAATTTCTTCTGTTGTTTATTAAAGTAAATTACAGTAATCGTATACAGCATGTACAATTTTACTACTTCAAATGTCTATTACTGTCGTTTCTCTGCGTTCATACTGCAAGCTTCTTCTTCTTCTTCTTCACAAGCTCAACAGCCTTTTGCAGGCCAAGGCTGACTCGCTGATCCTCCTCCAGTTGGCCCTATTAGCCGCAATGGCTCTCCATCGGTTGACTCCTAATATTTTGAGGTCCCTTTCGACATCGTCTAACCATCGTGTGGGTGGTCGTCCCCTACGTCTTGTACCTTCAATTTTGGAAAAAGTCACTTTATTGGTGGGAAAGTCCTCGGGACATCTGTACAGATGGCCCAGCCACCTAATTCGGGATGCTTTTATAGTTCTCACTATGTCGGTCCCGCCAAATTTACCAAATTTTCTGTAAATTTCATAGTTGTAAAGTATTCTCCACTCATTGTTCTCCTTAATAGGTCCAAATATTTTCCTTAGCAATTTTCTTTCAAATATTAGCAATTTTTCTTCTACTGATTTATTGAGGGTCCAGCATTCACTTCCATATAGGACAATAGGTCTGATTAAAGTCTTATAAATGCTCAACTTGGTGTTTACAGAAATAAATTTAGACTTAAATTGGTTTCTGAGGCCATAAAAACTTCTATTAGCCATGAAGATTCTATTATTTATTTCAATTTTTAGATCATTGCTTCTTGAGATCAGAGTTCCCAGGTAGGTAAACTGTTTTACAGTTTCGAAAGTGTAGTTACCTATCTTTAAAGGGGACAAATCAGGAGAATTATTTGATGAAATCAAAAACTTTGTTTTGTCTGCATTTATAACAAGTCCCATCTTCCTTGCCGAGCTCTCAAGGGCTACAAAAGCATTGACAACAGAGCTTTTTGTTCTTCCAATAATGTCAATATCATCGGCAAAGGCAAGTAGTTGGATAGTTCTTTGCAATATAGTACCACTTGTGTTTAAACCAGAGTCTCTAATGGCCTTTTCCAGAGCTATGTTGAACAGTAAGCAAGAAAGGGAGTCTCCTTGTCGAAGGCCCTTTTCAGTGAAAAATGGTTCTGAGAGACTAGACAAAATTTTTACTCTGCAAGAAACTCTTTTTAGAGTCATTCTAGTGAGACTAACTAACTTCTTTGGGATGTTAAACTCCAACATAGCTTCTAATAGTTTTTCTCGGATGATGCTATCATAGGCGGATTTAAAATCGATAAAAAGATGGTAGGTATCAATATTGTATTCCTTTGTTTTCTCCAAAATCTGCCTAATAGTGTGCAGTTGATCAGTTGTTGTTTTCCCCCTCTGGAATCCGCACTGGTAATTTCCAATGATTTTGGAGGTGTAAGTTTCCAGTCGGTGAAATAAAATGATGGAGAAGATTTTATATGCAGAATTGAGTAAAGAGATTCCCCTGTAATTACCGCAATCTAACTTATCGCTTTTCTTGTGGATAGGGCACACAGATGCCTCTTCCCACTCAGTGGGCATTTGCTCCTGCGTCCAGATGTTACAAATAAGATCATGGATTGCTTTGTTTAGACTCATTTCATTAGTTTTGAAGAGTTCAGCTTTGATGGTGTCGGGTCCCGCCGACCTATTATTATTTAGCTTTTTCATTGCTATTTCTATTTCATGCATAGATGGTGCATTAAGCTCCAAATCTTCACTATCGGAACACATAGTTGGCAGCATGTTATGAGTGGTTAGATCTTCCACTTTGTCTTTACCCGCTAACAGTTCCACGAAATGCTCACGCCAGCGAACCAAAACTTCGTCCGGGTCTCGCGTAAGATCTCCATTTTTCTTCCTGCAGGTAGTAGTTCTTGGATTAAAATCTGCCCTGACATTATTCACAAGTTGGTAGAACTTTCTGGCTTCCTTTTGGGTTTTCAAATTTTCGATGTCTCTATATAAATCTTCCATATACTTTCGCTTTTTCTTCTTATGGATTTTCTTTTCCTCTCTCCTCAGTTCTTTATACCTTTCCTCGGCAGCTCTTGTATAATGTTTCTGAATCATAGTTTTGTATGCCTCGTTCTTCTTCTTCGTGATGTCACTACACTCTTCATCAAACCAAAGGTTATTTTTCCTTCTTTGCATTTCTGGAATGGTCTTTTTCGATGCATTGATGATGGTCTGTTTCAAATCCTGCCACAAAATCTCCACTGAAGGAGCTACGTCTCTCACCACAATTGTACTTTTTAGTTCTTTTCGGTAATCATTCACAATCTTCGTATTCTTCAGATATTCAATGTCAATATTCTTATTGACATTATTTCTCTTTTTATGATAACTTCGGTTAATTTTGTGACGCAACTTTGAGGCCACCAGAAAGTGGTCAGAGTCTACGTTTGCACCCCGAAATGTCCGAATGTCTATTAGGCTGCTTCTATGCCTTAGATCAATGAGAATGTGATCTATTTGGTTTTGGGTCTGTCCATCTGGAGATCTCCAGGTAACCTTGTGTATATTTTTGTGCTTGAAAATAGTACTTCCTATTAACATGTTTGTAGAGATAGCAAAGTCGAGAAGTCTTAAACCATTTGCGCTTGTCACTTCGTGTAGGCTTTCATTCCCCATGAACCTACTCATGTTAATGTCGTGTCCTATCTTTGCGTTAAAGTCACCCATAATCAGCTTCACGTCATTTGAGCGGCATTCACTGTAAGTCTTTTCAAGAAGATCATAGAATTCATCTTTAACCTCATCTCTCTTATCCTCTGTGGGGGCATGGGCACAGATAATTGAGATATTGTGTGTTTTCCCCCTGATGCGTAGTCTGCAAATTCTCTCATTTACTGGTTTAAACTCAATCACTTTGTCCCTGATACGTTTACTGACTATAAAACCAGTTCCAAAGTGGTGTATTTTTTCATGACAGCTATAATAGACGCTGCAATTACGCTTGTCCATTACTCCATTCCCAGTCCATCGCATTTCTTGGACAGCGAGTACATCTAGCTTATAATCCATGAAAACGTCTGTGAGTTTCCTCAGTGCTCCACCTCTATACAAAGTTCTAACATTCCAGGTTCCAAAAATCATGTCCGATTTCGCGCCAGGTCGTTTAACAAGAGCCAGTCCGGAAGTATTTCTTTGAGTTTGAAAACTGGAAGCAGTGTTGGAGAATACAAAAATCAGAAATAAACGCTCCCTGTGTAAAAAAGCAATTTATGATGAACTATACCAAATTATTACAATTTAAGATTACAGTAAACTCCCGATTATCCGCGGAATTGGGTGGCACGGTTTCCGCGGATAAGCGAATTCGCGGATAATCCGCAAAAATGAAGAAAATGCCTACAAACAAAATTTCTTCTGTTGTTTATTAAAGTAAATTACAGTAATCGTATACAGCATGTACAATTTTACTACTTCAAATGTCTATTACTGTCGTTTCTCTGCGTTCATACTGCAAGCACATTTGATTTTTAAAGGATCCGTTTTCTATCTTTTAATGAGTTGTAGTTCACAACTTTTTTTTAGTTTCTCCCGCATTTCGCTAATATCAAAATCACACAAAGCAATTCAATTAAAATAGTGGGCAGTTTATTTTACAAGTGACGCTTTTTTGCCAAAAACAGGGCGTTTAGAGTTGGTCCCTTAGTCCTTTAAAGTCCCTTTTTTTATTTTCGGTCCCTTTTTTCACATTTGGTACCTTAAGTCCCTTTTTTTAAAAAAAATATTACCATGTGACTAGCGCGCCATTTTTTTATATTCTTCGTCACTCAGAAATGGGGTTTGGGCCAGGGTTGTTATGTTTAAAACATTTTGTTTAAAACAAATGTTTTAAACATGTTTAAAACATAGTAATAAAAAACATGTTTAAAACAATTTTATTATTATATGTTTTATAATTTATTGGCCAAATACAGTTCATATAAGGAAATAGGTTTTATTTTAGGATATATGACCATGATGTATTACCTTAAAGATTAAGATTGTGATAAATAGTAGACCCTGATTGGAATGGTAAACCTTGTATGTGGTACTTTAGGTCCCAAATGGGACACTACTGACATTTGTTAATATTCATTAATTTATTATAGCCCCTAATTTGTGAGATTTATGCTAATCATCAATGTTGTGCATAATTTTAGTTCATTAAAATAATACCAAACATAAACTAGTATTACATTATCAGTTTATAAATTCTTCTATTAGCAATATTTAATCAAAGGAAGACACCGAATCGCCAGATAATCGAAGGATTTCTTGTATTCTATGATTCTTCGACAAATAAAGATGTAAGGCATATGCCTAAAATTATTGGGGATGAAAGTAAATATAGGAAACCAAAATGCAAAAAAAAACTTGTTTTTTTAAAACCTAAACAACTTGTTCAATAACCAAAATTTAATTCTTAAAAAAAACGTGTTTTAAACAAAAAAAACACGTTTAAAACAAAAAAAACATGTTTTTTTGTTTTATTTGAAAAAAACATGTTTTTTTCCAACCCTGGTTTGGGCATATTCTTTAGCAGGACAATAAGTTACCATGCAATGTGAAATAGTTTAATACAGTCCTGCACAAAAATTTAGACACCGACGCAATTCATTAAAAAATCGAAAATGTTATTATTTTTTATTTTTGCATGTTATTTTTTTTTTAAAAAGGGTAGTTTTTTTTAAATAATATTCAGGCAGCATGTAAAATAATAGGGTGAAATTTTTTGCCAACAAATTTAAATAAATTTGACTTCCATCAACAAATTAAAAATGTCATAACTTTCCTTGCCACAAAAGTATCGGCACAAGTTCCAGTTTTATGCAAATTCTTTACAGGAAGTGATTGGGTCATCAAAGAGGAAGGTTTTTAAGTTGCTTTAAAAGGTTGAACTGAAGGTAATTTTCAATGCTTAGAACCATTCTGAAGTCAACTGAATTTTCTTACAAAGAGATTTTAAGGATATGGACATTAAAATTCAGAGGTAAATCTGTTTCTTATATTTCTACTCAATTAAAGCGTTCGAAACGAGGTATTTTATAGAGTGTTAGCACGTGACAATCAACATCCACCAAAATCGCGGTCTGGAAGACCTCAAATCACTCAACAACACATGTCTTACAGTTATCCATCGCAGTCTTGCATCTTTATGATGAGATAGCAAGCTAGGCTTGCACTTCAGCTTGGATTTTATCAAATATAAAGATTCATTGACTCACCTCTCAATAGGTTCACGTGAAAATTGAGCCACAATCAGGCTTTTAATTTGGTTGAAGAGCAATGTTTGTCTGAAGCCAATTTTTTATTTGTCTGTCCTCTCGTTTGCTGGTGATTTGAGGTCTTCCAGACCGCGATTTTGGTGGATGTTGATTGTCACGTGCTAACACTCTATAAAATACCTCGTTTCGAACGCTTTAATTGAGTAGAATTATAAGAAACAGATTTACCTCTGAATTTTAATGTCCATATCCTTAAAATCTCTTTGTAAGAAAATTCAGTTGACTTCAGAATGGTTCTAAGCATTGAAAATTACCTTCAGTTCAACCTTTTAAAGCAACTTAAAAACCTTCCTCTTTGATGACCCAATCACTTCCTGTAAAGAATTTGCATAAAACTGGAACTTGTGTCTATACTTTTGTGGCAAGGAAAGTTATGACATTTTTAATTTGTTGATGGAAGTCAAATTTATTTATATTTGTTGGCAAAAATTTTCACCCTATTTTTCATGCTGCCTAAAGAATATATATTTATAAAAAAAAACTACTGAAAAATAGTAACATTGACTATTTTTTCATGAATTGTGTCTGTGCAGGTCTGCACACTAATAATGTTTTTACACCGTCTTCTGTTTTTCTTTAGTTTCTTTTAGTCTGGTTTAAAAAGAAAAGAAGGGTTTTTGCCTTAATAAACAATTTGCTCATTTCCACCATGTCTTAAGCACTTGTCGATTTTTTTAAAGTGGTCCCTTAGGTCCCTTTTTTCAAAACTTTAGGTCCCTAAGTCCCTTTTTTTAGGGGTCCAAGGTGCAAAACACCCTGCAAAAACCTGTTCGTAATGTGCATCTAGCTGAACACCAGGCTTCCTAGTCATTCTTATATTTTAATGTATTCGTTTTCGTTGTTCTTGTTAAATGTATTCGCCGTTCTTTGAATGTGTTCGTTGTTCTAGAAAGGAATTCGTTGTTCTTGGAATGCATTCTTCCAAAAAGTTTTGAAGCAAATAAAATTTATTTATCACTTTATTTTTCAATTATTAAATTTAAACTGAAAAATGGGAAGGGTGGATAATGGCCCGCGGATAAACCGCAAAGCGGATAATCCACCCGCGGATAATCGGGAGTTTACTGTATTAACAATGGAATAAAATAACTTGTAACAAAGTGGTAGAAATAGATTTTACCAATGAATGCAAAAACAAGATGTATAAAATTAAGTACTACCTACTTGTAATTTTTTTTTTAAATCTATGTTTTGAAAATTAAATGTTTAATAAGCATTTACATACTAGGAAAAATTTACTAAAATACAATAGCACTCTTAATATTAAACATGGAATGCTAAATTGCCCATTAAAATATTTAGATTAAGGGTATAATTATTAAAAATCAAAAAGTAAAAAAATAATTTTTTAGATTGGTATTAAAAAAAGATATACATTTATGATTTAAATGGATTGCCATTTTCAAAATAGCAATGCAACACAAGAATGGGCCAACTGTTTTAAGTTTAACTAAATCTAAAAAAAATTGGGATAAAATTTGCAAATTTTGCTTAAATCACATCAGTAATTTAGCCCAATTTCTAACATAAAAAGTTGCTTATAATGTCGATTGGGTAGGGTTACCAATAGATTAGTCAAATTCTCCAAAAGATTAACCTGAATTTCATTAAAACGTCTAGTTTTATAAACTTTAATAATTTGACATTCCAGTTGAGAAAATATTGCTACTTTTTTTTTTAATGATTTCATTGCTTTCGAACAAAAGTTGATTTACTATGCGACATTTCCAGTAAAATATATTTTATTTTTAGTGGGAAAACCACCAGACAGTTTGAAGATCATACCAAGGATGTCCTGAGTGTTGCCTTTTCTGCTGATAACCGCCAAATTGTGTCTGGTTCCCGGGACAAGACCATTAAGCTGTGGAATACATTAGCTCAGTGCAAATACACCATTCAAGTAATACACTTTAACTCTTTGCTTCAAATATTTTTTTTGTTTAGATAAGAATTTCTTTTAATTCTTACATATTTTTTTACAAGTATCTCTTGGGCAGGGCCTGTTAAAGTAGACTTTGTTTAGCTTAAAAGCAATTCTTTTTTATTCAATTGTTTATTTAAAAGTAATGGGGTAGAGAGGCTTAGTTTTTCTCTAATAATTAGTAATTAAATTTGTAAATAAATCTAAAATAATACTAAATTATTTTCTGGACACAAAAAAAATCTGCTCTTAAAACTTAATGATGTTTTTATTTGTAAAATTTTGACCAGGATTAATATTTTTATATGTGAATTGTGTTTTTTGTTTTAATATTCCGTTATTCTACTAAGCCATTTCATTAGTTTGTTATCATATTGTGTAATTAGCAAAACAAGAGCGGTACCAAATAAATTGCTTTTCATAATGAATTAAGAGATCAAAATAATATTTTGACATTGATTGAAATTTTTTTTAATAGGAGGATGGTCACAGTGATTGGGTATCATGCGTGCGATTCTCACCCAACAACAATAACCCAATTATTGTATCTTGTGGCTGGGATCGTTATGTGAAGGTTGGTGTTGCTTTTATTGTTTTAGAAAGAGTTTGTTATATTTTAATTTGAACTTAATGAAGTGGTTTAGAGTTTATGTGTAAAGAGGAACGATTCTCCAGCTTTTTATTTGATGGTGCCCATAGGTTGTTCGATTGATTCGTTAGGGTCTTCCTTAGTGAAAGTCAAGTTTCCTTAATTACCTGCATCAAATAAAAGATCTTTACATGATGAACTAAAAAATATTTTTAATCTTAAGCCTTGTTTGTTGGTTTTAAATTCTCATCGAAACATGTTGCTGACTTTTGTAGAAGTAAATTTTAATTGCAATAATTTATTTCTTGCTTCGAAACCTTGTGAATTATTTTTGTTAAAAAATAATTAGTGTTGATCAGTTTTTCAAAAGGATATCTTGTACATCTGTTATTAATAGCCTCTATTCACGGCTAATGAAATAGCAGAGTGTGGTTGGAAAAATAACTTGCATAATAATAAGTTGTAGCAGAGTTGAAATAATTCACAAACAATTGACTTAAAACGTATTAACTTTAATGGAATCTTTTAAAAATATTGCTAACAAGATAAACAATAGTAGTCTTACTTAATTTGGAGAAAGAAAAAGTTAGAGATTGAGCGAGGATCTAGTTACTTCATTTTAGATTAAAGAAAAAACTAAGTTCCATCTGAACTTTCAAACGCCACAGGCGAACAGAGCAAGAGAGTGGAAGACGTCCACCACGCGACAAACTTTTAAAAAACGTCATCAGTAACTTTTTCAGGACTGCTCGTGACGTCACCACATAAGTGCTGAACCTACTATTGCAACGTCACAAAAGTAAACAAACGTCCTTATGGCCCAAATTGCGTGATAATCCTAACAGTTATCAAATAGTTGGTGTATTTTACACCTTGAAGACAATTAGATGCTTTCGGTTCATCTTGTACTGTACAGTAATTTGTGTTGAAGATTTTGACTGTTTTTACCTCCATTTAAATGCATTTTAAACTCATGATTAAATTCAACCTTGGAATTGGTGCAAAATCTTTTGTTTTATATATAGCTATAGGATATGCATCAGTTCGAACAGATATCTAAATCTAAAGAAGGTTGGTTTGTTTGGCTGATGAGATTTAATGTAACTATTGAATACAAAGTTAATTGTTTAGTATTATAGTAATAGTAACAAGTGAAGGATCTTGTTGATAAACTTGCATTTCCTTAATTAAGGGGTTGGGTCTGGTTTATTTATTGGTGACTTTTTACACCATAAATTCAAGTGAACCAAGTCACCAAGAACAAGCAGGACCCTATATCTTAGTTTTGCTTTGGGTAATGCGAGTTTTTTTTAACTAGATGGGGGGGGGGGGGGGGCTAGTGCAGCTTAGTCCCTCCTTGCTTTTTTTCCCCATTAATCATCTTTTGACTGTGGCCCGAAACTAAGGTTGCATATATTCCTTTGTTTTAACTTTTGGATGTTTCTCCTACCAGGTATGGAATCTTACCAATTGCCGTCTAAAAACGAACCACATTGGTCACCATGGATACTTGAATACTGTAACGGTATCTCCTGATGGCTCACTCTGTGCCAGTGGAGGAAAGGTAAGATTCCGTTTTCTTGTTACCCATTCCATTTTTTTATTATTATTATTTTGTACCAGTAGATTGACAAAAAAAACCCAAAGATGTTACCTTGACTGAGTTTATTAAAAATGATTTTCATGTTGATATGCTCTAAAAGAGAATAAATATTTGAACAAAGAGAACTATGAAATTGAAGAATTTCATCCATATGTCGCCAAGTATCTTGTCAGACCCTTCAAAATTAATGTATTATTAAGGCAACTATCTATGATACTCAATACGTAAAACACAAAATATATGATTCTGAAAATTACTCAATTAACTGAACGTTATAAAAGTTTTTTAAAAATGTTGGTCTTGTGGGGAGGAGTTGTAAAAACACTCGACCTGGGATTTGATTTTTAATCAATGTTCCCAGGTCATATGCTTATAGAATAATGCGGGAGATTGCACTTTAAACTATGCATTCGGTTTAGGTGTTTCTTGTGGAGAACAGGTCTGTTGTACATTCAGAAATGTTAGTGATTATTTTATTGGATACTGCAAATTTTAAAATAAGTTATTAATTGTAACCAAGTCGTAATTGTAGGGGAGGGGGTAATAGATGTACATATATTCCGGCTTGTGTGCTTAATCAGAGGCCCACTTATAAGCCTTTGTCCAGTAAGCCAGACACGGAAAGAGTTTTTACTGACACAGACAGGAAGTACACCCAGGGCGATAGCAGGAATGAACCTGTACCCGTTGCAGCGTGCAGACTGCTACACTGCTAGCGTAATGGTCTGCAGTCCAAACCCCAGTTATAATAACGTTTGAGCATACATTAAGTGTAAAATGATACTGCACAAACTTGGAAGATTTTGGTGACAATTTGTGATAGAACTTCTAATATTGTGTCCATATATTTTATGCTATTGCTAAGTTTTGTTTTTAATCAACATATTTCTTTTTTATTTTAGGATTGCAAGGCTATGCTTTGGGACTTAAATGAAGGAAAGCACCTGTACACTTTAGACCATACAGATATCATTAATGCTCTATGCTTCAGTCCAAACCGTTATTGGTTGTGTGTTGCAACAGGCCCTAGCATTAAAATTTGGGTATGTTCATGTCCTTCATAATTTATGTAACTTATTTAATGTATTATGAAGTTTAATTTGTTAGATGATAATTTTGTAGGCGAATTTTACATATAGTAGAAAGAAGAATTGTAAACTTTTTTTTTTATTTCTTTAGGATCTTGAAGGAAAGAATATGGTTGATGAATTACGACCTGAGGTTATCACTAATAGCACTAAAGCTGAACCACCACAGTGTATATCCATGGCTTGGTCCGCTGATGGACAGACATTATTTGCTGGTTATACGGACAATTCTATAAGAGTATGGACCGTGAGTCCTTCTACTCGCTAATATGTATGTGAGATTTAAAGAATAAAAGAAAAACTATAATTTGTCTTGTAATGTAGTCTGTAACTAAAAACTGTATTTTATTATTTCAAATTCAGATGGGTGAAAACATATTACATTAAAGTTATAAAAACAAAAAGTATATTTAAACTAACTCAATTTTTGCTTAAAAATATCAAATGTTTCCCAATGAGATTTTTTTTTTGTTCTTAGGCAATGTTTTCAACTCGTCCATAAACCGAATAAAAAAAATTCTGGGTTGATATTTTGGCAGATTACAGTGGGACCCTTGCACAAGTTTTCTGACTTCATTACAAGTTTCTAAGTGCTCAAACTTAGTGTACTGGTTTGTTTCACTTTGTGTTACATTTTTTTAGGTTTCATTAGTGATATGCCACAGTGAGCTCCCCCCACTTCGATGATTAACCAATTGAAGCCTTATTTTTGTTCCTGTATAACTGCCAAAAATATTTTCAGATTATAATAGTTTTTATGGCATTTCCAAGTTGCCAATGAGCCTATCAGCAAATTATATTATAGCTGTATCATTATTAATTTCTATATTAGGTGAAGGTTTTAAAATTTTAGGCTAGTTTAGAGTTGGAATTCCTCTATCTCGCCAAGGTGCCACAAAGGGCAAAAATAATTCATGTTCTTCGTAAATGTTTTTTAACCCTCTAATGCAGTGGTTCCCAACCTTTTCTGCAACATCGCCCCCTTCTTTAAGTTGACTAGCACATATCGCCCCCCTTTAATTTTTATAATTTGTCCAATTGTAATTCGAGTAGTGTAACTAATAAAGTAATTTTATAATTTCAAACTTGAACTACCATATATAAAAACAGCCAAAGCAGCTTTATCCGTGTAAGGATTTAAAAAAACACGTAAAACAACTTTAAAGAACGTGACTCTGAAAATGTTATAATTTTATGTGTGGCAACGTTGTTGAAAAAAGAAAATGGAAGATGATTTTCCAAAAGCTCCTGTAAATAGATGTTAAACCTAATAAATTAATTATAACGCTACCATCAGAGACTACTGAATATTAAAGTAATTCGTCACAGAACATCCAGTTACTCTTAAATAAATCGAAACAAATACAATGTTTATTTTCTTATTATTTAGAATTGTTCAAAGAATGAAAGTGAAATAATTTACTAAGATCTTTAAACTCAATTCTAGAGAATTTAAGAGAGTTAACAATAAAAATTAAAGAAAAAATAGAATGCTAAAAACTTTTTTATTCTACCTTTTTTTAAGTTCATGCGTAGGTCTTTGAGGTAAATGTTCAATTGATTTCTTGGTTTAGTGAGGAGCTGGATAACATAACTTTGCTTTTTAACACAGTTTAGAATCAGTGTAAATAAGTTTCACGCAGGCTAACTCATAATTTCTCTGCTTGAAAATGATTTTCGCCTCAGTCATACTTCAGATCTACAAACTCCGTCTACAAAGAGTTATCAAGGTTATCCACAACCACAGATTCAAAAAGGAATGGATCAACAATAGAATCAGGAATTTTTTAACTTGGTCAAATCTTGTGAGAAAGTCAGTTTGAAATTGTTATGGTGATAAAAAAAATGGAATGGTTTTACTGTACTATAGTACAGTGTTATTAATTTTCCCCCTTTGAATACTCATCGCCCCCAAACTATTTATTGCCCCCTTGATAACACAAATCGCCCCCAGGTTGGGAACCACTGCTCTAATGCATACTGTTAGCGTTTGGTAACAAGTAACATAATCCACTTTATTCTATTAAATTAAGACAAATCTGTGCTTTTTCATCTATTGCATTTCATTTTAAACTTACTTACTAATAATCCTCATAGATGACAGTAGTAAAAGTGGGTTCAAAATTAAAGAGTAAGGTTATTAACTTTTGTGAAATTGCATTTTTGGCAGTATTCAAAGAATAATAATATTAGCACTAAATACTAATAAATTGTTTTGAAAAATTAATAATTGTTAAAATGGGTTATTTTGAAATATTTGTAGTAGTTTTCTAGTCATTATTATCAAAATTGGAATTTTGCAGTTGGTTTTTTTCATATGTAAAAAATTTTAAAAATTGAAATGATTTAAATTCTATTGCAGTTAAATTTTTTTTAGTATTTTTCCCATAATGTGTGAGTATTAAAGATACATATATATTTTTTGGGGATGAAAATAAAAATTCATGCATTAGAGGGTTAAAGATGATAGTTACGGTTTTCAAAGCAAATCATTCCAAGCATATGGTGGTAGGGAGCCAGGAATTTAGGATCTTTTGTCAAATAACATTTCATTTTAAGTGTAGGAATAATATCTTAAATTGCAAGATTGACTGACTGAAATCTGGAAGAAGAAAATTCGAAAATATCTTTGCAGGAATACTCAGGTGACTTTTCTCTTTGAATTCAGTGAACCACCTGTAAAATTTTATTTGTTAGAGGAAGTAAATATGTATGGGGGAAAAGAATTTCAAAGAGAACTATGTTCTAACAGAATTTTTTTTTTAGAAAGCAACAATTTTTAAAAGCTGTATCTGCTATCTCCCGTGTGGAAGTAAACTGTAGCAATGGTCTTTAGTCTAAATACTGCAGCTTACCTCCCACTAGCTGTAATATTTCCAATAGTATTTAGTGAGAATATAATGTGGGCCCCACAAACATTAACATGTAACATTTTAGTGTCGACTAACCAGTGAATGAACGTTTAAGGCGCTGAGTTTGCCAGTGAATAAACACAAGACATAAGTATCTTATCATTTATTCATCTTACAAAAATGAAGTTGAACGAGGGTCAATACGATATTAGAGTTCTGAAAAAAGTAACTTTAACTAGTTTTTTTTTTTAACTAATAGGTTATTTTAGTAAGGCATTTTTGCATTTAAAAACAATGTTAAAAGGGACAGTTAACTACAAATATTGTTATAAGGCTTTTCTTGTATTTATAGCACAAAAACTATTTTTAGAGCTTACAAACACAATTTTTTTTTATTACTCTGCAAAACATACTTTTTAGTATATATTTGTAGTAGGATTCTGCTGAGGTCTTAAGAGGGGTTATATATTTTATGGGGGTTAGAGGGATTATATTTTTATTACATATTCTATCCATCTAGCATATACAAAAATATCCTGTCACTTAGTAAACATTTCATCGGACTCATGACTATAGGTGTTGTTTTTGGTTGACTTTAGAAGCTCTGTTGCATTACGAAAAATATTATCATATGATGGGCTTGTTTCTTGTCTTAAGCAATATTGTTTTCAATTTTGTACGTTCTGGAGTCACCATTACTTTGAACAATACATTATTTTCAATACATTATTATATCTTACCTTACTACAACGTAGGTAGTAAGGATTTAATGCCACTTCTGTATTATGCATTGCGGTTTATCATTGTAACTATGAAGTTCATTCTGCGAACTTAAAGTCAATCTTATTTGTATGGACTTATAATTTTGAATAAAAAATTGCTTTTTTAAAAATATAATTGCCTAAAGCATCGAAAAGAGCAGTTAACGCCCCGACGTCACTTCCACGATGCCAGCATTTTCATGTGAACGGGGTTATAAGGTTTCGCAAAATAGCCAGGTAAACGCCGGCTATTTACCAGCACATGTGAACGCACCTTTCCAGAATGATATCTTAACAACAATGAAATCGCAAGAAATGCAAAACTGAAACACAAAGGGCCCGTTCTCATGCATAGAAAATGCCAGTTATTCGCCGGCGTTTGGGGAAAAAAATTCCTCTGTAGGGTGCGAAAATGTACCCACTCCCAGGGTAGTAACGATTTCACACCTCCCCCATGATGCATTTCGGCTTTGTTTAATCACTCACAACAAAAGCAAAGAATAGGCATTAGCATGGCGAATTTTTTACAAAAGAATTGCCTTTAGTAATTCTTGCGACGACATCACTAACAAAGTAACGTTAAAAAAGAATACACAGTGACAGTACAGAAACCATCTCGAGTATCAAACCGAAACAAACAATACAGGATTGACATAGCCACTTCGTCTTTTCCGGAACGCCGGCGTTTTCATGTGAACGGGATTATAAGGCTTCACAAAAGGCGCGTTCACATGGCCTGTGAAATCGCCGGCGTTTAGCTGGCTATTTTGTGAGGCCTTATAATCCCGTTCAGATGAAAACGCCGGCGTTCCGGAAAAGACGTATGGGGTACGTCACATCCTGTAGGGGTATTGTTTGTTTGTTTTGATTTGATACTCGAGATGGTTTTTGTACTGTGTATTCTTTTTTAACGTTACTTTGTTAGTGATGTCGTTGCAAGAATAACTAAAAACAATTATTTTACTAAAAATTCGTGGACTGACATCTATCGATTTCATTGATGATGAAGAAAGCAGGAGGTTGATGCGAATAAATAAAATAATTTTAGAATATTGCAAGTGGCGATAAATGTAATTAATATCACAAAATACAAATCATACTTCATTTTTTTTTCAGACTAAAGAAAAGATTCATAGCATGCCATACTGATTAATTTCAAAATAAGTGGCAACATTTTAATTGAAAACATGCATCTGATGGTTAATTGCAACTAAAAAAATTCTCTCTAATATAATTGTGATGTTGAAATTGTTTTAATTTTTTTAATGGAAAGTAGAATTTATCTACTAAATAAAATTTGAAACACCTAATGGAAATACAAGGAAAACTTAATAAAAATTCATTAAAAAACATAATCAGGTTTATTTTAAGTATGCCAAACCTTCAAGTTCTTTAATATTGACTTAACGTTTTTTTTTCTTCAAGTTTATATCTTTTAAGTTGTAGTTTTAATCGTCAATAATGATGAAAAATGATTAGAGTGATCCTATGAGAAATAAAACTAATTTACAAAATAAACACACCAACACTGAAACAAAAATTCTAAACAATTCAAAACTTTTGTTAAAAGTAAGTTGTTAATGAAAAAATCAAATTTAATCAGTGCCAACCCTGCTCTAGATACACATTAGAAAGTAATTTGGGACCTTCTTATACTAGTTAAAAACAAAGTAACGAACAGCAGAAACTGCATCTTCATTCTAAACTCCAAAGCCGAGCACACAAGCTAGAATATATATGTACCTACCATACCATTTCAAAGCCGAAAGGCATCATGGGGGTGGTAGTGAAATCGCTACTACTCAGGGAGTGGGTACATTTTCGCACCCGCAATTTTCCCTACAGATGAATTTTTTCCCCAAACACCGGTGATTAGCTGGCGTTTTCTATGCATGAGAACGGGGCCAAAATAGCCAGCTAAACGCCGGTGATTTCACAGGCCATGTGAACGAGCCTAAAATAGCCAGCTAAACGCCGGTGATTTCCCAGGCCAAGGCCATGTGAACGCGCCTGATGAGAGTGACATCATTTGAAACAGCCTTATGAAAGTAATATGATATGTTTAACATCCCGGTACACTAATTGTAAAACGGATACTACTAGCTACAGCATAGAGTTTTGGAAAACAAAAGAAATTTCTCATTAATTCATCACATATATTCATTAATTTTTACGCAAATTTTTAGTTTTTACTGATTTTATGTACATTCATCACATGAATGGCATTACTCTGTTTTGCGCGTTGAAGTTTAATTTGCACGAATGAGAAGTCGAGTTTACTATCACATGACCAAAAGAGGCACACCATTTTGTCACCGGACGCCTTTGCATTTGTTAAAATAGCAAAACGTGAAGCCACTGATTGCTATCCTTGCAATAATAATCTGAATTCTAGTTAACATAATATTTCGTAATTTTTTCTAAATATGGCTTCCGACGGTCAGCAATACGGTGAAAACTTTGCTGATGACCAACAATATTCTGAATATAACCAAAATAACTACGGTGAACAAATGGAGGAAGGAGGCGACAACAACGCTGGACAAGAAATGAATGGTGGTTCAAACGGCACACCCACCTCTAAACCAGGCTCAGACGACGAAAGGTAAAATCAAATTATTAATTTTTGTTATATATCAAATAGACTGGATTATCAGTCATCATCTTGGCATCTTTAATGGCTTATGATACCGGCGGTTTTGTCTGCCCAATCTATTTCCATCCTGCATAGTAATTTACTGATTAAATACTTTTAATTTTTGTCATATGTATTGTTATTAACTGTTTAAAACAATGACTATCATTTCACCCCCCGCTCCAACCAATAATTCAATGTGCACTTATTAGGTTTCGCACGTAAGGGACAAAATGGCGGCTGTTAACGGATATTGTGCCCTTTTGTCTTACCCACTCACTTGGTCGTGAAATATTATTGAAGTTGACTGATCCGAGTTGAAAGTTATAAAATCTATGTAGTTTGTCTAATGCTATCTGCAATATTAATTTACGAGTTTTGTGAAACTCCAATTATCTTGCTTAAATGAAGTACAAAAGACGCCGTGCATTTTCCTACTCTAAGCCTTTTTTTATGTATTAATTTATTACCTAATTGTGTACCATTGTAATAAGATGTGATCATTTTACAATTGTCGTAAAATATTAAGATACGGTTTGGTTCATGGGACTAAATTGTGTTGCTCGGCACTAAAACTAATATGTATATATACTAGGATTTTAAAATATCTAATCTATCTGCCCTGCCTAATTTAAATTTGTGACTTCAAGAGATCAATATCCAAAATTAATACGTAACTTTTAAAAGAAACTTCATGAAATGCAAGTCTTTAAACTTGATCATATAGCCCAGTTGTAAAGAGGTGATTAAATGTTAATTGTTTGCTTCAGTTAGTTAATAATCAATATTAAATATCTCAAACTCCCAATCAAGCTGTAACCATAGAAAGAAATAAAAACATCGAAGGTTGTAACTTTTAAATGTCTTGTAGCTCCTTTTTAGGAATTCGTGTTTTACGAGATTTCATACTAGAGTGTCTCATCTTTTAAAAATGTGAGTGAAATGAAGTGAAGTATAAAATACATTTGTCAAAAGCAGGTTACTGGCAATATTTATAAGTATTTGATGGTTAGAGAAAATGTGGTTTAGTGGTGTATTATCAGCATTTGCAAAAATGTGTCAAATTCGACTTATTTTTAAATGGAGTGTCTACGCACACAGGCACTGTACCAGCATTGCACGTACAGGTAATAACTCTGCATAAGCGGTTATAAGCAGTTTTTAATTCCCGGATCGTTGTAGTTTGGTAGTGTGAGCTATTCATAATCAAAAGGTCTAGTGTTCAATACCTGCTCTTGTCTTAATTAGAGTAATCTCAACTTTTGCGTTTAAATTAATGACTGTAATCAGTGTTTACATCGGTCCAGTAGCCCTGCTCTGAGCATGCATAGTAAGTATATGTGAACGGTGCACGTAGCCTCTGCCGCATTGTGTGTTGATGTTAGGTTGTTGAGATATTAAGCTTTTGGAGGCAAATTACAAACTTATTATTGTTCAATAGTTGCTGATGGACTGATAACTTGTATTTGAATTTCTCGTATCATCCGAAGGAAAAACAAGATTTGGCAAATGCTTTGCC
The DNA here is from genome assembly GCA_023701765.1 of Hylyphantes graminicola. NCBI lineage: Eukaryota > Metazoa > Arthropoda > Arachnida > Araneae > Linyphiidae > Hylyphantes > Hylyphantes graminicola. The sequence continues at coordinate 39,809,740 of CM043111.1, forward strand.
AAACAGCCAAAAAAAGATTTTGCTGCAACCGTTTTCTACCTTTAGTTAATTTAGCAGTTAAGCAGGCATAATGTTGCAGAATCCGTTATAAACTTTAAAATTACAAGGTGCTAAAGACTTGGACAATATCTATCCTTTAGTTGTGATATGAACTAACTGGGGAAGACCTTGCTACACTATTACCCGACTGTTTGTATGCAAGTAAAAGTTTAGTATTGGGTTCGGGAATTTTTTAAATTCAAGGTTGATGTACAGATCTCCTTTAATTTAACAGCACCTGTGAAGGCCGATGGCAAACTCTTTAAGCAATCGAACCCCAGCTTCGGTGTAGCCTTTATTTTGGTCCGTGATACAATTCCTAATTGTTCATAGAAAGCTACGAAATCCGAAAATCGAAAAATCCGGAAACTAAAACCCGGACTTATTCATTTTTTAAAAAAAAAAAAAAAAAAAAAAAAATTTGATAAAAAAAAAAAAACAAAAAAATTTACATTTTTTTTTTTTTTTTTTTTTATTTCGTTTTTTTTTTTTCTTTTTTTTTTTTTTTTTTATAAGATATATATGATAAAGAAAGTGCCCAAGATTGATAGACTAAACACTGCACTGCATTAAAAGAAAGAAGAAGATTTGATTTTTTTATTTCGGAAGAAGTAATGGCAGTGCATAAAAAAAAAAAAAAAAAAAAAAAACAAAAAAAAAACCTAAAAAAAAAATTAAAACCTTAAGTGAGATATTTTTTAAAAAAAAAAAAAAAACTAATATATAGTCCTATTTTCTTGTTTATTCTGTTGTTTTGTTTTTATTTTTTATTTTTTTTAGAATAATAATTTTTTTATCGGGGAATGAATTTTTTCGAAAAATCCGAATCGCCGATCCGGCGATTCCCGGGGATTTGATATTCCACTTGTATTTTATATTAAATACAAGTCATGGTATTTAATTTCTTTGAGATTGGGTAAGGACAAAGATCTTTTGATCAGTTATATAAACTTAAGCTATAATGTGGCCAGACTTTTGGTAGAGTTTATAATTTTAGCTTGATTTAAGTGTTTTATGAAGTGCCATTGAATTCATTCCAATTTAGGTCATATAAATGTCGGTTACATATAGGGAATGTTAAAGCTTGTTAGCTGTTAAAGCTTGAAAATAGTTTAAAGGACCCAAATTTAAGTATAATTTAGTACTTGTAATGAGCCTCAACTATTTATAGTTTACGATTTCTATAGATTTTAAAATTTAACAGATTAAACATTTACAAGCCTTATTACACTAATTCTCAAGTAGTGAAAAATGCAGCACAATTTTTTGTGACAGTTGTAAATAATTGGTTTATATCTTGTTTTATATAAATAGTCTTGTGTTATTATTTATAATTTGTATTTCGTTATTATAAAGATATTTATCACTAAGAGTTTAAGCTAGATTGCTTGAATCTGGCTTTTTATTATTGGAATTGAAAGAATATTTAAGTTATTAATGAAAATGCTTGTAATGCCACTATACACTGGTACTATAAAATAAAGCAACTTCATAAAATTTGAAATGAGACTGCTGAAACTTAAATCTATTTGATTTGCCTACAATTATATTATAATTGAATCTTGTGACCTGTGCCATACACTATCTGTGCCTTAGCATCTAAACAGTTTAAGTTGATTGTAAAGGGAAAACATGGTTTGAAGGCTTTTTTGAATATAAAGTCTTACACTGGGTTGCCTGATTTTAGAAATGGAAGATTGTAGATCCTCTATTAGGTGTGGCACTTACAGATTCTGCAATCTTTTCTGAGGCAAAGCAAGTGATGATTACGTATGATTCTCCAGTGAGTTGGATGTGGCTGAAGGTATGTTTTTAGCTTTTGTATTAAGCTAAAAGTTGTTGGAAGATACAAAAGTTAACGTTAAACATGGAATTAACTTTTGAAAAGTTTTTAACACTCAGCTTGTCGGCATCTTCCATTTAAACATATTTTTGTAAAGACTCAAGTATCTACGAAGATTTTAACAGCTTATTTTGAAATAAAGAATTAAATCATCTGAATAGTGAGGCTTCAAATATAAAATTGTGGAAATTATAACTTTAAATGTTTTCATCAGTCACTCTTGTGATTTGAATGTAATAATTTTTTTTAATAAAGTAAAAATTAATGTAATGTACTTGTATTGTGGTTCTATAAATCCAGTTTAAATGTAGAGATATAAAAACATCTTTTGTAAATGCTTTAACTTTGTTATGATTCTGTGTTACTTGTTATTGTAAATTTGTATTAATAAAATTGCTGGGTTGCCAGTCCCCTTTTATTTAATTGGCTCATTTGTTTTGTTGATGTACTGATAATTTTAAATGTACAATTTTATATGCATAGTTTTAAGTTTATATTTTGTAAATACAATGATCAAAATACACAAGTTGAAATTTAATTGGTTGGTCAGCTTAAATATTTTACTTGCTGAAAAGTTTTAAGTGTTTAAAAAACTTTTTAATAATTCTAATTTGGGTATGTTAATGATATTAATGTGTAATACAATATTAGGTTGTAATACTAATAGTATTTTGAATTGTAAATGTAATCTACAGTTTAAAAGTCGCTGACTACGAAGTCGCATGCTGGCCATTCTCTGTCCAAGGGTTTAAATCCATTTCAATCGAGAAAAATAACTGGCAACCTTTGCTGACTAAGAAATAGATTCTAGGCTGAATCTGACAAGGTTCCGATACGCTTTTGTATTGTACAGGGGTGTACATAATGTTAACGATTGCCCTTTGTCTTCAATAGGTATCCCTTCGTTCATCGGCAGGGATGACAACGGCAAGCAATAATGGTATATGTTAGGTTTTTTTGTGATAATAGTGTACTACACATTTGAAGTACATTATAATTTCATATTATAAAAAAGCCTCAACATAACCTTAATGTTAAGTTTGAATTTTCAGTGGAAGCCATGGTTTTAACTTAATTGTTGACTGTAAAATTAATTTTTCAGAGGCCTTATTGTAAAACTATTCTGTCTTTCCAGATTTGGTCTTAATCATTAATTCTAAGGTAATAGTATCTGTAATTTAGTTGGTATAATTTGGTATGTCATTCTAATGGTATATATTTTTATTTTAGGAAACTTTTTATTGGTGGCATCAGTTGGGACACAGACCAAAGTAAGTAGACCATTTGAAAAAAAAGTTTTTAAGAAGGATTATGAATACTTGCTCCTGGTTCTAATATTTAAATTTTTTCTACAGAGGACTTGAAAGAATTTTTCTCTAAGTTTGGTGAAGTAACTGATGTAACCATTAAAACCGACCCTGCCACTGGAAAATCTCGTGGTTTTGGTTTCATTACATTTGCAACTGAGGAAACTGTTGATGCTGTAAGTTAAAAAATTAAATCTAAACCTTTCTCATTTAGGTTATGTATTTGCTCTCCTTTCATTTACTATCTTGAACATGTTGTAGTGAAAGGTTATAGTCTTGTAAATTGAAGATGTTTATAGCTGTTTGGTTGAATATTTTAAAAAAGAGGGAGTGAATTTAATTTTTCATATTCTTTTGTAGGTATTAAAAGCTGTCCCCCACACAATCAAAGGAAAACAAATTGATCCCAAGAGAGCAAAGGCTAGACCCGGTATCAAAAAGATCTTCGTTGGTGGTCTTGACATTGACTTTCCTGAAGCGGACATCAGGTCACACTTTGAAAAATATGGAAAGGTCAGTATAATTTTGCCAAGTCATTTCCAGGGTCGGAGAACCGGCTTTCCAAGTTTCTTTTTTTGCAATAGATTAACATCCAGTGGAGTAGGTCCTTGTGACATTATTTGGCTTGTGACCAAGATAATTTCAGGGTATCTACAGGTCCCGGAAGTCCCGAAAAAGTAGCGAAATCAGACACGAAAGTACCGAAAAAGTAACAAAATTGATACTAGCGAATTTTTTTAAAAATCGTGTGAAAGGAACCCAATCAAAGTCTAGAAAGTTCTTGAATTTCAAATTTGTGAAAAAAAACTTTTGTGCGGTCGGATCCTCGACATAAATAATAAAAAAAACTATTCTAAAACGTAGGGATGATAAACCGAAACCGGTTGTTTGGCTTAGGTTAAATAGTTTTCGTTGACGTGACTTCGGTGCAGTTAATCACTTCATTGTACCGTCATTGGCTCTTTATTTAGAACAGTTAGGAATTATAAAAAGAATAGTTAATATGGCTGTGAGGTATAGAAAATTTAATATTTTAACTGTTGTTCCTTCACCGAAAAACGAATGACGGTTTAGTTATTTTATTTCAAACAAAAACTTAATTGAAATGCGGAGAATCTTTTTTTTTCTAAATTTCGTTTTTCAGCATTTAATAACCGGTTTTACCGTTTTTTTGTGTGGCAGTTTAACCGGTTATGCCGTTTGCGATTTTCGAAAGTGTTGCTTAAACTTTTTTGTTTAGGCCTTTTGCAAAAACAAATTGAGGTTTCAGAGAAAAGGATTAAAACAGTAATGCTCTAATAAATTGAAGAAACTTTTTATTTACAGAATACAAAATGTAATTGGATTTTTCTTTTACTTTTTATTTTCCGCAATGCCCTAAGTACCGATACCTTTCTTAAACATTAGATTCAAATTGAAGGTGCTGATTTTGTAGTGTAAGAAAAAAAATATGCCAGATAAATAAATGGATGTATACGGAGTGGTGGTTATTAGCTTTATATTTTTAATTGATAACTTAGTAGAGCAAAATTTAATTTGGGAAAAAAGATACGAAGTATTATAAAAGGTGATTATTTATCTTTTTTTAAACATAAACAGTGTTAGAAGGACCTGAATATTGACTTAGTTTTCATCAAAAAGTTGTGAAATTTCCCGTTCGTGAATTAACGATTTCATAAATTTGGTATTCTTTCGTGGTCATAGATTTTTTCTATGGAAGCTCAAAAAGTAATGGAATTTGGTTTTGGGAATCCAGTAGACACCCTGAATTTTTTAAATGTCAATTCTAATAGAGGTTTAATTTGTAGTAGTTTTTTCCTAACCTTTTTCACATTTTACGAGATAATAAAATCAATATAATTTAGAAAGATACACCCTGAATGTATCAAACATTTAATAATCGTTGCTTCCTATTTTCCTCCTTTACAGATCGAGAACATCGAACTCCCCTTCGACAAGGTGAAGAACCAGAGGCGGCAGTTCTGCTTCGTGACCTTCGAGACGGAGGATGCCTGTGAGCAGTCTGTGAAGCAGTCCAAGCAGAAGCTGGGCGCCAAGGAGTGTGACGTGAAGAAGGCCACCAACAAGCCCGACCCCAGGATGGGCGGCCGTGGAGGTCCCGGTGGCGCATGGGCTGGTGGATTTGCTGGACGTGGTGGCAGGGGACGAGGCGGTGCCAGAGGACGTGGAGGTAATTTGATTTAACTTGCAGCTTAACTTTAAATGATATCTTCATGCTTTTCCGGGGTTCCCATGGGTCCTTGATTTTTATTTTTATAAAGTACCCCTTAGTACTCCTTGATTTTGACAAAAAATCATTGAATAGCCCTTGATTTCTTTGACCCAGTTCGCGACCTTCAAATTTCTTTTTCAAGTCATTTTTTAAAACGTTGCTAAAGTCTGCTCTAAATGGCGCACATAGCACTTCGGCATTCAGGAAAAAAACGTTGATGACATATTACATATAAACTTATATTTTTGCCAAATACTTTTGTGTTTTCCTCCGATATAGTTGCCATAACACCTAGCGTTGCCGATATTTCAAACGCTATTTTATTTTAATGTTTGGTCGATTTAATAGGTATAGTAATCAACGCATTATGATTTTTTAGGGCCCTAGAAAATTTTCTTATTGGAGTCCTTGAAAAGTCCTCAAACTCCTTGATTTTTATTTTGCAATTAGAGTGGAAACCCTGTTTTCACAATGATAAGATAGACAGTGTCTGGCTCTTGAGCCTTTATCTGCAACCAACCACTTTTAATAAAACTGGTGACTCTTGCTTTTTAAAATTGTGTTGCACAGTGTGTGCCACACAAGTTTACTTTCATTGAAATTCGCTATTGGTACATTAGGCAATAATTGTTGAGTCGGAACCTGGAGAATAGGATTATCGATCAACATTTAACTGTTTCAGTTTAGGATTTAACTCTAAGACTGCTTTTATTTTGCAGTTACTCGACAATTGGCTGAATCTTAATTTTCTTACTTAAAATACAGCTTGTAACTGTTGGGTTTCTTAATTTTTGATTTTATTTCTTAGGACCTGGATTTCCCCAACCTCAAGGATGGAATGCACCTGGTGGATACTCTGGAGGTTATGGAGGTCAGCAAGGTTATGGTGGTGGCTATGGTAATCAAGGCTATGGCAATGGTGGCTATGGAAACTATGGCGGTGGTTATGACTATGGATATGGCCAGAATTACGGCAGCGGGTATGGCGGCTATGACTACAGTGGCTATTACAACCAAGGAGGCAGTGGCTATGGAGGAGCTGCAGCTGGAGGTTATGGTAATTTAATTTTGATATTATAGCTAGAATGAGAATGGCTGGTAATTATGATAAATCTTTTATATTAAGCCCTTGTTTTCTGCAGATTAACTTAACTTCATATTAATTGTTTATTGTATTCGAACAATGTTTCTTGTTAACTTTCTAGCTTAAGTCTTGTTTTTCCATGTGTTAGTGAAAAGGGAGAAAGTTGGGAAGTTAGAGGTTTAAAATTTTATCAATTCCTCTTTTGCCTGTCCATGTCTTGCTAAAATTAAGCTGATTCACCTGCAAGTCGATTGTAATAGGATGTTTTTTTTATCAGATGTTTGTATGTGTCGTCTTTGGATGTTTATCATTGACATGTTATTTTCTGTAGGTGAAAGGCAGCGTAGCAAAGCAAGGGCAGGCTGCAGCTAGTATAGTTAGAAGGATTTTAGCTTCGGTAATTATCTACTTAGCCTGACACCATTCTACCTTCTCATTAACCAGTCTCAGTTAACCTAAAATTGCAGAGCAATGTTCTTATTAACCTTTCTTGAAGATTAGCATACCTGCCAACTTATGGATTTCGCCAGTTTTTGCATTGTTGCATTGAAAACTAATTTGTTTGCATTTCATACTTGCTCTCAAGATACAATTGTCCTTTGACAGCTGCTGCCTAGGTTTCTGTTTGTGCTGCTTATGTTTTTATCAGTTAATCCTAGAATCTCCTTTTTTCTGAATAAGTGCTTGGGCTTAAGTTCTTTTAAGGCTACTAAGTAGACTAATAACATTTCTCTCCCATCCAGGCATTAAATTACCAGTTTTAATTATTTATAATCCTGTAAGTACTTAATCACTAGATGTTGGCAGGTATGGGTTAGCCTACAGCTCTCTCTGTATGTTGTGAGGTTGTCAATCTTCAATGTCCTTCCTTTATCTTGCAGGTCAGCAGCCAAGTACTTATGGAAAGGCACCTAGACGTGGCGGTGCAGCGACCGGTGGTGCCGCAACTACTGCCTACCACCCATACAGTCGCTAAGGGACTCTTTTAAAAACCTCTCATTTCTCATCGTGGCTTTCCATGCCTCCTTGTATATAGATTGTGCTGACCTCATTGAATAAACCTTTTATGTAAAAAAAACCTAGTGTCGGTATTTTTATCTTTAAAGTTTTTATAGTTACTGAGGACTGCATTTAAATGACTTTTTAGTGAGAATTTCGGGGCAGAAATGGTGGCTTTCGATGAAGAGTAGAATCGTACCTATGAGCCCCAAAAACTTTTCACAGGGTGGCTACAGGATCAGGGAAATCATGGAAAAGTCGGAGAATTTAATCAATCTGGAAAAGTCGGGGAAATAGGTGATTTTTAAAAAAAATCGGGGAAAATTTCAAAAAGTGCCATTTTAACCGGTAAAAGAAAGGATAAAAAAAAGATTAATGCTGAGAAGGCTTTCACTTAAGTGGTTTAGTTACTGCTTATTAATCCTTTTAACTGCCTTGCTCCCCAAGCTCTTGTGCAACGATGTTTAACTTCACCTTTCTTGGCCCATATCAATAAAAATTGAACTTAAATTTCAGTAACAAACAAGTTTAAATGATAATTTAAGATATGAGAAATCTAATTAAAATTTGAAGATTAATTAGGATTTTAATTGCATTAAGATCTCTTCAAATATTGGCTAACTAACTTCTAGTGCAATCCAACAATGCTTCCTCGTTGAACTTATTTTGCTGCTTAGTTTTTTTTTTAAATCCACCGATGGCATCACACTTAATACTATATTTTTTATATCATAGCTTGATAATCTTAATAAGTTTTATGATAACTAAAAACTTTTATTATATGGGGTGCTTGCGCTTGCATTTTTATAGATTTGTTTTAAAAAGTTCGTTGTATATTCATTAAATTTTTTTTATGTTATCTATACTAGAAAGTGGTTTTACTAATACCAGGAGGAAACCAGCATGCTATCATAGTTCATTGCCGCTAATCAGGGAAATTTTTTACATTTAGCCTGGAAAATCAGGGAAAAGTCAGGTAATTTGTTTTCAGATTCTGTAGCCACCCTGTTTTCACTTTTTATTCAGGCTACTTCTCTACCTCTAATTCAATTAGTCGGACCTTGTAGACACGGCCATTAATTCTAAGGTAGGGAAAAAAATGTTATTGTTAGTCATCAGGGATTAACATAATGACCCCATTGGTAAATAATGAAGTGGAAACAATCTTTACCTTTGGTTCTCGCCTACCATCAAATCTATTGGGGAAATATACTAAGTTAATAAGACTACTGTGGGAGGAATTGTATTTGATCCATTTGTCCTTTTGTAAGCAGAGTTGGGAGATAGTTAATTTGAAACAGTGGCTATAAAACGGTGTCTACCGGTTGGGAGATCAAGAAAGTCCCCAAAAAATCATGAAATTTGAGGTCACTAAGTTAAATTGTCAAAAAAAAAACTAATTTCCCCCAAATATTTATGAACAAAAAAGTTAATTTATCAAATCCTTAAAATTTGTGTTAAAACTTTTTATTTTGTTTGCAAAATCATTCTCAATATGATAGTCAAAGCAAGAGATCTTTAAAGCCTTGATCCAAAGCAAGTAAAAAGGGGAAGTCCAAAGTGAGTTGCAAGATTTTCTTGTCTGTTACCGTCAGTGCGGGTAACTTTGATCAGTTTTTAACAAACGAAGAAAAAAGGTCCAAGCATGAAATACATAAGAAACATACTTTTACCATCCTTAAAGGTTGTGTTACTGAATGAAATAGTTAAAAGTAATATAAAAATGTTTAAACATAATAACTATGTATCTTATTTTTTTAAAAAATGGTATACTATATGAATACCAGTATGGATTGTCTCTTAAAAAGAAAGTAAACTTGAATTTTTAATGCAGGAAAATAACATTTTTTAGAAGCAAGTCTTAACAACAAATATCTTAAAAAAAATCAAACGATTTTATTGTAAAAGGGAAAACAATAATACATATTTTCTTAATTAGGAATGTGAAATGTTTGCATTTTAAAATTAGCAAATTTGAATGTTGTACGTTTCTTGCATTTTATCTTCATTTCTTTAATGTTTAAAATTGTTAGATGTTTCAAAAAATCTAAAAAATGAGTAATCATATGTAGTTAAGCAGAATACACTTTTTTACATACATTTTTGAAAGAGCAAAGTTTCATAAATGAATATTTACATTGTGGACCAAAGTTACCCGCATTCATCGGCAAAAGTCTTCCAGTGACCAACAATTAGGTATAGCATAAAAAGCATTTAACTTCGATTAAAACAAATGGTGCAATATTAATTCCCATAAATAAAAGAATTGTATAGAGTGTTTTATTTAGCAATTTTCAATATTTTTTTAGGTGTTCCAGACAAAAGTTGGAAGAAATAGATTTTTGTCATTAAATGCTCATAAGAATACCAACATCATTTGTAGTATTGCCAAAATTAGAATGAGAATTTTTTTTACATTAATTGAAAGGCAATGTTACACCTTCCCAAAAATATAAAACAATTTAAGATGAGATAATTTTATGAAGAGAAATTAAGAAACAAATCTTTTTTGGACGTATGGACAACCTTTATGGCCAAAGATACCTGCTATTCTTTTTATTCGTTAATAAGAACTAAGTCATAATTTCAATATTTGTATTTCCTCCAAAGAGAAGTCTAAACAAAAGAAATTATACTAATAAACATTCACATTTTATTTGGTGGAATGTGTGTAAACACGTATAAAGATTAACATGAAAGTTAAAACAAGATTAATGTAAAACTTCATTGAAATAAAAACTATAACATGGAATGAAAGGTTGATAGTAAAATATAAATATGTACTAACCCACATTTTTTGGGAAGCATGCAAAGTAATTCCTAATTTCAGAATTAGAATATATTTTTACATAAAAAAATCAGATCAGCAACAATTTTATGAATAAAAACAAGAGCAAACTTGACTAGATATAACAGTTACACCATTTCTTATAGACTTTTCAAGCAAATGTAACAATCAACTTTACTGAATAGTACACATGCAATTCAAACTGCAGCATATACATTTATTGGTAAGAGGTTTTGGCGGTATGAGATCTAGATCTTCATCATCCGGAGTCAAGTCCAAATTGTAGCCATCCTTTATTAATTGTTCAGAGATTTCTTTGGAAGTAGATTTGGAAATGGGGTGATAATCAATATCATCATCACTGAAATATTAAAAAAGATTATTGCAATTGTAAAAGGAAAATTTTATATCTAAGCTGAGTTAATGCAAATCCATAACACAAAACTAAACACATTTCTCTATTCCATGAACCTTTACAGTAATTCTAAATATTTAATCTAATTAACATCAGCGACGCGTTTACCAATAGGCTTTAGAGGCGGCCGCCTGTGGCCCCAAGATTGTGAGGGCCCCCAAATTTCAAAATGTCTTAATAGTACGTATAATAAAATGTTCCAAATAATCCTAATTCTTTCAAATATTTATGTACTGTTTGTCGATTTGTTGGCCCCCGATTGTTTGTAAACCAAAAAAAAAAACCTTTATTGTAATAAAAATTACAAAATCTTTTTTTGACGGGATATTTTAGACAATAGATATCAATTTTTGTAAAGCGACTTTTCCAAGATTGGAAACGCTGTTGTATATGTATCTAACAATTCTGATTGACAATGCAACTGTTGGACGAGGTGATAAACGAATTTGCAGAAAGAAAAAGTTGTAAATGAAAAATAAGTATGTAAATGTAAGGGCATTAAAAGTATGAGTGAAATTCTTGTCTCTTGTAATATTTAGCCGACCATTTCTTTTTTTCAGCCCCGGTAGCGTCACTAGCATTTCATGCGCCAAAAAGGGGGGGGAATCCCAATTTACAAACTGGTTCATCCTTCATCATGCTTTATTATGTGTACAAGTATTAAGATTTTTTAAATTCCAATTTCTGTTTTTTTTTTGGGGGGGGAGGCAAATTCTGCAGCCGCCTATGGCCCCAACATCCATAAACGCGTCACTGATTAACATACTAATCAACCTGAAATCCAGCATAACATTAAAAAAAAAATTGAAAACTTTATTATGTATGTATTAAAAAAAGTCAATGGTTCTGTGCATTCCAATTCTCATGCTAGATTAGTTCTATAAATATTGTTGTTATAATTTTAATATGTATAGAATAGTATTGTTAATAAAGGAAAAATTCTCAAATGTTAAAAAAGCTTATTTAAAATACACAAAATAATTCTGTGGTGTGGTCTGTTGGAATTTCTGTTAGAAAGGTTGATATATGCTGGTTATAAAATTTCTTTTAAAATAGAGCAAAACTTGTTTATTTTTCTTGGAACTTTATTTGCATTTGAAAGCTTTACTCTAATTTTCAACATGATTCTCTCCATTATTGAGGCCCTTGTCATATCACACAACCATTCCATTTTTCTATAAGTTAGCTGCTGGATTTGACAACAACTGCAACTCTAACACTTTAACCTCTTTAACAATTTCTGCACCGAATGTGAAACACATAACATTATTTGAACACAATTTTATACAGAACACTGCATAATTAGGTGGAAAAGCATTTGATTAGGATTAAATCACTCAAGGAGTACCTGCCTCTTTTTTTTTACCATTTGTTTGAAATAAATTATTAACTTTTGCTTGTAGTATAATTAATTGTACTAGAGCAACACATAGCTGTATTGATGTAGGGATGTGAACTTTTAATTTGGTTTGGATGAATCTCACTAAGGGCTCATTAAGGGTTAAGGGCTTTCGCGAGAAGTTTCAATCCAAACAAACTAACTATTTATATCTTTAATCCTACATACCTATGTGTTGCCCCCTTATGGCAAAGTCCAGCAACAATATAATTGTGTTTAAAATTGTCAATTGAATTGTTTATTTCAAACATCCAGTCAAGTGATTTACAAACAACCAGGGGCCTACGCCCCCTGATCGCTATCGCTCGCCAACCCCCAGGAAATGCTGCACAATTCCCATTGGCCGCTTGCGACCCGCTTGCTGGTGAACATAAATGAGATTATGTGCTATAAATTACAAATATGAAGCACTACCTAAATGCACATGAAGTAAAAAAGTTACAGCCAACATTACACTTGCTAAAGTTCCATAATTTATTTTTAAAAGAACACAAAACAAAAGCTGTCACTGTTGCCAACACAACTGAGAACATTGGTTGTAATACATACCTTTCACTTTCCCAAGATACTAGAGGGTGGGAATCTGTTTTCGTAACCAGTGGAACTTGACTTTTTGGCACTTTTAACCTAAAAAATTGAAAGTGTAGAGATCAGCGACACATTGTGTTGCGGATTTCATACTAAGTTTAGCAAAGCTGAAAATATATGAAGGTATCTTAATTTTTATTGCTGCATTTTTTTTATTTAAGCTTATTAAATACAGAATAATAAATTTTTGACAGTTAAAGATTCTTATATTGTGTCTGAAAAATGAAAAGCATGATTGTCCAAACTTTAGTATTGATTTAAACATTAGTTTTACTATACTAAAATGCAACTCTTTGTAGTAAGTTTTACACCATGTGGAAGGAATAAATATCAGTAAATAATTTTCTCTCCCATTGCCAGTGAGGTTTTGATTGTCATATTTGGTGGATTGTCATATTTCTCCAATTTGATACAGTATTGAATTTATTTCCAAAATAAATTTCTTCTACCTAATAAAATATAAAACTCTAGACTCTATTTAATAATTCTAATGTATCTTTTAAATTACTAAAGTAAGTGGAAAATTCGTAAATATGTTGAAATCAATAATATTTTGTTAAGATAAAGTTGTTCAACAATCTTTTAAAAACAGATTTCAATGTTTTTTGGCACTTGATCTGAAGGGCCTAAATGTTAAAAATCATGCTAAAAAAATTTGGCAACTGCGAAATTGTTGAAAACAATGCTAAAAAAATTATTGACAACTGCAACTAAGTTTAATTTGTGGTTGTATTATTGAAGGACTCAGTTACATTTTGTGACCGTTAATTTTGAACTCTAGGCGATATCTGAGTGTCTAACAATATTTTCCCCTGTTTACAGCAAAAATAATTACAATATGCTGAATTAACAAGTTAAAGTAGATAATGCAGCACCTTATTTTACTGAAATATTGCACTGGACAATGTGAACTATTTTTGCACTTGTTTTTCTTGTAGAACCATTCACTGCAAAGAAACTCTGCTTTCAAGTATACTTTTTGATTAAAAGCAAGAAAAACAAGAAGTTCTAAAAGAACTAAAAAAAAAGTATAATTTCTTGTCACTTAACTAAATGAAAAAAAGGTTTAAAACAGTAAGCGTCACATAGAACAGCTTGGTGGTGTTTTTGGATCCCCACATTTTCTTGGAGATGGGCAAACATTAGAAATACCATTAAATAATCCTCACAGCCTTTAACAAAAATGATAGCTACTTAATGTTAAAAACCTTTTTTATTTAGAATTCATGAAAATTTTTTATAAAATGTGCCTCAACCAAATATATATGAATGGCCAATGTAACATTTCATGTTGGGCCACCAAAAGAAATACAGTCTGTAATCATCCTTGTATAAAACATAAAATATGGTTGATAACTCTTCAGGAATAGTGCTTACAATTAAACACGATGTATTTTATAATGTAAATATAGTGAATAAGTTTATAACGAGAAAAATTCAATTTTATTTTTAAAGTTAAAACTTATTTTACCTGCTACGGGGAATGAGTTTTTTTGGCACAGCTTCAAAATTCTGTTCTTTTTGGCGCATTTTTCTTGTCTGCTGCATTTGTTTTTCTAAGAAGTTAAATAAAAATCAATATTGGACTTATTAAGAATAGTTATACCAAAACCGAGCTTAAGTTTGCAGCAGAGAAATGTACTGAGCGGAAGAAACTTGGTAAACAACCCGGCTGGCGCCGCAATTTCGCGTACTCTGATTGGCTGCTCCTTTCGACCCTGATATTCGTGCGCCCTGTTACGTCAAAATCGAAGGAAAAAAATAATTAAAATAACACTCTAACTGAAGCTTAACTAATAAAAATAATAAATTTATGTCTTGAAATAACAAATAAATTTTTTTATTGAATGTGAAATACCTTTTTGTATTCGATTCTCGCACTCAAAACTGAGAACTATTTACCCTTTTTCTCGTAGAACATTTGTATACTGCAAACTTAATGTCGGTTTAGGTATAGTTAAAAAAATTGCTGCTTATATAAATGAACATTAGTGTAAATGAAGAATACATCTAATTTACAGATAGTAACTTATCTATGGCCTAGCAGTTTTATTGCATCTTAACTTACCCATTCTTTTTTGAAGAATAGATGCAGTTTTGAATTTTTGTGTTTTGAATGGACCTTTGTAACAAACTTCTTCAGTTTCCTTATTCTATAAAAATGAAAATGTACAAATTATTGTTTAAATTAAAAAAATAATTTTTTTTAAAAATCTCAAAATGTATCGAGTTATATTAAGGCAGAAGCATTTTTTTTGTAGAAATAAATAGCTAATTTTGCTTTTAACACAAAAGAAATGGGGTAATCTGCTAGTTATGAAAGCAAACAATTTAAAAGGGCAACTCATTATTTTTAAATATCTAGTCAGTTATAAAATGTTTTGAGTCTGATAATATAATATTGGAATAAAATATTAAAATAATTTCATGAAATCATGCTGAAATTTTGAAATTTGCTTTAAAAATCTGAAATATATCAATAAAATAAATATAATCAGGATTACAAGAAAATCATAATTTACAATAAAAAGTATTTTAATAGTATCTGCTATCCAGTGCAGCGATTTCAGTTGTCCGATTTCTGTCTCTTCACTGTGAATACATACATAATACCTATGTAATACACACATAATCTATATACATAAAAGGCGACTTCTGTTTGTCTGTCTGTTTGTATAGGAAGCAAAAACTTAAGAACCACGCAACAGATCGTCACGAAATTTGGCACAAAAATTCATCTCATCTCCAGAACAAACATAGGCTAAGAATTTTTCAAATTAGATCATTCTTTCTATCGTTTTCGAACGTTTTAGGGGGAAAAGTACACCACTTTCGCTCAAATCCGATAATTTTTTCTCTTTCGTGATGCCTACAGGTAGAAAAATTTAAATAAAACTTTTTAGAAAACAATTGAAATTGAAAATGCTTAATTTATTTAATATTTTTTAATTGCCTTTAGAAACTAAATTAATAATTTGAAAAAATATTTGATATGTTTCAAGTGACGTAATCCTATCAGTCTCCATTCTATTATTTTATTGTGCCTATAATTTTAATTATGAATTTTTTAAAAGCATAGTTTTGCTTCTACTGAAATATGTTGTTTTTGAAGGCCGTCGCACTACTGATGCATATTAGGGTTTTATGTCTTCCTTTTTTCGCCAAATGCTTTGCCAAACTCGCCAAGTTATTACAAAAAACGCGCAAAAGAGCATTTTTTAAAAATAGATGGTTGGTTGTCTTTATGCCAGAGCTGAATGGGTGTAATGGTAGCTATATATTTTCCTCGCCAAATTTTTCAAACACGCCAAATGAGCTTTTTTTTATTCAGAAATTACTATGACATTATCTGTTAATTTTATAACATTTTTAAATTTTGAATTTTTAATATAATATAAATAGCGGGATTTTGTACTTAAATAACGAACGGTATCAGCAGCATAAGCTTATTAAAAAGCAAATAAACTTATAAAAAAAAATGCAAATCGTTTGCTGTTTGCTGGAGTAGCTTATTTTGTAATTCTTACTGATTATTTTTTTACTTAAATATGTATTCTCTTTAATTTGAGCTTTTTATCAAAGGTATTTTCGAAATTAGTATTAATCATTACTATATCCAAGATAGGTAATTAAATGGAAAAAATTACTGGGTAATCTTCATATCTTATGTAACTCAAATGAAAGAAAAAATAGTTAAATTAACTATTAAATTATTTTTTCACCTCTACTAGTGCAATGTCGGGTATAACAGCTAGTTTCACATAGATAACATAATGGACATGATATAAGTTACACATACAATAAACTAAAATTGCTTGGTCAATTTTAAGAAGTATGTTTTAAATAAAAAAATATAAAAAAAAGCATTTAAAAAATATTATTAAAATTGAAGGATTAAGTATAGGTAAATATATAAAATGCTATATAATTGTGGGCATGCCCTAATGATTTTAGTTTGCCAGATAAAACTATTTTTTAGTAAAGTAATACTTGAAGTTTGTACCTCTGAAGGAGTGTCCAGTGAGTTGGTAGTTTCACTTGAATCAATTTCTTCATCTTGATCTTCATCATGATCCGGTATAGCGACATAAGGCCGATTTAGGCGGAGAAAACCAGGTTTACTGTCACTGTCAATGCCACTATCCTCCATGTTGGCTAAGGATTTTTTTTGTTAAAAAGATAATGTTAAAATTTAAACTGATAAGTACACATATTTAAAAAGTGTCTAATATTAAACTATATAAAATGTAATAAAAATTTTTAAAGAAAAATATTAACAGTAATATTCCCCTTTTAGTTCATACTTGTCATATTTATGAAATCATCATATTATCATTTTATGAAAGACATCAATATCTGAAGAAAACTTGGTTCACTTTAATGAAACTATATTATACTCTTACCATGGTCAGATTTAAAGGGAAATTTCTATGGTTGGAATGGCAGCAGTATTACTGATATGGCCGCTAAGTAAGGCTTAAAGATAAACTTTCAGAATCCAAAATGATAATTCAATAAGTCACCAACTTATATTTTTGCTTATAACAATTATTTGTATTCAGTAATACTGATTTCTTCAAAAATACTTCAATAAAGATATAACTATGAAATAAGAATGAAGATTTTCATAACATTTAAAAGTGGAAAACTAAACTAAGCAAGTCAAATAATAAATGAAAATAGATAATACACTAATCTGATTAACATTTTATCAACTTTTGAATTTTACTTTTCAAATTATAAATACCTAAGTTTAAAATTATGTCTGAATACATTTCACATACGAGAGATTTCCAACTCCAAAAGTAGTAGTAAAAAATAACCAAGTAAGCTACACTTTTAGCAGAAATAGTTGGCATTAAATGAAAATTATTATCTATGTTTTAAGTACGTAGATTTTGCGCTTTAGTTTTATTTTTACGTAATTTAAAATGGATTTAAGTAGAATAGCCATATAAGGTAACAATAATCATCACAGGATTATTGTAAAACAGTGAAAGTACTGAAAATTAAAAATCAGACCAAAGTTATTTTTTTTGCAAAAATGCAACAGTAAGGGAAAATTTAAAGCAAATATTATGAAAAATATTGCATACTCAAATTATGTGCGATACTTGAACAATTTTACAATGGAAGTAATGAAAACATTAATAATTGCAGAGTAAAACAAGTAATAATAATAAAAATAGAAATATTCTGGATGCAGCAATACATTTAGCTAAACTTTCTTTTTATACAATATACCTCGCCTAGCGTTACATGTTACTTTCTTATCATAAGTGAAGAGTATTCAATAATTCAATACAGCATTTATTTCAACTATAAATACCATGAAAACTTAATGCATGCAAACATACGTTTTTTTTCAGGGTACCAAGCGGCATTAGACATTTATATTAATCAAAGCACACAATATTAAATTTTAATACTAAAATAATGAAGGGTAACCCAGGGAATTTAAGAAACTATTACAAGCTAAAAAGAAAACTAACAAATAAATATGATAATCCCCATTAAAGGCTATCAAATTTGTATATTATTATTATTTTTTTTTACCAGATAATGGAAATTTAAATGTTGTTGTATGTTTGGCGTTCCGATGTAGAGGAGAAGGAAAGAATATTTTATGACAAGAACATTTTAGTAAACAAACATTTAGTAAAATATTAATTAAGATGATTGGTATGAATTATATGTATTGGAATGTAACAGTTTGTATAAAGTAATAATAAGCTTAATCTAAATCATGATTAAAATTTAATAGCACCGGGTATAAACTATAGTTGTTTTGGTTTTGAGATAGAATCTATTTCCGTTTCCGGTTTTCAATGTATGGTTGCAGTTAAAATTGCTCATTTACTGAGAGACATAATTTGGACACACGTGCAGAGACATAGTCGTCCCGCTCATTGGTTTTTTATAACTTCATGCGCTCTGGACTGCGATTTCATTGTTGTTTTGGTTGGGTTTCAATTATCGTCGCACTAGAGCTATACGAGGGCTAATGGCGACGGGCGCCATATTTTAGAACCACAGTCAAGTGACGAGCCGACACCCGAACACCCCGAATAGGCACTCAACGCAACCCATTGTTGTTTCGTGTTTCGTTTGACAAAGTGCTGAAGCAAGATAATTGCTGGTTCAATGACTATGAGACTATGTATGTATGTATGTATGTATGTATGTATGTGGCCGGCTGTAGATAGACCCTTTCGTTACCTTGTCATTGGGTATGCTTCGGGAATTGAGTGTCAACAGAATTGCTCTGAATGTAAACAATTTTGTTTCGAACCTTAATTGGTTTATTAATTCAAAGTGGGAACGGAGCACCAATCTGAGAAAAAAAAATGACTAGACCCGAGCTTTTTAATCTTAACTAAGTATCAATAAAAAATATATGTAA
This sequence comes from Hylyphantes graminicola, assembly GCA_023701765.1. NCBI lineage: Eukaryota > Metazoa > Arthropoda > Arachnida > Araneae > Linyphiidae > Hylyphantes > Hylyphantes graminicola. The sequence continues at coordinate 39,828,838 of CM043111.1, forward strand.
ACACATTTTCGAAATATTTGCTAATAAGAAGTGTGACATCGGTTTAACAATTTATGTAATTTAAAACAAAAACTTTCATCTTCAATTATTTATCGTATATTCAGAACTATTATTCATAAGTGGGGAAGCGTTTACGAATTTGTTATTTCAATAGTTGTAAAAACTATGCACAAACTGTGAGAAGAGCTCGCGGGGAAAAATGACGAGAGGAAAAACTAAACTTTAAAATTTAATTACTTAAAAACTAATTCAAATTTTATTGTGTTCTTTATTTTTTTTTTGATTTCTTTAAAAAATTAGACTGCAATGAACTTTATTGTAAAAGTGGCGTTTGCCAAATAGATCGGCACAATTATTAATTACTATTCCTTCCACTTCTTATACATTCTTACTTAGTCTAGATGGTGTGATGATATATAATTGTAAGACATTGACTTAAATTTTTTTATTAAAAATCAACTAATAATAACAATATAGTACATTCCAGTAACTTTTTAGTTATACATTTTTTATTTTCACTTCAGAAAATTTTCTAGATTCATTTTCACGGGTTTAAAGTTATGAAATACCGAATTACCCGATGTTATCAAAGTATGACAATGCGAAAAAATGGAAGATACGTGTTATCGTTAATGTTAATAGTAACTGCGATTTTATATTTTTCTTGGAAATATGGTTTTAAAACGCATACTATTATTTGGAATATCATTTTTTCTCCACCTATATATCAAAAATGGTTTTTTATATTTAAGAAAAATGGCCCACAATTTTTTCGTAATTTCAAAACACATTTTGCTTAAAATCACCAAAGCGTTCTTTACATTAGTTTTCTAAAACCTTAAAATAACACTTTTTATAATCCCAGTTTAAAACTCCACCCAATATTTTTCAAATCTATATAATCGTGAATATAACGTACAGATTTTAATAAACCTATACTTAACAATTTCTTTTAGAAATTAAGATACGAAGTTTGTAAAAGCTTATCCGTAGCATTTCATACATATGTAATGGTTATTTAAGCAGCAAAAGTGCGCATTTTGCAAGTAAGGAAACTCTCTCTTAGTATGGGATGTGTTATGTTGATTTAAAAATTTTAACTTTTATTTATTTGTTACTTATTGACTTAATTCGGCTTTTTGTAATTCTTGTCAGGATTTACCTAAATTGGGTAAAGAGGTTTTGTTATTGTCCAGTAAATTGAATTTTACTGTGCTATTCTTGTCTTAGTTTTGGTTTATGTAAGACGTTCATTTAACTTAATAAGGTTTAAAATTATGTTTTGGGTATTATTATTTTAAGTTTTAGTGTTAATGAGTGTTATGAAAGTTTGAACGGCTCCCCTCGAGTATGGCACTTTACCTACTTTTGGGCTATCCAGACCCCTATATATATATATATATTAGTGAGATTTTACGTATAGGGAATTCATTTAATGGCAACGGTTATTTATATAAGTATTTATAGTTTGATAATTGCCACCCTCGTTACGTGCTCGTTAAATCTGTGGGTTCGAAAGTCCTGGGGCGGTCATTGCGCAGTTTCCCACGGGTACAGGTCCCTGGGGACTATCTCCCTCCCCTTCAGGGACATGTCTAAATTGTGGAGATGGCGATAGATAGCAGCATCTGTCACGTATGTGTGTGTTGTGTCTGTCATACTTTACGAATTTTTATAAGCGGGTCTCTGACCAAACACACAAGCCTGAAAATATATGTCTACCAATCGACCACCAACGTTGATAGGTTTTTATATACTTTTGATTTCGATCTCTCTTATTTGATTTATATATTTGATATTACATATTTCAAAGACACGAGTACTAAGCTTAAGTGGCTAAGACCCCTAGTTGTTTTTAAAAAGAATATAAATGTTTTTAAAATAATAGGCTTGGAAGATACTTATTATTTTTTTTGTAAACAGAAAGCATTTGAATGAAAAACTCATTTACGATTAACAAAGATTCCATTTACCAAAAGAATCTGAAATTTATTCGAATTTCAAATCACAGTTACAAAAAGGTAAATTGGTTTTAAAGATTGGAAAAGCAATTATATACTTTTTATTGAATATGTCAAATAAATGTATGATTAAAACGATTCCTTTTAATTTGTGTAATTTCCGGTTATTATACTTCTTCAAAGTTCACTATTTTTTTTGTTCGAATAAAAAAAAATTATGCATCATTTGTTGTAAGTTTTTTTTTTCATTTTTGTCTAGGTTCTTATTTCATTTAAAACAGAAAATAAAGACCGTAAGTCAAGATGATCTAATTTTATAAACCTTTAAATAGCCTTTAGAATAGAAATGTCTATACCCTTTAGTGGATAATAGTTTTTAAAAAAAAAAAAAAGTGTTTGTAAAACCTTTATTTATCGTATACAATTCAATAAATAAAGTTGTGTGGAAGCAACATATTTTTCTAAAATTGCGAATTTCATGGAAATAATAAAATTATTAATGGGCAATTTGCGCATCTAATTTTTCTAGGGACAACTAATTAATTAAATATCTTATTTAAATTCCAAATGATACTTGGCGACATTTGAATTTTTTTCCACGTGCGGTAATATATAAATATATTTGTTTTTATGAAATTGCACGATGCAATGTAACAAAAAATAAACAGCATGAACTCAATGACTTTATCAGTCACATTATCAATTTTGTGATCACTATCTCTTTTATGATGAAAATATGATTAAAAAAAACCTTTATTTAGATACTGACGTTCCCTAAAACTTGGTGAACCTAATAAAACAGGATTTTAATTAGCTATGTCATCCCTTTTGTATAAAACTATCACATATAAATAAATAAATCATTTGCACAACTTAAAGTCATTGTGTTAACATCCTCGGATTATTGAGTATATTTTTTGGATTTTATTATCATCAATTTTTAGTAAGTATGAAATTTACTTAAATTATTTTCAATACTTTTGCTTAATTGTATGGATTTATATAAATTTATTTATAATGAAATTATTGAAAAACGAAATTGTATAAAAAGAAGTTTGATGCTATATTTATTAAAAAAATCTTCAAACGAAAAAACTTATTGTATGTTTATTAACTACGTTATAACGAGTTTTTGTTGAAAAGCTTAGAAATACTTTCATTGCGTTTTTTTTTTTTTTACGATTTTAAATCTTTAGAAATTGTGTAGTTACATCATAGTAAATAACAATAAAATGAATATTTTAGTAGCCAACAAAGACAATAGATATTTTAGTCATATAAATGATTGCATAATCGAAAGTTTAATAGTTTATAGATAAATAAAAAATCTTGTACAATGTGGTTAGTTAAGATCATAAAAAGTGGTATTCTTTAAATTTGTTTAAATCAAAGAAAGTTTTGGTTTGCAAGCATGAAAAAATAAAAATTTTCTTTATAGTATTATGAAATAAAAAAAAAAGGTTTGTTTTTAGTTACCCCATTTTTAGAATTGTACTTGACAGTTTTAAAATTTTTAACTTTAAACTTTTGTTAAAGCAAACATTATAAATTTATACAACCGAGTTATTTAATGATACTTTATTTAAGCTTTTGGCTTTTTATTTCACGAGAGCGAGGTTCACGCGCGAGGTACGAAATTACGCTTATATTAAAGTATTTATTATTGCTTTACTTTGCTTACAAATATTTTTGCAATATTTTTGCAAATGAGTATCAAAAAAGTATTTCTTTGATTTCATGATTTTATTGAGTTTCCATGCGAAAATGGAAAATAAAAAAAAGTGAAAAGAAAAAAAAAAAAAGTATTTTAAATTTTTCTTTAGATTTAATTTAATTAATAGATTAGGTGAAAAAATGAAATGAATATGAAATGATGATGATGTTCCGTTCCAAATTAATTTAATTATTAAAGCAGCAGCTAAAGAAGTTTATTCCAGATCTTATAAAAGAAAGTATTGGTTTTTGTGAAATTTGTCTTTTATTTTATTTCCTTTTTTTATTTTTTTTTATTTTTTTTTTTTTTTTTATTTTTTTAGAAAAAGCAAAAAAAATGAAAAAAAGAATTTAAACTGAGTTTCGTGACCATTTAGTTCATTTAGTTTATATCATGACATTCATTTTTTTTTTTCTACCAACCAAGATACTCTTCTTATTTTTTTACCAAACTGTGAAAAAAAATAAAACTTTCGTCATGTCTGTGACGCGCAAAACGTAAAGTGTCATTTTTCGCAACGATTTATGAATGAATATGTTATAAAAAAGTGAATTTTTTTGCACGTTGTTATAAAAAATGTATAAAGTATTATTTATATACTTTCAATGATTTTTCTAAATTATAATTTTTAGAGATCCTCCACATTACATATTTATCAATTTTCTTACACGCACTATTATGTGAAATATACATTTTCTTGTTAAACAAAACAAGTTTTAAAGATTTATGAAATTAATCAATGCCATTTTGAAAAAATAAACAAGTTAACTTCACATAGTTTTGTATTTCTATTACTTATCAAGGTTATAAGGTGAAACTTAAATTAAAATTATGTATAAAAATTTTGGGCTAAGGTGTTTTGTTCTCTTAAAACTATCAAACGTTTTTATAACTTATTATAGATTGTTTTTAACCGACAAAATTTCTCTCTAATTACCGTTATTAAATATAAAAGGAAGAGTTATTAGCATTTAGAAATATATAACGCATTTTTGTGCTGTTATTGAAATTCAATACAGATAAAAAAAACCTGTAGGTGCTAATTCAATCAAAATAATTTAAGGTCATGATACCTTATTTAATCTGACATATCTTTTATTATTTTTTTTAGGTAAGGGCTGTACTGAACGATATCGTATATTTATTAAAATTGCACTTTTCAAAAAATAAATTATAATATTACACAATGTTTTTAAAATGTTCTGTATGCCATGTTTGATCGTAAAACACGGAGTGTATTTTTTAGCCTTTGTGGAGACATACGCTTGAATGACTTTTACGATATTATAAGATTTATTAATTAGTTATAATTAACCTGTAAATATTTGCCTGGATAAGATTGATTACTTTTTTATTTATTGATAAGATAAAAAAAAATAGCGGATTATATAAGAATAAAATAAAAGAACACATCAACATTTGTATTCTTCTAATTTTCTTAGTTAGAAAAAGTGTCGAAATAACATTGAGAGTTAAAATGTAGCGATGTGTTCATCCTGTATTAAATTGTTTTGTTGAATGCTTTATAACGCATTAAATAGACATATAATCACGCTTTTATAACCAAGTAAGAGTTTCTATAAATGCATAAAACATTTATAAGCCAATACTAACTGTTTATATACAAGAATAAGGCAGGTTTTTTGTTTTTATGACAATTAAATTTTGTGCTGCATATTATAAAAAAGCGAAGTCATAAACAGCTTTTTTAAGCGATGAACTTAAAAAAAAAAGTAAAAGTTAGGTAGAGAAAACTCATACATAAGTGTAGCTGTAGGATTGAACACCTGTTATCATCTTTGTTCTCAGTGCTTTTCTGTTGTTTCAGGCTCATTTCGAACTGATAGCAAAACTGATAGCTTATACTGTCACGTGGTACTGAGGACACGCGTCATGTATCAGAGTACAGATACTCTCGTTTCGAACGAGCAAGGGGTGAGAATTTGTTTCGTGCCTTTGTTTATGTTTTTTTATATCCTCAATGTTGGCAAGATACTATTAACTTGTGTTAGTTTGGGTTTTCAATTGGTAACCAATACTATTTGTATTGAAGAACTAAATTGTCTGAGAAGGTAGCATAAAAGTTGTATGAATTGTTATTATTTGAATTTATATTTGAAAATTATTACTGAACTATATTTAATTTGCTGTAATCAGTTTTCAAAATCTTTATATTTTTGTTTGCGCTACTTAGTATTAATGATTTTTTTATTGTCCATTAAAAACATACTGTTAATTGTAACAATTAATATACCACAAGGAAATAAAGTAATAAAATAGGTTAATGCTTTAGTGATAATTCATTATTTATATAAATCGATTTAAAATTCAAAATATGATCACAAATTTAGTTAAAAAAAAACAGATCTCAAATAGCAATTTAAATTTAAGTTTTTCTTTTTTCTTATTAAGGTTTCCCGCAATGGCTATCAAAGCGTTGAAGGCGGTCCGTCCACTGGAAACATTTCAAATGGTGAGTCATAAACTGTTGCCTAAAATTTAAAAAACGATCAAAACCTGTTTCTTTTTCTAAAATATGAAAGATTAGGCACACATGTAACCTTTCCTAAAAATTACTATTGGTTTGGATAACATTACATTTTCAAAATAACTTCGTTAAGGGACAAAGATAAAAGTTCTATTCAAAATATTGATTATCCATTTTTTTTACGTTTGGGAAGTTCCACCATAAAATGTAACTTTTAATTAAATTTGAAGTTACATAAGACATTAGTACAAATTATGCAGTGTAAATGTATGATGTAGTTCATAATAGTTTTCTGTATTAATTTTGTATTGAATTCAAACATTTCGGATCGTTCTTATTTAGTGCCTTTTTATGAAGTGCATAATCGAATTATTCCTAATTTTTAGTTGCCGATCCTCCACAGACACTTCTGGCTCAAATTAAGAAGGCAAAAGAAGAAAATGTGGGATGCTGTAACTTTTGTTTGGCCTTTCTCGCTTTGCTTTTGGGATCAAGTAAGTTCCAATTCTTGTTATAAATATTCGGGCAATTCTCAATTTCATAGGAAATCATGAAATTGTTGCTCGAAAACTAGCAGAATTTGTGTTTAATTGGTTAATTTTATTTACAGTAATACTTTGAATATTAAATATGTTGCATTTCACATTTTGCTTATAAGTTAAAAGGAACATGTGTTTTAAATCATTTAAGAATGCGGGAACATGAGCACAAACACTTCATTAAAATATTTTTAACTTATCATTAAAAAATCGTTGTTTTATCATTTAATAGCGAAACGAAAACTGAAAATGTTACATACGCCATAAAATAAGCTTTGGTTATGTAAAGTTATAATTTTCTGTAGTTGAATTTTCTGGGCTTATTTACTTATTACTCGCAAATAAGCCCATAATTAGTGTTAATTCTATAATATTTTTATTTAACAAAAAAACCCGTTTTTAGTGTAATGTTTGTCACAGTATCAAAATAAAACTTATAATTATAGTATGTTTACATTAAATATATAAATGACACCGTTCTAAATTCAATGCAATGTGATTCAATGTGAGGATGATATATTTTCATCAATACATTTAATTAACTTTTATAGATAGTTCATATTAAAATCTAGTTGAATTTTTTTACAAAGACCGTAAATAGTTTAACCAGTTCGATTTAGTTTAACAGTTGCATTATTGTAAGTATGTTATATTTGATGTATTATGAAACATTTAAATTTTAACACAATGCAAAACAATTGTTATTTAAAAAATTGAAAATTTATTTCTATATTTGAATTACATTTTATTTTTCAATTTTAAAGGACTTATTTATGCTAAATCTAATTACGTATATATTTAAATGAAGTTGATGTAACCTTTGAAAAATAATTTTGTCTTATAAGTATAGAAAGTGCAGTTTAAAATTTGTTATATTTAACATTTAAAGCATTTTCAAAAAGTTACAATTTTGATATTTTTATTATTTTATTTTTATTCCCCTAAAATACTTTGATTTATAAGTTTGTTATAGACAGAAACAAAAAGGTTTTAAATGAATATTTTTTTCCAGTTGTATGGACTATCGTTATTATAGTAATAGTCACAGTGCCGATTGTCATGATTGTAATTGGTGAGTCATTCAATTTATTTATCTCAATCACTAAAAATTTATATTACTTGCATGTTGTTTTATTTTAAATGTTATTATAATTTAAAAGTATGTATGCTTTAATAAATTCAAATAATTTTTATATATATTAATATAAGTTAATGTAACTTATAAGTAAGTTGTCAACTTGTATACTATTGTAAATCGATTAATAATGTAGGCTTTTAAAAACAAGAAATTAAGTTTCAATAAAAAATATTTAAATCTTTTCTGTTACAAACTTCAACGAAAGTAGGTTGTTTGTTTATTATTTTCAATATAAAGATTATCTAAAATCTATTAAAAGCCAAAATTAGAACTTTTTTTTTGAAAAATTGTTTAATAAAAAAACACAACTTTAAAGTTTTGATAGAAGTTTTAAAATTTAGATAGTAAATCTAAAGTGTTTTTGTATTATCTTCAACAAGAGTTTCTTGAATATCAATAGAAGCTTGAATTAACATACATTTTTTATTGCACTTTACCGGGATATATGCCTAGCACCCCAGTGCCCTTGTTCACGTAAGATGGAATGGACACGGGCATGGCAGGCCTTGGCTCACGAACGGGCCGTGGATCCGAGAAGTTTAGTTTAGTTTTTTCTTTTGTTTTAATTTTTAATAATTGGTTTTACAAAAAAATATTCGAACCAATTTAAAAAAAAATTAAACATACAGCCCTGTAAGCCAACTACACAGGTGGACAATTGCTAAGGACGAGACGGGTTTTTCAATGTAACTTTGTACAACAGCTTTCCAAATCAACATATTTAATACCGTAAGATCCCCAATATGTAAGGACATGAGTAATGTAAGCAACACTTACTAAAAGAGAAATCAGAGGGATAAAAAAAAGCTTTTTATCCCTCCATTTGAATTTCATTCCATGCATCTCCGTAGTGGAGATAAGTTTTTGACTTTTACTTACGATAATTTCATGAGTGTGCCATGAATATCGATAATCCAGTAAAACATTAAACCTACGACACAGCTGCGCCCTAAAAAAAGAACAAAAGTCATTAAACATGATTAATTGCGGATACGTGATACATACGGCTCCAGAAGCAAATATCGGTGAATATTCATTAAATAGTTAACATGACGACACTTTACAAAATAGAATCGACATAGACGTTTCTCTCATTTAATAATCAGTTGTCAATGGACCCGGCTTTTAAGGTTAAAAATATGTCGCAGATTTGATGTTTTACTGGAATATCGACATTCATGGTGGACTCGTAAAATTGTCCGAAGTGAAAATCCAAAATTCATCTCAACCTCGGAGATGTATGGAATGGAATTCAAATGGAGGGATCTTTTTATCCTTCTGATTTCTCTTTTAGTGAGTGTTGCTTACATTACTCATATCCTTACGTATTGGGGATCTTATGGTATTAAATGTGTTGATTTGGAAAGTTTTTGTACAAAGTTATATTGAAAAAACCGTATCGTCCTTAGCGATTGTCCACAAGTGTATATTTAATATACAAAAAAAAAGTTTGTGAAATATCCAATACAACCGGAGTAATTAGGCTTAGAATTTTTTTTGCATTGGACATTGATTTATCTTTAGCGTCAACTTATGCTACAATGTAGAGTGTATGTGTTGTGTATTGTGGAAAACTTGTTATTTTCCCTTTTGATAAGAACATCTAAGAAATGTAAACTGTTATTATCTTCTATTTCAAAATATTAAAACAAATGATCTTCTATTTAGCAAATAAGTATACCTAACGGTGTGTCGGTGTGTCTAGGTGCCGAGTACTTCCACGACTGCCCGGTGCAGCAGATGATCCCCATCAGCCTGATCGTGGCCGGATGCGTGGCCTTCCTCAGCAACATCCTCAACTTCGTGGACAGGTTCAAGAGGTTCTCGGAGTCCGGCATCCCGAAGAGGCACACCGTCATCGGGTGGATCAACGTCGTGCTCAATCTCTTCTTGCTCTCCTGGTTCATTGCAAGTGAGTGCATCGTAGTTTTATTTCCATACTTTATAAAAAAAAATAGTCGGACTGCTGTACGTTAAATCTGCGTGCGTATCAGGTGTCCATCCCACCACTTCATTGCTGTTAAAACGACAGCGTCATTGGATCTAATGAACGTAGTTCCCAATCTTTTCTTACTTTCCTGGCTCAAGTGAGTGCATCTCAGTTTTATTTACATACTTTTCTTCTACTATATAAAAAAAATATTGGGACTGGTGAGGGTTGAATCTGCGTTCGTATAGGTGTCTGTAGTTGCCTCAGTGACTCATAGTCTACCAAAAGGATCCTCAAGGTAGATATGAGTTACCTCGGGTTTTATATACTGTTTTCGTTTTTATCTAAAATACTGGTAGGAACACAGTGTTAAATCTGTGCTCTGTAGCGTGTGGATGATATATTGAGGCTTCGTGTCACAGGCCCATCCTATAACTCCATTGCTGTTCAAAATTTCGACTCCTAAGTTGAGGTGTTAATTGTTTCCTGGGTTTTGGTTACATCAAGTCACGCTCTGCGTTATTAGCGACGGACTTTGCATTTAGAATCAGAGTTGGAACAAAGTCGACAATTGAGCGGTCATCCAATGCAACTTCTTTGAGACATCACTTGTGGCGTGAGGACAAAAGTAGCGTCTAAACTAATTTTATCAACTTGTCATTTGTTGAAAATGATTTATCTTTTTAAAATATGTGTGTTATCTGTGTGTGTGTGTGTGTATTAGCTTTCCAATGATTCAATTAACTTGTACTTAAGTTATATTGCGCTAAGGATGCTATAAATGGAGCAACAAGAAAAGTTTCATGACTCATTGCTTTTGTGTCTCAACGGATATTTCGTTAAAGGGAAATTAAAGAAAATTGTGTTATCTGTAGGAGTATGCTTGCGCCCTTTGAAATGTATATATTTTTAGAAATTAAATTGCACTAAAAAAGCAGGTGTGGGGAGTTGCATAGTATTAGATTCTTATCTATTAGACTGTTATTATATATCCTTAAAATTATTGCATTTTATATATTTTAATTAATTTTGTGTTCTATATTTATTCATTGAAAAGAGAGAAATAATTACCTGACGCTGAACAAATTTAACAATTAGGTTGTGTAAAACCCCACTTTAACGCGCAATTTTGTCTTCACATAAGTGAACTGTGACAACTAATTAATATAAACTCAAAATAAGTCTTTTAAATCAACTTTATACTAATATTTTCTTCTCCTTTTCAGCGTGTTACTGGGTCTACAGTGCAAATGCGACATACAAGAAAGAAGATGACCCCAGCTACTGTAACCCCCATCTCTATGGTTTCATTTACTGGTTGCTCAACTTTATATTCATATTCTTCGGAACCATGGTGATTGTGTCAGGATTTTTGATGTGTATGGCTATAATGTGCTGGTGAACATTTCAATATTTGTTGAGATAGTTTTATTTTAATCATTTGTGTGTAAAAGATTCAATGGAATGAAAAACACTAATTCATTTTTAAAAGGATGTTTTTTTTGTGATATCAAATTTTTCTAAAAATGATTTTTATCTATACTCATTACGTTATTTATTTGCATGTGTGAAACGTTTATTACTAAAAACTGTGATGTTTTGTATTATGATTAAAGTCTAATAAATATTTTTTTTATTCTTCGTTTGTATATATTATTTATGTCATGAATTCTTTCTACTACGTTACTAGTTTCTTTACATCACTTGATTGAATTATAGTATTTTCCAGTTTAAACTTAGAAGAACCTCATATTGCATTATGATAATTTGATACCTTTCCGATATCCTCAGGCAGTTGATATCACGTTGATAACAAAAGTAATAGTTATATTTTGAATAGGGTATTACTTAAACTGCTTACATGTTCAAAAATTTTTTTTCAAGTGATACAAACATTTGTTGTTTCATTGAAAAAACTTCGACATTTTTAGCCCGATCAGATTTCAGTGATCAACTTTTCGAGCATGCAATCATCAATACATTTTCATAAATTATATTTTATTTATTTTATTTTTACAAATGATGCTTAATTTTAAGAAAACACGACTGATAACGGATTCTTGGAGAACTATTTGGCTTCTATGTTCTTGGCTATCACTACAACCCCTTGTTAACCTAGTGTGGCGTAGATCTAACAACCAAATAAAACTGTATGAGGTAGGCAGGTTGGTACATGTATTTTCCGGCTTGTGTGCTTGATCAGAGACCCGCTTACAAATCTTCGTCATATTATAAGACCATAGAGTTATAGTACAAGAGCTAGCAACGTCGGAAAAACAAGCATTTCAGGTGGGTCAGTTTTAAGATATGCTATCTCTTTCACTCTCCCGGACATCATAAGGGCTATCTGGCTGGCGGTAGTGGTTGCGTTCCTCAGTGCGCATCCTACTAATACAAGTAAAAAATTGATTTTTCAAATCATTTTAGGACGTTTTATTTTTTTTATTATTATTTTTAGTGAACTTTTTGCAACATAAATCTATTATTGCCAGACATTTTTATTGTTGTTTAAGCTGTGCCAGACGCTAATTTTGATTTTAAAAGCTCAAGTGTTGCTCAAATTATCAGCCCATTACAAGTATTGCCACATGGTATTGCGCAATGAATGACGATGACGTAATTACAATGATCGGTGAATTCACACCTGAGCTGGTAATTTGGGCAACACTTGAGCTTTCAAAATCAAAATTAGCGTCTGGCACAGCTTGAACAACAATAAAAATGTCTGGCAATAATAGATTTATGTTGCAAAAAGTTCGCTAAAAATAACAATAAAAAAATAAAACGTCCTAAAATGATTTGAAAAATCAATTTTTTACTTGTATTAGTAGGATGCGCACTGATGAACGCTACCACTACCGCCAGCCAGATAGCCCGTATGATGTCCGGGAGAGTGAGAGCGATAGCATATCTTAAAACTGGCCCACCTGAAATTCTCTCTCAAAAACGTTGCTAGCTCTTAGACTATTAGGAAGGAGGTGTAGAGGGGTCTATCAGTTCAAATGGTTTGAAGCAGGGCTGTCAGGTGTAACCGAAACTGGCACTGAGGTATCCCAAGATACACCGCTCCAGCCTGCTTCTTTTGTGCGTTACTGCGCGCATTCATGGGCCGCTCTATTCTCTTTCCTAACTCTATGAATAAGACAGAGACAGACAGATTTTTACTGACGCCGAGAGAAAAGGTACACCCAGGGCGAAGGCGGGAATCGAATCTGCCCCCGACACAAAGCGCCGACTGTTAGCGTAATGGGTTGCGATCCAACCCACTTGGCCACCCGGGCGACCCAGGTCCCCCAACCGGATGCGTCTATTTTGAACTTTTTTATAATTTAGTAATTTAACCATTTTCAGCTGTCTATTTCAAGCCTCTATCAAGAGCATTAACACAGCCAATAACGTCTCTTAATGTAGCACTGCGGTCAAGTGTCTAGGTTGCACCTGAGCCGGCATCCAACTAGACTTCGAGCGACATCGTACGCTGACGCAGTCGGGACTTAGCACTCCACAGATTTAACAAGCAAGTTATCCCAGTGTACTCGCTTTGATTGACGCTGTTCAGAAGGGTTGGATATAATGGTATTCCGTAATAAATACTCCTTCCGCCGATAAAAAGTTAAGTAAAATAACTCCGCACTAGAACTTAGTGATAGACTGTCTTTAGTGAGTGCTAATCGTTTCAGTGATTAATTGCTTTCTTCATAAATAAATTTTTTCATCGAAAAACTATATCCGTGTTTATATTCCTGATTCTTATTTTTTTTCGTACGATGTCGCCCCTAACGGTTGCGTTGGATGCCTATTCAGGTGTCGGCTCGTCACTTGACTGTGGTTCTAAAATATTGTCAATAGCCCTCGTGTTACGATAATTAGAACCTAACCTAACCTTAATTTTTTTACGGTGCTTGCGCAATAGCAAATATTTTTGCGTGGATCACCGAAAACATTGCATGCAAAGTGGTGAAGGAGGCTAGAAATAGGCAGTCGGAATCGATTACATTGCATTACAAAGTGGTGTTAAAACGCATGCCGCTTGTGTATGGAACCAAAGCATATAGGCAAGTCATTTGATGCTCAGGCTGGTCGTTAATTTGAACTCCCAGACTTCTTTAGAAAATATCGACTTTTTTTTGTAACGGCACAAGTTTGCGGTTCCTTTGCATTTTGTTTATTGAATAAGGACTGTTATTCACCCATATTAATTTTATTTATAAATAATGGATGATGATAAAGCAAATGCAAAATCTCTTCAGGAAGACAATTCTGGATCAAAGGTAAGAGTTACCGAGTTTAACTTTTATTTAGGATGTTTCATAACGCATTTATAAATTTAAAACAAAATCTTGGAATCGATTAAGTGACTAAGTCATAAAAGTTAAATACTTAACTAGCGGTGGTGTACACTCTTAAAACAAAAGAGTGAAATCCACTCCAGTTGGAGAAGTGCATTTTCGACAGCGTAAAGGCATGCATATTTACTCAGACTGAGTTAAAATCACTCGTTTGGAGTGATCCTGTCGGAGGTTAACACACAAAGGATCCACTCCAAAACAGAAGCGTAGCGTGCCTTGGTGGGGCCCCGTATAACAATTTGTTTGGGGGCCCTTAGGAATAGTAAAGATTTCCCACAAAAGGAAAAAAAAAAGCATAAAATTAAAAGAAATATATTCATTCATTATAATTATCAGTCACTTTTTTCCAAAATTCTTACAAGCAATTCAAATTAAATATACACTCTCCTTGCCTTTTTTCGGCAAACTGATTTATTAAATCACTTTTAGCTGATGATGACTTAAGTTTTTCTAAAGTTTCTGCCTCTAGTGAAAAGTCTACAGGCGTTCCTATCCCATCGAAGTTCTTAGGTAATTTTTTTTATCAGTGAAAAACTTTTTTCAGCTGTCGGTTGTAGCTAGAATTGAATCGGTGAGTACAGAAACATCGTCAATCACAAATTTCAAATTTTTCATGAGGGAGAACAAACGTAATAACTCCTCCATCATTTCTGCACTAAACACTCGAAACAAACGTTCTGCATTTACGGAACTACTCAACAGACTAACGTAGTTTTTGCACCCAACACACATCTTGCCTTTCTACGCTTATTTCGGATTTTTTTTTACTGAAGTGGTTTCTGCACTCACCGATTCAATTGTCAGGAATACAAAGCATGCTGTTATTACGTTGGAAAAACTGGATGCAAGACTATTGAATTTTATCAACAATAATTCAATGAGTTCCTTAATGGAATTAATTTTTTGAATTTCAGACATTAAGCATGTTTTTAGAGCCTTTAATTGGTCATAAAGATTAACTGAGATGTCTTTACTGTATTTAGCTGACAGTTTTCCGGAAGCGTTTAATTGTCTCTTCGTTTGAAAAAGACAATAGTTTATCCGGTTGTAATATTTTCGAACATACTACTCAGGTCGCAAAGGCTCTGAAATCTTTGTTTAGTTTGAGAAATTAATATATCTAAACAGCAATAGTATGCATTGACTTTAAATAGGATTCTGGGTCTGAAATGCTCTCATCTTGTGATAACTCATAAAAAAACCGCTTTGTTATCTTTCGTCTCTCGTTTTTAACATGAAGTTCGTAAAGAACTAAAATAGGCTACTTTTCTGTTACTTAAATACTTACTAAAATTCTTATGTGAAAAAACTAGGTTCGTTACAGTAAGTGACATTAACAACCGTTTTTCCACATAAAATTCAAAATAAATTTCACTAAACGCAGCATCTAACTAAACGCAGCATCTTTCACTAAACACAGCATTATTTGCAGTTATAAATAAATATTTAATTTTTCGTAGAACAAAAACCAAAAAACTACTCCTCAATAAACATTTACTTGCTAAATTCGGCTAGTTTCGTTTATTTTATTTCGAAAATTAAATAATTATAACTTAAATCGCTTGCAAAAATTTATATTTCAAAGAATAAATATGTAATATTCCTCGCTTTTAGATAGAATGAAAACAATTTATATCAACATACAAAGATCTCGTAGTGAAATATATATCTGACGTCATCTTAAGTTGATCGATGTCTCAGAAATAAATTTATTTTAATTTATTGTCTAAAAGAATTAAAGTTTCTCAAGCAATTGTTGCGATGGCAATGGTGATTTAATTCTAATAAAAATGGCTTCCTATGCTTTTTAAATGAGCATTAAATTTTGAAGTTTTTTAAATAATTGAAGTACTTCGAATTCGAATTCTTTTCTGAAATTTTCAATGTAATCTAATTTCGATGCGCTGAATTTTTTGACGTATCTCACTTGTCCGTAGCATTTGTAGTTAAATTCAGCGATTTAAATGACTCGAAATTGAATTTCAATGCTAATTCAATGGGAAATTCGTCGTCAAATAGTAGATTTATGTCCGTCCTATCGTACAGACAGACGGACAAAAAGTATGAAAGTTGGTGTTTCTGAGGTCATACCTTTCTAATAAAAAAGAATTTTTAAGATCGGATTGATAGAACTGATTTTGGAAGGGGGGTACGGACGGACGGACATCGACCCCATGTCAATACCTACTTTTTCATTTTTTTTAATTCTTCGAATTAAAAAAAAGAAAAGTAGGTTAAAAACGGGTTTTACCTACCACTCTTTTGTTAAATCTTTGGACTCATTTAGCAAACTATTGAATAAATTTTGATTCCATAATTCGCACTGTCTACTCGAAAGTAGATTACTAAATACATACTAGTTTTCTGTAAGTCATTATTTTAATAAAATGCTACAAAAAAGCACTAAGAAATCATAACTCTCTAAAATGTTAATTATAATCTTACATTCTTCACGTTCATAATTTTTTTAATTAAATTTAATTAGTAAAAAGTTTGTATTAATTTTTGCTTACGCACGTTGCCCGTAGCTCGGGGGCCCCGTATAATTGATACGGCTGATACGGCGGTAGCTACGCCCCTGCTCCAAAAGGAGAAGTGCATTTTCCAGTTTGGAGGAGTGAAATCCACTCAGACTGAGTTAAATTAGGAGTGTTTGTTTTAAGAGTGTAGTTTTATTTGTCATAACAATTGTAGAAAAAATGGTTATATCTCTGGGAACATAGATTATAATTGCAGTTAATTACAATGTAAAATATTTGTAATTGAAATTTCAGGTAGTCAAAACGAACACAGATTGTTCTGAAGGATCCGCTTCAAAAGAGGTCTCTTGTGAAGGTAAGCAGTTTAAAGGATAAAATAGTTAGTTTATATCTTCTAATTTTAAATATATAGAGATTATAAGCTCTCTTTTTTGAAACTAAAAAGTTTTATTGCGATTTAAATAAAATATGTTTAGGAGTAGGGTAGTTACATATATATTCCGGCTTGTGTGCTTGATCAGAGGCCCGCTTATAAACCTTCGTCAAGTAAGACAGACACAGAAAGAGTTTTACTGTCACCGAGAAATTAAGTACACCCATGTCGAAGGCGGGAATCGAACCCGCACCCGTTACAGCGCTCAGACTGCTGGCCTGCGATGCTAACTACTCGGCCATCCGGGCCCCAAAATATATTTAGATTAATGCTGTGTTTAGTAGGTTATATATTGTAATTTGTCTTGTTTTGTAGCTAACCAGCTATTACCAGGAGAGCCAAATCTGACAGCCGAATCGCATTCTGATCAGACTTCCAATACAACATCAAGTGAATTGAATATTTCAAACCAAGCACATGGAACCTCCGATCAACCCTGTATGCCTGATGAATCGACCAGCGCAGATGACCTAACTGTTTCTAAAAAAAATCCAGAAGTTCAATTCGCAGCTTCACCTGATGCTGCTGACTCACCGTCATCTTCTAAACAAAGTAACAATGCTCTTGCTGAAGTGGATAACAACTTGACTGTTGCTGGGACAAGTGAAGATCAAACTACTGAAAATATTTCCCCAGCAGAGCCTGGAAACTCTGTTGAAAGTTCCGGGATAATCGCCAACAGGGGTTGTTGTCCAGAACATCGGGGCATTTTGGGATATTTTCGTATTTCAATGATGTACCTTAGAGAGTCCAGTAAGTAAAAGATTTAGTAACAGTCTTTCGTAAATTAGTTTAAGGGTAAATTTATTAAAATTCACGGCAGGGAAGTGAACCTCACCTTGCTTTAAACTTGCCTTTATTTTCAGAAATAGGGAAAAAAGTTATTGTTGTATTTCTGATATTTTTCTAGTGAAAATAGCTTGTTGGTAATAATCTTTTTAATAAAGAGAATTTCTATGTAGTTTTCTCATTAAAAATGTTTAAGCGAAAATCCAGTACAAAGTAATCGTATCATCGTTTATATTGTGTATCCTTTAAGATGTCTACAATTTTCTTAACCATTACACTGTTGCTTTTAATTAAAATGTAGAGCTATAAATATTATTTGGCTATTTTTAATAAAGGTGATGAACGCTAGCTATTCACGATAATTAGAGTAGTTACCCTAAGTGAGCGACTTTGCCTGGTAACATGCTGCAACTTCTGATCATTTATGGGTATATTAAGATTTACGATTCTAACAAAACTGGGGAAATTAGGATTAACGAATCTTCTATGCATGTATTATTCGAGGGATGCCATAATTTAAGCGAGATTTCTACACGATTTTTCAAATATAATAAATAAAATGGCATTCAAGCTCCTTTTGAATTGTTTTTCCCTCTAGAATTCCTACTGCCTTTCCAATTCCTTTTGCTTTCTATGCCGGTGTCTTCGGGTTTTATGGGTAAGGAATGTGTTCATGCTAATGCTTTTCTCGTTTTATTTAACTAAGGTGATATTGATGACATGTAATTCTTGTGTTGTGAAATTGTTTCAGGAGGTAAGTACATGGAAAAATGTCCAGCAAGCCCAGCCATACCCCTGGCTTTGTTCATGATGGGAATAATTGGAACACTAATTATCTGTCGACGCATCTATTCTGTTTTCAAAAAAGCTCTATTTCCACATTCCGCCGATTGGGCAGGCGAAGTTCGATATGGACTTGCTTCCGGTCTCATAATGCTTTCATTACTGTACGTTATAGGTAAGAAATGCTTTTTAGCGTCGCGAATCAAAGTAACGTTTTGCATCAGTTTCACATTATAAACTGATTTGGAAAATTAATACAACTGTTAACAATTTGTTGATCAGCTTTTCGTTTGCAGAAGTTTTCATACTGCAAATGGATTTCACTAAATTAGTATAAAGTGTATGATCAGTTGCGATGCTGTCCTACAGCGTGATGTAAATTGTGTCAAAAATTGCTGAGCAATCTTGCAGGACGAAAATTAAACGTTTGATTTTTTTTTTAAAAAATACGATTTTATTCATCCCCAATCATAAATGTGTTAAGTTGTATTGTTAATCAATGATATTATGAATCTGTGTTAGTTTTAGTTATGAAACTTAAAAATAAAAGTTAATGTTTCGAATTCATTAATTTTATGTTTCAGAATTGACTTGTTTTTTCATTGCTGTACCAAGTTTCAAGCAAGGAAGTTCGAACTACTGTAATGAAACCTTTTACTCTTTTGTGTTTTATATAAACTACATAAGCATTGGACTTTTGATTCTGCTGTTGCTCTTGCACTGTCCTGGCCCTCAGCCATGTGCTTCGCTTGTTACAATTTGATTGCAGAGCCTATGTAACTGAGAAAGATCAAATTTTAAATTTTTAATGTTTTTCTTTTTAAAAAAGTAAATCTATTGCTATGCATATGTATTTCTTGGTTTAATAAATGTTTACTAGAAAATTCTTGAATATTTATTCGCTATCTCAAAAGAGTTTTTTTCCCATCACCTAAAAAACCTGTCACTACTAAAAAAAATCGATAGATTGCCCCATTTTAATAATAGTTTTTAGGTACAAAATCTACAATGGTTGCTTATTAAAAGTATTTTAACTATTTTTTTAATTTCTAAAAGTGATTTTCTATAAATAAGGCTCGCCTTTGATAGTTGACTTTTAAATTTTCTTTGCTGAAAATTACAGATGTTCTCTAATAACGTTACAAAAAAAAGCGAAATCGGTTGCTAAGTTTTTGCCATTTTCGTGAAAGGCGAAGGACTGGGAAACTTCAAAGGGATGTCAATGTTATTTTTTGCAGAACTGGTTTTTATGACCTATTATTTTTCTGTACATTTAATTTCTTGGCAAAATGCTGAAGTTTGCTGGAAAGGGTATCTCAAAAAAAGTTTTTTAAGGCAATTTTTAAGCATTTAAAGCTACAATTTAGCAAATTTAAGACTTGTGTCAAACTTTTATGTTAATTATGTTTTAGCATCATATCTAAGTCATTATGACACAAAGAGTTCTGGCAACTCGCAAAAGCTTTCTAGAAATTTAGGCTATTTTTAAAGCTAAATATCTACAATCTTCAGAATCTAAAAATATATTTAAACGCTTCCAAAATGTAATATAGGTGTAACATAACATCCCATTATCTGATCTTTGGCACCCTTCTCTTTTTTTACGAATGAGGATACTTATTGCATGAATAAAGACTACTATTTATCCCTAAAGTACATTAACGGTTGCATTGGGTGCCTATTCAGGTGTCGGCTCTTCATTTGACTGTGGTTTTAAAATACGACGCCCGTCGCCAATAGCCCTCGTGTAGGTCTAGTGCGACGATAATTTAAACCTAACCTAATCTACTTTAAGAACCAACAAGCCATAGCCTTAACTTGGTGCTACGTCTGTCTGACTTGACAAAGGTTTATAAAAGCGGGTCCTTGGTTCCAAAGGGTTTTTGGTTTGGTCAAAGGTTTTTTGAAGGTGGGTCTTTGACCAAGCACACAAACCTAAATATATATGTCTACCAACCAACCAAACTTGGTGTACTGCTCCCAGCAGTATCTTCTTGGGAGGACACATTCTGCCCCTTGGCATCATTCTGTTTTTTTTAAAATATAAATGTGGGTTGTGAAAAAAAATGGCCAATTCTGTTCAGTTAATAAATGATATAAATGTATACACCTAAAATAAACATATAGACCTTCAAAACCAACAATTAAGTTTTTAGCATTTTTTTTAAAATTTTGTTTCATGAATTGGCAACAGTACGCAAGTAGCCATTGTAGTTATTTTACTTACATACCTTTGTAACGAAGGTTTATGAGCGGGTCTTTGATCAAGCACACAAGCCTAATTACCCTCAAAATGTTCTTACGACAGAATTTATAAAGGCAGAAAAATAGTATTATACTTATAGATTTGGTTAAGTTTCGATTAAGTTTGTTTACAATTTATAACCGAAGATGGCAGCACCAAAATTGTATGATTTAGAAAATTTGATAAAACACAATCATATTTCGGGCTGTGAGGCGCCCTGTGGTCAGAGTAGCGATCTACGGATCAGAAGGTCCCGCGATCGAAACCTGGTCGCTTAAAACTCACCGAGTATATGCGGAGTACGTGCTCGTTAAATCTGTTGGGTTCGAAAGTCCTGTGGGCGGTCATTGCGCAGTTTCCCACGGGTACAGTTTCCTGGAGACTATTTCCCTCCCCTTCAGGGACATGTCTAAGTTGTGGAGGTGACGCATCTGTCATGTATATGTGTGCATGTGAGTGTGTGTGTGTTGTGACTGTCTTACTTGACGAAGGTTTATAAGGTGGCTCTCTGAGCAAGCACACAAGCCTGAAAATATATGTATATCAACCAACCAATCAATCATATTTCAACTATCTGCTTTTTAAAACAAACATTTGAGTTCAAAATTGAGGGGTAATTGTGAAAGCCTCAATGGTTGTACATACGTAACGTTATACATGGTTATACCCTATTCTTTAATCTTTTCTTATTGTTAGCATCAGCTATTAGTTGGTATATGATTACCATACAAAAGCCAACACAATCACAAACATAAAACCAAAATTTCATATAAAATAAGCACCATATAAAATAAGCAAGCAAATAATTGTACTCCATTTTTCAGGTTCTTAGTGCATAAACTCTTTAATAGTAGTCTCAATTAATAATTAATAATGCGAATAAATCAAACATTTAGTTTTTAGAATCCTTTTCATTGATGATGTCTTACTTCCCATTTTTTTAAATTGAACTCAGCAGCGTTTTTTTTTTGTTCTTGTAATAAATTTTATAATTATTAGTACGCGTCTCAATGGATTTTATTTTTTAATTTTTAAATTTTTTTTATATGTTTCTTAGAAGATTACAGCACGTCGGTCGTTACGGCTTGTTAAGTCCGTCGCGAACCCAATATCCGTAGTGCAGCTCTAGTGCAATGAATTCTCAAATAAATTCTAACTCTAATTCTCGACAAAAAATAACTTTACAAAATGTATTGGTTAAGACTTATTTCAGGATAAGTGACAGTATTTGAGAAATCCTTTAAAAAAATATAAGACTTGCATTTATATTACAAGTTTTTTTTAAACTAAAAAATATTGATTAGAAGTGTTATAAAAATACCACAGGTCTCTCTTTTAAGGGAACAAAATATAAAAAAAAAATTTTTCGTTGGTTTTATGTTTTTATATTGTCTATTTCTAGCCTCTTGGGAGCTTTTACACAGCCTATTAGTCCTAGTAATTTTGAACCTTGGTCAATTGACAAGGTCGTACCAAGGTCTAGCGGACACCAAAAGCAAGCCAATTGCGCAATTGCGAGCTTTTCCGAGACTTTCGACTCCACTGATTTAACGAGCACGTATGTCGCAGTGTACTCAGGACAAATACAGACAAACACACAACATAAATATCCATGCCCATACGTCGGGACTTGAACCAGGGACCTTCTTTATGCCTGGCCCCTGACCATTCAGCTGCCCAGTCAGCTAATTGTTTTTGTGTTAATAAGTTCCACTAAGCATACATTGACGTTTTGGAAGAGAAGGTAAATTCTGCATATTGTACCAAAGTACACAACCGTGGGGGAGTAGTGCCACTTGCGACAGTCCCATTTGCGACGAAGGGAAAAATCGTCCAATTTATCCTTTTCGCACCGTAAAAGGGGAAACTCTGAAGGGTCTCATAAAGGTGACGGAGCTTGGCGTGATGAAGCATTGCAATAGCGCCAATACTTGGGTGTTAGTGATAAAAATTTGCAGTTGCCCCCCATTTGGTATGCGATAGTGCCTTTTTCGTTACAAAGTGTGTGTGGCGTCTGGAAGGGGGGGGGGAGGGGCAGGGGTTAATTGAGTGGTCAAACATCCTGCTTTTGACGGGACAGTAACTTGGTTGGTATCGCTGTAACACTTTTATAAGTTACTGAAATAAAATGCAAATCAAATAGATGACTGCACCTTATTTATGAATGAGTATTGTTGAAATCATAAATTTTACCTTACGATGCCCAGTGGGGAAAAGATCTCAATCGTTTTCAAAAGTAAAAAATGAAACTTTGAA
Organism: Hylyphantes graminicola; assembly: GCA_023701765.1. NCBI lineage: Eukaryota > Metazoa > Arthropoda > Arachnida > Araneae > Linyphiidae > Hylyphantes > Hylyphantes graminicola. Next base: position 39,851,943 of record CM043111.1, read on the forward strand.
TTTCCATTTTATATTTAGTCCACATTCAAACGATAATTTAACTCATCAAAAACCGGAACATACTTTTTTCCGATGGAATAATGTTTTTAATATTACAACGCCTTGATGGGCACCTGACGATAAATGATAATCATTTGGAATGCGAAAATATCTATTTCCGTAATAAGGAACTGTAACAGTGTAAAATCTTTAACAAAAATAATAATAGTTAATTAGATGTAATATAGAAATATGTTTTTTAAATATATTATTAGTATGCATCATATTTCATAAAGAAATTATGAGCATTATTGAATCCCCCTATATCACCCTTACATGTTCGATGATGAAGTTTAGGACGTATATAAATGATTTTTAAAAACATCCAGTCCACATACTTGCACTTTTTATTATAAATTCAATGTTTTTGCCAAATTAATTTCAAGTAATCTTATGTGACACATCTTACATGAGAGACGTTATTTTTTATTTGAATTACTAATAATAAAAATTAATAATGCTTTTTAAACAAATATTTTGTTTTTAACGAAAGACAGCGAAAAAAACCCATTTTATTGTACATTAATTGAAAACTATTATTCATTTAACTTTACCTTTAACACAATAGCAAAAATTCAAAAGAATGGAATGTTTTTGGCGCTTCGTGATGCACTTAGGTGCAAAAGTTTACAAAAAGGTATATGTTTAATCTGGAAATATAAATACAATGCAAATACTATCGCAAATAAAATGAAAACTTAATTGCGTAGGCACTTTCACTCAATTGCCCCAAAGTTTTCAGAAGACTTCTATTGATAAATATCTACATTTTTAGCTAGCCATATTTTTAACTAAAAGAAAGTGGAATAAATCTTAGCAAAAATAATTGACTTTTTTCAAAGAAAGGTGACCTGGCTTTTGGTAGCAAAATTATTAACATAGTACTCTGAGAAAACTGCTTTTATAATAGTCTTCAAATATTATAATGTTCAGAATATACTGACTTACATACTACGTGATTTTAAGCAAAAAGCACTTTTTTTTTCTTTAAATGGTTATAAAGTTTTTACATTACGTATTTCGTTATTTTATCCCAAAAAAAAGGACTTTTTTAAATAAATATCTATGAAACATGCTATTTTTGCTTATATCAGTGGAAGCTAAAGCTGAACTCAGTAGTTTGTTATATATTTAATTACTAAATAAACCATTACAAAAAGTAAAATCGAAAAAAAAAACTTGTAAACACGTTTTTACTACCTCGCAATTTCCTTTTGTTTCTTTGTTTAGAAATCAATAAAGGAAATTTTATTTTCATGGGATATGCTGGAATTATTCAAGCTTCTTTTGATGAATTGGTTACTTATTTGTGTTATAAATTTTGCATTCAAAACATCCCATAACCAAATCGTGAATTTTAAACGGGGCCAATGTATATTTGCAGCAGTGTTTCCGTTTTTTCAAAACACAATGGTTTACAGAAATTTCCTATGCTCTTATAGAGCACAGAGACAGCAAGATAATAAAACACTTCTGCAATGTAAAGCATTTTCAGAAATTCGGTATAGAATTATTTTCTGTATGTAACCGTTTATATAGTTGTTCTTATAGAGAGCAATTTATTATAAAATTCGCTTTTCGAAGATAAAAAACAATATTTTCAACACAATATTAATTTAATAATTGTGTCTCAAGTGAAGATTAAATAACTATTTTTAATTAGCTTTCAACGTAAAGTGCTTTTTTCAATGAAAGCACTGTTTCATAGAGGTAAAGTCCTCCAACGAAACAGTTATTCCCAATTTTTATTTATTTTTTATTTTTGAAAGTTAAAGGTGGCTGGTGAGTCCAGTCGGTTAAGGCGTTCGCCTTGCCTGTGGAAGGTCCGCGGCATCTCTAAAATAATTGCTGACCTATAAACGACTCGTGCAGACAAAACTGTCCAATGAATAATACTCCGTATAGAAAGTGCACGTTAAATATGCTCCAAAGATCAAGCTGCGCGTTCTATGTTGTACTTAACTGTTGCTTTGGGCGTCTACTCAGGTGTCGGCTGTTCAATTGACTGTGATTATAAATTGCGACGCTCAAAACTGCCAGTAGATATATCTCTAGTATGACGATAATTCAAACTAAACTAACCTACAAAAATGTTTAAATAACCATGTGTTCCATAAAGTGCTTTTCATAAACACGTGGGAGAAAAATATGTCTATTCAACAAGTAAATGAATCAAAACTTTAAAAAAAGAATTAAATAATGCATACATGGCGAGCGAGGTAAATAATTTTCTAAAGTTTTATAAAGTTTAATTTATACCCGATGTTTGGATACATCTTTATCATCACTTGCGAAAAATATTTTTAGCATTGCAGGCAAGATTTTTAAGAACTTAGTAGTTATCCAAATTTAAAAGATGTTATATATATCGTTTTTATTAATTTTTCTATTATCGGGTTTAAAATTTGGATTCAATGTGGAATGAAACAGAGCAAAAGTTGACATTTTACGTACTTCTGCTTAATGAAGAATATTTCACACTGGTTTCTTTAAAGCATGACTACGCACGATTATGAATTTGAATAAGTGAATTTTCAGCTCGAGATTATTAAACAGTTATTTATGTAACTAGTGCGTAATGTTAGTCTTTTTTAAACAAGTTGAATACATCATTTAACTACGGTGAGCTCTGAGTGAAATTACTATATTCGAGTTTAAAAAAGAGTAATTTAAGCATGTGCCAAGTATTTATAATCCAGTGCAAAAATATAGTTAAATTGCTAGCAAAGTTTTATTGTTCACTTCCCCGATAAATGTAGTAGTTTCTGTTCTCAAAACAATACGCTAGTTGTAATATAAATTCTATTAATACATTTCCTTTCGTGCAAAATCCCTCTTATTCTAATAAATAATCGCTGATATTTCTTTTTTCCCAATGGTACTTTAATTTTTTATTCGCACTTGAAGTGCATTATAAACATGTATACGCACTTGTGCGTAAAGTAAGTTTTTACGAATGCAATTGAAAAGAGTTACTTTAAAGACTATAATTGAATTTTTTTAAAAAAAGTTTTTTTACGGGATTATAAAAAATACCTTAAATTATAGATTCTGAAGAGTTAAGCAAAATAAAATATATTAAATTAGGAGAAAACTATTTGGTCAGAGCAGGAAAAGTGCTCCTCGCATAATCCGAGTGGTGAAGATCTTAATTAATTTGGTAATAACTTTAAGCACTTGTTGCATAAATATATTTTATTTAAGATTTCATTAAATTTTCAAACAAAAGCAATTTATTAACATTAATTGGAACTTAACTAAATGGAATTTTAATGCTATCTATGTTCTGCATTTTTTCCTACTTACATGAATAAAATGTACTTAAAAATTAAATGTTTATATATATTTTTTTATTTGCATGATACAATTATCTTCAGAAAAGTGGTAGAAAACTTTATAGAGCACATATGGTATGCACTTGTACATGCAGCCTCGGGATAGTTTTGGCCAAACCAACTCTAGACATCCTCTGTCCCGCCCCGTCTGTCATCTGGAATTTCTTATCGTATTGCAACGAGGGGTTGGTATACAAAAAAATTTTTCTTCTACCACTTTTTCTCCCCAATTAAACTAGTGGGATAAAGAAGCCAAGCTGTAACTAAATCGAATTGCAACATAGGGAAAACGAAGTTTAGGGTTGTTAAGTTTTCCACCCAAAGTCCCTAACAATTTAGTCAGCAATAGGGATTTTTTTTCGTCGCATCTGGGACTGTCGCAAGTGGGACGACACGAACCGTGGGAGCTGTGTGGGCCCTGTGGTCAAAGTCTCGATCTCCGGATCAAAAGGTCCCGCGTTCGAGTCCTGGTCGCTAAAGACCCGCCGAGTATATGTGGAGTTCTTGCTCGCTAAATCTGTTGGGTCCCGTGGTCGGTCATTGCGCAGTTTCCCACGGGTACAAGTCCCTGGAGACTATCCCCCCTTCAGGGACATGTCTAAATTGCGGATAGATGGCAGTATCTATCATGTATGTGTGTGTTGTGTGTCTGTCTTACTTGATGAAATGCTTATCAGAGGGTCTCTGATCAAGCACACAAGCCTGAAAATATATGTATACCAACCAACCAACTACACAACCGTGAAAGTTGTTGCCGTTTTGTGACATTTAGATAAGAAAGTCCTAACGTTTTAGCAAGACAATAAGCCAATTCTTGTCTATAAATCTTCGAATTCGTTACAAAACTTCAAAGTGATGTACCTAGTTAGGATTAAAATAACTTAAAATCGTTTAGGTGGTACTATTAACCTGTAAAGATTAAGCACATAGTTACAGTATTTAACCGTAATAGAGTTAAAACAGGCGATATTAGCTACATTTTTGTAGACAAAATAAGCTAGAAAACGGAAAAATTGACGTTGAAAATATTTAGGTACATTGTGTTCTCTTAAGTATCGTAAAATGTCATACCTTTTGTCTAGATTGTGTTCAGGGCCGTCGCTATAGGGGGGCGAAGGGGGCGTCTCGCCCCCCCAAGTTTTATTTTTAAATGGTCATTCGGCAAATTTGAGAAATGTTTGTCATTTTTATTTTGATATTGAAGTATGAAATTTTTAGTGAAACGTGTACACCGATCAAAATCCGAACACAACGCAAATGCCAACTCACAAAACTCCTAACTAACTATTAAGTCATTCGGCAAATTTAACAACTGTTTTTCATTTATACTCTAATGCCGAACTATGAATTTCTGTTAAGTGAAATGTGTTTTGTGTACATCTATCTAAATCCCAACACAACGCAAATGCCGACTCACAAAACTCCTGACGAACTATTAAGTCATTCGGCAAATTTAACCAATCTTTGTCATTTATACTCTAATGCCGAACTATTGAATTTCTGTTTAGTGAAATGTGTTGTGTACATCGATCAAAATCCAAACACAACGTAAATGCCGACTCACAAAACTCCTGACGAACTATTAAGTCATTCGGGAAATTTAACAAATGTTTGTCATTTATACTTTAATGCCGAACTATGAATTTTTTGTTTAGCGAAATGTGTACACAGATCAAAATCCGGACACCAAGAAAATGCTGACTAAAATAACTACTGACGAACCAATAAGTCATTCGGCAAATTTTACAAATGTTTGTTATATTTTAATGCCGAACTATGAATTTTTGTTTAGTGAAATGTGTAAACCGATCAAAATCCGGACACTACGCAAATGCCGACTTATCTCTTGACGAACCATTTAGCCATTCGGTATATTTTTAAAATGTGTGTTATTTATTTTTTAACCCTGAACTATGAACTTTTGTTTAGTGAAATATGTATACAGATAAAAATACTATGCACTGCATAGGGGCCCGTAAAAAGCTTAAAGGGCTTTTTTTTCTTCGATTTTTTTTTCTTCAATTTAATATAAAAAAAGTATTCGCAAAAAAATCTGAAGTAACTGACTCATGTGGGTCCAGAAATTTTATTCCACGATAAAAGACAATGCAGAAAGTGTACTTAGTTTTGTAAAATTCGTTATCATTATTTATTATATTTTAATTGGACTTTTCAACATTTTTTCAAAAACGTCCTTTTTCCTTCTTTGGAAAAAAATTACTGAATATGCGAAATTTTTCAATGCAGTAATATATTTAACTGGAAGGGTCCCTAGGAGATTCATAATAGAGGATATTAGTTTTTAGTCAGATTTATCAACGGGCTCCTTCAGACCATGCCTAGAACCACCAGTAATTTAGAAATTTTAAAAAGTATTTTATTAAAAAAATGTAGCAAAAATAAGAAATGTTTTCTTCTTAAAACTCAAAAATTATATAATTTAATCCTCTTAAAATTGAAACTGAAAAATCGTTTTTTCTACATAAATAAATTTCACAAGAGGGGCCCTTATCAGTTCCAGGTTATGCCCCAAAGACAGCAAATCTGAAGGCGTAAATTTGGCCTATGAGAAATTTCATCATTCGACAAGAGAAGATTTATGAAGGAAACGACGTAGATTACTGGCGCAAATAGTTTATTTAGTATCTTCTTTTTTAATGAATAAAGAATTTTTGTTAATAATCTACTTTGTTTCTTTTAAAGAGTTTTTAAGTATCATTCGCAAATTTGAAGATTTTTTCTAAATATTCATCTTTCGAGTTGATAAAAAACAACAACACGTCAGCACAAAACAGATGATTCAAACTAACTGTAAAAGGGGGGAAATGGAAACAACTCTGTTCCCCAGTCTCACAGCACACGTAACGGTAATAAATGGTTCAAGGGAAGTTATCTGAGGCAATAAAATGACCACCGTCTTCCACGAAAAACTTACAAGGGGGTATTTTTGTTCGATTCCCCACTCCCCTACATTGCTGCAACGAGGGGGTCGGGGAAAGGGTCGAAGTGTTTTGCGTGGGAAAGGATGGTTGGGGATTTTTCTTGTCGCCTCCACTGCCACTCCAAGAACAAAACCCGATTCCCTATTGTCCAGCTTCTGCAAAAATTATCTATGATTTTTATCAAAGCAGGAGATGAAACCGTTAAGATTTTATGACCAAAGAAAACGGCAGGGTCCACCATACCGGAGCAGGGTCCTTGTTTGAAACTCGAGACAATTATTTTTAAGACCTCCCACACTTTGCTTTTCTTAGAAGAACTAGTATTTTTCTCATTACTTGCCAGATGTTTGGGCAGAGCAGTTTCCCAGACTGGCCAATGTACGAAAAATAGATAAGGCACTAAATTTATTGCTGGTGCGTCACTAAGTCCAATCTTTAGCCTTAGAATCTTTGGTTTTGGCAGTATGGTATTTTACTCTGTGCTGACTGCTGAAGGGTTTAACGTTGATATCATTTCCCTCTCTGCATGGATCTTGACGAGTTTTATGTCATTCGTGAATCTGAGTGGCTAAATGCCCGCTTAAAGGTAAAAATTTAATTAACAAAAATTCATTTTCAATAGTTTTCAATTTTTAAATTAATTGTGTCTTAAAAATATAAAATGTGTTTTTAATGTGCTATTTTCATAAACATTGTCACAGAAAAGTAGTGTCCGGTGAGCAATTTTTTAAATTTTTGATCATTCACGAATCGCGTTTTTCCGTCCGAATTTAAGATTTATTGGTATGATAAATTAATTGCATTCCTTGTTTATGATTATGATGGGGTAAAAATGTGTAGTAAAACAAATTAAGTTTGTTAAAGTCAAATTAGTGTTACATAATTTAAAAATTTGGACTATTGCTTTTAATTAGTTTGTAATTTTCCTTTTTCTAAAGAAATCGGCAATATATTCTTAGTTTGATTAGCAATATTCCATCCCGTCATAATTTTAATATTGTACAAAAGGAGAGAAAAAGGTGTAGGTGGGAAAAAAATAGCTGTTCGATTTAAAAAAGCTACCTATCATTTCCTTACCTTTAAAAATGATTATACTATGGGTATTTTCTTTTTCTATTCTATGTCTTAAATAATACATAACCGTCGTAGTATTGTTTTAGAACTTTTTGTAATAAATAATTATTTAGAAAATGAAAAACTTATCTTTAATCAACTTTTTTTTCTCTAGAATTTGCTAAAAAAATGGGTTTTAAGATTATTTAGGAATATATTTTTATCAGCGTGTTGGGAAATTTTCGCTCTTGCCTATTAGCTAAAGTGCAAACTTGTTTTCACTGCATAAGATTAAACTGTAAAATTTTAACTAAAAAAATTTAATTTCTTTAATTTTTTAAAATTTTTATTTCTGTAAGATGATAAAAAATAACTCTTCCATGATTTAAATTTTAAAATTAAAATATTAACAAATATAAATGTGTGATGCTGGAAAACCTAGGTGACGAATTTATACGTCTGTAACAGGAATAACGTAACGTAAAGTATTTGGCAAACAGAATTATAGCTTTTTAAACCAAAACATAACTTCAATTTTTAACTTGAAGTTTCAATTACCCAAGTTAAAAATAATTATCTCGTTTTTTGTGTTTGGAATTTTTTTTTATCTTGAGTCATTTCAGTTGTTATTATTTTGTTTTAGTTAGTTTAACTCACAAATAAAAAAATATATATCGTAATATATTTCAATAAAATGTCTAGTTTGTCCCATTTTATTTGGTAAAACTAAAAGAAAACACCGTTTTCTTCTGGGGAGGATAAGAATTTATTTTTTGAAATTATCGTCTTTTTAAATAGGCAGTCTTAGATTTCCCCGAAACGTGAAAATTTTGTTAACTAATAATAAATCAGTAATAATAAACCGAAATACGGATTTTAAAGTGCTTATTAATAATTACCATAAGTTTAAGTTCATTGTTAATGAAGAAATCAGACTTCTTATAATAAAATTAATTTTATTATTAATAAATATGTTAATTGCTAATTTTAATTAAATAATATTCTTGAATTAGCATCACCACCAATTAAATTGATAATTAATTAGAATTATGTTTCCTTTAAACCGATTCGGCAACTTCGAGAGCTAAATTAATATTTTATTCGGCAAAAGTGGCATACGCCCCCCCAGTCGATTTTTGTTAGCGACGGCCCTTGTGTTTCGTTATAATTTTTCACGGAACACATACATTGTTACATAAATTATATGGCGTTAATGTTGATTTTTTTTATTTGATTGATTTTGATTCGAATAATTAATTACCACAAATAAATTTTCACATTCAAATTTGTTTAGTTGTTACTACTAGTTGTATACATTGAGAATATATTCAACTTTAATCAATACTTTTAGTCCGATACCGTGATTTCCATAATAACGGATGAGGTAAGTAGTTAGTAATTGGCATGGAATGCCAACAAAATCTTTTTCTGTCAAAAAATAATGACAGAAATCAAAGAATAACCAACACGCAGATAGTTTTCTGACTGTTTTTTCATGGAATCATTTCTTCTTCAGGTCTACCACAATAACTGTCCTATTGACCTTCAGGATCATCATCACTGTTATTCCAACGAACCATGCACACGTTGTACCGTTAGCATTGGTCCGATGAGCACGGATTCTAAGAAAAAGCAGTGATTTTGTAGTAATTTTTTTGTCTCTCATTCCACAAACAATATAGCTAAAGGGTATGAACGCTGAGCTCAGATGGAAATTGCTGTCAGTTGATTAGCTAAATCAAGTGAGAGCCGCGTGGGTTCTGTCTAGCTGCTGGCGGCATTGAAATTGTGGAAAGTGTCGTTGAACTTAGAAGTCGGAAGGATGATTTTTTGTGTGTGGTTTCTTTGACGTGATCATATCTTGTATTTTCTTACTGAATTGATTTGTTTCCTACATTTATTGAATGCCAATAGAACCTCTGTTAAAGAATTCCAAGTGAACAAATTCAATTGGTTCCTTAATTTTTTCTTCTTATGTTTGTTAATATACATGATCATTTTATTTAAATTCAAGACTACTTTTAATAAAGTATAAGTGAAATATTTTTTTAAAATATAGATTAAAATAAAATATTTGAAATTATTACGAGTTTTTTTTTCCAACAAACTTTTCCGAGTTTCATAGCATGAGATCTCGTGAAGACGATTTTCTTTAAAAAAAAATTCTTTTCCTTTTTTCCCAAGTTTTTTTTAAGATTCCAATCGAACGTCAAAATTTATCTCCATAAATTTTTTTAAACAGTTCCTATGTATAATTTTTCTTATTAAATAAATGAAGAAAAAAATTAACATTACATGTAAGATTAGAATGCTACTTTACAGTCCAAATTTGTATTTAATTTTTTATAATTACGATTAAAATTTCAGGTGTAATGTAGGATGTAACAGTGCAAAAATGCTATATAAGTAATGCTAAAAATGATAAACACAATTAAATTTTCTCCTTATTTTGTTTTTATTATCTTTTTGAATATTTCTGACATTAATTTTGGTAAAATGAAAATTTTAGGCCAGTTCAAACAATTTTGTTTGAGTTTACAGCACCATTTACACGACACAACCCCTTCTACATGCAGAATTGAAGAGCTAGTGGAAGAACGTGCTAAGTGGCATTTTTGAAAAAATTGGATTTTTTTTGTCAATGAACATATTACTAACTTATTTTACTATAACAAGTTTTTTCTTTTTTATAATCTTTAAGTTAAGTATATTTTTTACGGTTTGCAAATACTGGTTTTCAAGAGATCTGAGTACAAACGAAAAACTTTGAAGCTAATTTTCACCTTTTGTCACTTAGCACGTTCTTCCACTGAGCTTATTAATTATAACTAAAGTTTTGATTTAGAATATCTGTAAATTAAAGAAATACTGAACAGAGTGCTGTTAGATTTTAAATGAACACAAGAGGAGTCATGGTACTTCATTTGGGGGAGTATTAGTTGAAGGGTGTAGTTGCAAAGTCACATTCTCCGAAATATGACTATAGGATATAGGATCTGGACCATTAATTGGCAACTTTCGACAATGGTAAATTCAATGGGACGAAGTCTCAAATGAAGTAGAAGGGTCCAATAACTTAGTCTCACTTTGGAGAAAGTGGGTTTATGAAACTACACTCTTAAAACAAAAGTGTGAAATCCACCCAGATAGGAGAAGTGCATTTTCGACACTGGAAAGGAGTGAAAATTAAAACTAAGACTGAGTTAAAATCACTCATTTGGAGTGATCTTGTCGGAGTTTTAACTAAACAAAAGAGTGAAATCCACTCCAATAGGATAAGTGCATTTTCGACACTGAAAAGGGTGAAAATTAACTCAGACTGAGTTAAATTCACTCGTTTGTTTTAGGAGTGCACACTTAAAACGAAAGAGTGAAATCCACTCAGATAGGAGAAGTGCATTTTCGACACTGAAAAGAGTGAAAATTTACTCAGACTGAGTTAAATCCACTCGTTTGTTTTCAGAGTGTATACCTTTCAATTGTGTTTAACCCAACGAAACCTTATACCAAATATCCGAAAACGGCAACGACCGTTCTCAAAGATAAAATTATGCAAACGATTTCTCCTAATCACTCACTGATGGTGGGGCGTACTGTTGCTTGTTTTTGAGGTTTGGTAAGAATGCAACCCGTTTCCTAAAAAAAACGAAATCTTTTTAGGCGATTCCGATTAAGCGGCTCGTGGGCGCGGCTGCCATTCTCTCTAATGGAGGGATCCGAAACCGGATTTGTTGACACCGTTCGCTGGGCACCGCTGGAATGCATTAATCGCCAACCCTTCTCATTCCCAGCTGATTCGCACAGGAAAGGTGTATTTATTTTATGGGATGTTCCATTATGTCAGAGATCGCAACCTTTTCTATGAATATGAAAGACCCAAGGCCGCCATTACCCGAGAAAAATTATACTACAAAATTAGTTAGAATAAATGACAGCCTTTGTTTTGTGTGGCGTCCAGCAAGTTTAGTGGCAAGGAGTTGGACTGCTATGTATACCAGAGAGAAAAATGACAATTTTAACTGCCAAGTTATCCAATTTCTTTTTTTCGAAAAAAATTTTAACTTCCAATTTTTGAAATTCGTTTTTCGTGCAACCCACATAAATTGTTTAGTACTATGATCTCATTTGTCTAATATATTTTTTAAAATTCAGATAAACATAAACAGAAAGAGTATTTTCGCAAGTCAAATTTATTTTTAGCTTCCATATTATAAAGTAAAAAAGGGCTCTGCCACCCACTTTCATATCTCAGACTACAAATGCTATAGACAATGGAAAAGCTTAGTAAAAGAAAGCGCTAAGTGACAAAAAAGTGAAAACGAGAAAATGAGCATTACATTTTTTCGATTGCTCTCAGATGCGTTAAAAACGGCACTTCAAAAGTTAAAAAACATACGTAACTTAAAGTTTATAAAAATGGGGGATCTTGTTATCTTTAAAGGAGGATATCACATGTTCTTTGACACAAAATCTTCAAAAATGTCACTTGGCACGTTTTTTCTACGAAGCTTTTTCGAAAATCCCAGAAAAAAATTCGAACTCTAAGTACTTCAATTATCAAGAATGTTAAGAGTTGTGATACGAATATAATAATATACGAATAAACATGATTTGTTATAATTTTTTTCTCTTTTGCTTGTGGAAGTGATTTGAGTTCATTAGTAATAATATGACGTGCTCGAAACCATTAAAAAGTCTTATCTAAATTCTTGTTTTAACTGGTAATCGAAATTTCTCAATAGCACTACGTGCAGCCATTGAACCATTTTTAAGCATACGTTCATTGTAAAGTATGTGATTTAATTTATCTGTGCATTCATATTATGAAAAAGTTGTTAATGTTAAGACTTGTATTGATTGTTAATAATTTAGATATTTGATTCAAAATTAATATATTCTGTTTTATGCTTAAGAATTGCGCGACTATATTATTAAAGGTCTTTGAAATTGAGTGGGATATATTACTGAAATTTGTTTTAATGTTTCGAAATCATATTAGTTAATGAATACAATTGTTCAAAGTGTTCCAAAATTATAGTGTAACAAACGAAGAGTTTTAACCCTTTCAGTCCCAGTGATACTATTTGGCATCCTCATGTTTCTGATCATAATAAAAAAAATAATAGGACTGACATTTATTGGGATCAATAAAATATATTTTCCAATAGAAAAAAGTTTGAAGAATCAAATGATGTGCTTTTTGGTATTATAAATGGCTATAGACGATCAGAAAAAAATCTAAATTGATGATGCCAAATTGTCAGTGGGACTGAACGGATTAAATTTTTTTCTAACTCGATCGTGTCGAAATATTGCTTTTATACTAATTGTAAATTTTACCTAATGGGCTTGTTTCACTTAGTATGGAAAGAAATCAAAACAACCAATAAAATAGCAGTATGGAGAGCGTGACATCATAAAACACATTCCCATTGCAAAAAACAATAAAACACAACAACATTTTCCTATATTGTGAAATATGTTATTTCAGAATATTATAATTAAGTTAATAATGATTGGGTGTTGGAAGATAAATGAAAATAATGTTGTTATTACAATTCTCATTAATGTATTACTTTAATGCTACTCGTAGTTATTTTCAATTAAAATTATGAATTGTTTTTAATAAGAAATTAGGTTGGGAAATTGCTTTGAAAGTTTACTATATGTTTTTGTGAAAAAACTTTTTCAAACTATTCTTAAATGTGTAATTCTGTATTACTTATGTAACCATGGATACAGTATGTAGAAGTTTAAAACACAGTTATCATATCAAAAGAAAAGGGGTTATCTTCCTCTTTAAAAACTTACAAGTTGGTTGTAAATGGTTTTATGACTTTTCTTTCTTATCAAGAATAAATATGTTATTGTTTGGCGGAGCAGATTTTTTAAAGCAAATATGTATTTTATTAAAATGCTATGATTCATGGATAAATGATTATTGAGCAGTATAAATAGGATCTGCAGATTTGTAAGTTAATAATTATTGGATTTAAACTTTTTTTTCTGGTTGATCTTCGTCACGGCTGCCATCAGTATCTTACTTTTTAAAGTAGAGTCCCTCGATATTGTATGTAGCATATTAATACATTTCAATGTAGGTGGAAGTATCACATATCTTGGTTTGTTTACTTTTTTTAAATACAGTCAATAAAACTTCCAAGAACAAGTAATCATCGTAAAAGAAGGTCAAATAGCTACATTACCTTTTATAATAATAATATTTAGACTTTGAAAAATTGAGCATTCTTTATTTTCAAAATGCACACTAAGGTTTATGTAGTAATACCGAAAATTATTATCTTAAAAAAATACATTTTTGTGCTTTAAATTACATTTTCAGGACGTTGTGTCTATTGTAAATTATACACTGCTCAAAACAATTAGGGGAGCACTTGGCGTACATTTGATAACCCTTTCAGTTTCAGCGCTTTGTTTTTCATTCTAAAAATCTAAAATTTGTGAAATAGATTCTTTATGCATCCAGAATGAAATGGTAAAAAACAGTCTGAAAAATATTAAATTTTTTAACTAAAATTTAAGGGGGGGGCGGGGGGGAATTGGATTAAAAAATTAAGAATAAATTATAGCAATAATTTTTTCAAATTTTTATTAGCAAAAAAGAGATAAAATCAATTTTTAAACATCTGAGAATGCAAGAGTGAAGAATTTAGGGTCAATTTATTTCATAAACAAATTTTGTGGGTGAATTTTATTTTACCTTGTTTTTATATTTTCATTTGATTAAAACAAACATTATTTACATCCTCAAAAGACTTAATTCTTCCATCTAACGATAAATTAGTGCAAGCTCAACTTAGTGAGAAAAAAATCGCAAGCTCATGATTCCAAATGGAAACTTTGGGGTTGAAAGAGTTTAAACCATGCGCTCCCCTAATTGTTGCGAGCAGTGTAGTTAAGGTATATTTTACAAAGTTAACTTTCGCAATTCATTGTTTCTTTTTTTGACAACTTGGCCACTACGCCTTACCTTATGCAGGAACAATGACCAGTTGGTTTTTTGGGGATTATTGATTACTTCAGTGTTTTTCTATGTTTAAAATTACAAATGTGCAAGAATTCTAAAAACATGTCCATTTTATCTGCCCTCATCCTATTTTTTAATATCGAATTTTTCTTTAAAAACCTTTTTACCTTTATCGATTCAGTGGTTAATGCATTTAAGGAAAAACCCCAAATTAATTCAATATCTACTAGGGCATACTTCTTATTCATATCTAGGTGGTAGGTTGGTCCATGTTCTTTCTGGTTTGTGTGCTTCATCGGAGATCCGCTTATAAAGCTTCTTCAAGTATGACAGGCACAAACAGAATTTTTGACTGAAACAAAGAGAGAAAGTACGCACAGGGCGAGGGAAAGAATCGAACCCGTACCCGGTCAGTGCGCAGACTGTTGGCGTACTGGGCTGCGATCAAACCAGCTAGGCTACTCGGCCCCTTTTTCATACCTATTTGAACAGTGCTCCAATACGGTTTAAATTTAACAATTTGACATCGTAACTAGACCAACGTTAATCTAGACAAATAAAAATGAATTAACCCGTCGTCCTTTTTAAAAATGTAATAATTTTAGTGCATTGTTTTTTTAATCAGAAATTCATCCGAAAATATTTGAAATAGAAAAAAAGATAACACTTTTTGCCGAAACCATAGTTACAGAGAAAAATGAACCCTAATAATTCCATAAAAATATAAAAAAAGAATACACAGGAGAAGACAACGGAGAGCCGATGACAATGAATGCTCCGCCCACTCCGAACAACCACCTGTTGCCAAATGCATGACGTAAACTTCTGCTTGCGAGTGAATATTTACGTTTCTCTACCTGAGCCTGTAGAACGAGGAGCGGCATGTGAGTCGCACCTGATAATTCGAACGCTGCTTCTGAATTCCATGTTTTCGAACATACGCACACCGAAATAGAACCTTCTCATTCTGTTTCATAAAAAAATCTTTATCGTTTGCAGTTTTTGAGATATTTAGGGGTAGTGGACTATGTGACATGAGATGGAATGCCATAACAGGTGATAAAAAGAGATAGCTGAGAGATTGTGCTGGTTTTCTCAGGACCGAGTTCTTTTTTCGAATGACCATGGGTTGTTGCGGATGCACGCTAGCTGGAGCTGCGATCACAGCTGTCGTTTTGGGACTGGTGAGTCATCTTTGGACATTTTGTTGAATCGAATGTATGAACGCGCTAATAAGTTTGGAGAAGGGTAGATGAAAATTTTAAATTATTAAAATATAAAATTAAATTAATATAACAATAAACTAGACCTCATGATATAGTAATACTTTAAAAGTTTTGTAATTTTTTCTTTGTAACTTTTTTTGGTTTAGAATTATTTAAGTGTTTGATTGAATAATTTTCGATCATGAAGAGTTTATAAATATAGTACTTGCTTGACGTGGTAAAACTAATACATTAATACTTCTCCTAAAGATTTTTTCCCAAAAAAATGTTAATAAACTTTTATGATTAAAATATGTATTACATGCAAAAAAGTTTACTAGTAATTGTATTAAAAAAATGCAATTTCACATTAGATTTTTGTTATCGTCTGATAACAAAAATCTAATATAAAATTGCATTTTTTTTAAATACCATTTAAATTTTTAAAGCGTTTTAATTCGGTTTGAAAACTAAAAAAAATATCGAAACAAAATATTAAAATTTGAAAGATTTTATTGCATTCATATTGCCCTAAACAAACAAAGAATAAATAAATGTAATTTTATTTCGGAGGTTTAAAGTTTGGAACTCCAAGTATTAAAACAAATGTGGAATACATTTATGAAATAATTAATTTATTTATGGTATAATTTTTAATGAAACGAACATCTTCACAAAAAGCAGTTATGCATTTCTAGAACAATAAGAACTAAAAGTTGCTCATTCCGATAGTTATCATTTAGTAATATATGTAATATGTTAGATAAGCTTGTAATTAAAACTTAATAAATTATCAAAATGCAATACTAAATTGATGGAACTTAAATGCTGGATTTGGAGTGTCACTACACTTTCGATTAAAACTATTATTTCATTCAATATTTTGAAGTTTTAAATGCATTTTTCATTGTATCTATCTGGTATTAAATAGTTGCAAACTCAAAAATAACTCATCGGAGTCACTAACTTAAAGAATCCAATAATTGCCAATTATATTTAATTTGAATGTATAAACAAAATTTTATAAAAACAAAAACATGTACAAATACTTAGATACTTGATATTTTTTAACCCATAAGGCTTAATCCCATAACTTTATGGTAATTAGAATTTTTTTGTCCAAAAATGAAAGTAAATATATCACAACTAATAACGGAAACGACTTTTTAGACTTCAAAAATTTGTCTTGTAAGTAATTATTATTATGACGCTGAAAAATAAAAAAATAAAAACAGTGATTCACCGCAAGTTTCGAGGGAAGGCTGACTTAATTATAAGGTTTATCCACTTTCTCTTTTCTATAATTTAAATTATTGTTTCCATCTATTTATAAAGGAAACAAGTTTATCTACAATTTTGTCCACTCATGAGTCCACTTTTAACTAATAAAAATCACTGTTTACATAAGATTATTATGCAGCAAATTGTCTTTTTTTTACCTTAAAAGGAACTGAAATTGAGCCTATTGAGTAACTAAAAGCATAGGTTAATTGAAACATTCATTTTTTTTATTATGACTATTGTAAAGCAATAATATGCTATGAAGATAATTTCAAAAAGTTTAAACAACATTTTGAATTAAATTTACGAAATATATAGCAGAAAATCAGATGTAGGATTTGTGAAAAATTACCGAACATTTCACTTAGCCTGCAGCAACGCTTGACAAAATAACAATTGCAACAGCAATTTCCAAATAGCAATTGTACAAGTTAAATTCTTTCAGGCGTAGTAATTTATTTTAATGATTTAAATCAATTAAAAGATTTTAGTTAAACAAGAGGGATGGGAAATAAAGTAGTGGTCTCCTTACTTATCCAGTCGTAAAGTGATTGAAAACGATTATAAAGCAATTACTCAAAAGTTTTTTTTACTAACAACCAACAGTTTATTTTTGTATTTGTGAAAAATTCATAAACATTCTAAAATATTCCTCGTTTTACGTGTAGCTCTAGTGCGACGATAATTCAAAACATAACCTAACCATAAACATTCTAAAAATATGATGTTGCAAATATAACGAATCATTTTAAGGTTATAAAAAATTATCGAGAATTAATTTTGAGATATTGTCTCTTTTATTTAAAAGTTATAACCAAAGCATTGGCCAAGGCACTGCGTTATAACGTATCGTGTAATTTGAAATCATATAATAAAAGTTATTGCGTGCATTGATAGTTGTTGATAATTTCTTTCTTCCTTTTTTTTTAAATCCTCTATGCTACTGTTGCCATATGACAACAAGTAGCATAATCCACTTTTTTGTATTAAAGTAGAGCTCCCTCTCTACAAATCTGTGGTTTTTTCATCTATTGCATTCCATTTTGAAGTTTTAGTTACTGATAATCCTCAAAGATGACAGTAGTAAAAGTGTATTCAAAATTAAAGATTGAAGTTATTAACTGTTGTGAAGTTACGTCTTTGGCAGTATTTAAAGTATAATAAAATTAGAACTAAATACAAATAAACTGTTTATAAAAAATAATTATAGTTCAAGAGGGTTATTTTAAAATATATTTTCCGTAGTTTTCTAGTCTTATATTCAAAATTGGAATTTTGTAGTTGGTTTTTGCCATAGGCAATTTTTTTTTAAAAATTGAAATTATTCAAATTCCACAATGCAGTTAATTTGTTTCAGTATTTTTCCTATAATGTAGCAGTATTAAAGATGCAAATATATTTTT
The DNA here is from genome assembly GCA_023701765.1 of Hylyphantes graminicola. Lineage (NCBI taxonomy): Eukaryota > Metazoa > Arthropoda > Arachnida > Araneae > Linyphiidae > Hylyphantes > Hylyphantes graminicola. The sequence continues at coordinate 39,870,189 of CM043111.1, forward strand.
TCGAGGTGAAAAAAATAATACATTACAGGGTTAAACTTTCCGAGTTTTCAAAATCAGTAGCTCATCATTTTTTTAAAATTTAGGATGAAAAAAAATGAAAAACCAAACTTTATACAAATTAATAAAATTGTCGTTAGGATTGAGGACAAAAAATGAAAGAGATTTAAGTGGTCAAAAGATTAAATATTCTATTGCAAAAAAAATATTGCTTCAAGAGACTAAACAAAATTGTTACAGCTTTGTCTAGTTAATTAAAAAGCCGTATAAGTACAAAAATATAATTACATATTGAATTGTGGGATGGTGAATATATTCTTATGAATAATAATACTATCTCAACTTGGGTGGTGAATCTTTCAGTTCTTCATTGAAATTTGATCTTTTCACCCATTTTGAGCCATTTGTGTGCAATTTCATGACGTAATGTGGGCCTCGTCGCTTTTGTGAATGAGAATACTCTGCTCCAAACCGTTACTTGTTGATCAAGTTTTCCGGCATCACCTTCACTGAATCATGTTGGGAAACTTTCACTGGTGTTAAAGAAAGAAAAATGTGTTCTTTTTAGCATGGTCTTTAAAAAAAATCGAGAAAAATTTATTTTTGAATTGTTAACAATTTCTGCTTTTCCCACTATTCATTGATTACAGCTACTAGTTCGTATTTTTTATGTGGTAGAATTTTGGAATTTCCGCTGCAAAATAAATGTAGTTTCTTTCGACTTCCTTCCTTTTGGCTATTCACTGTAAAAATATCATGCCATATTACAGAAAATTTCTGTACTGCTACGGACATAAATTGTTGTCAAAATTTTCCGGTAGCTAAGCAATACGGAAAGTATTCATTACAAAGAACACATTTTCTGTATTACTGAGTATGCTGAAAAAAAAAAAGAAAAACTCAAATCTCAATCAAAACTCGTCTATACAAAAATTCATAGACAGCTTACTAGCCAAGAGCACTGACGACTACAAAATTGCAGACACACGTAATTACTTTGTTATCAAATTCTTTTTTCTTAAAAAAAAAAAAACAGAAAAAAAAACAGAAAAAGTTCTCAACAGTTGCAATGTAGGGTAAGGGTAGAGTAGGGTAGGGTATATTCCGGCTTGTGTGCTTGATCAGAAACCCGCTTATAAGCCTTCGTCAAGTAAGACACACATAGAAAGAGTTTTTACTGTCACAGAGAAAGGAAGTAAGGGGGAAGGCGGGAATCGAACCCGCACCCGTTACAGCGCGCAGACTGCTGGCCTGCGATGCTAACCACTCGGTCATCCGGGCCCCTGTTGCAATGCATCAGTGGATAAAGATTTTTTTCTGTTTTTGAAAAAGAAATTGTATTTTGACAAATTAAGAAAAATTTTACAAAAAAAAAAAAACTGCAGTAGTTTAGGAGAGCGGAAATTTTGTGGTGGAAAATGACATAAATATTCTGTTTTTTTAACTGATTTTTTTAAACAGTGTTCATCAAAAATAACCTACTTATTACATTTCTCGATATAATAATACCAAGAAAGAAAAGAGAGTGGTGCATAGATCATAAGCAAGTCTTCCTTGAATCCCGAAGTGTGTCAGTTGCAAACGATGCTTTTGCCCAAGTAAAATAACCGTTGTTACTTGTGCGAAAGGATTTTCACTAAGTTTCGCATTGTTAAAGCGTGACCGAACAATCACCTGCGGTAATTGGGAAGCCGAAGGTTTCCTCTTTGCTGCGGTTAACGGCAGTTTGTGATTTCGATTTTATTATCTACTGAAAAAGATTTCATTCGAATTCGCGTCAATAATCCGAAACCGAGTTGGTTTTACAATAGTTAAGGGTCGTAAAGTTCGTCAGTGCGATTTCAAACTAATGTTTATTTAGATTAGTTTGAAATCGCACTTGGCCCTTATGACCCCTAACTATGCTGATTTTTCTAATTCCTCGTGTATTTTATTCCCTTTCCATCATTTTGTAATAGCACTGAACTTAACATTATTTCAATAATTATTTTCTATAAAAGTATACTCAATTGTGATATAATAGTAGTGTGATTTCAATTTTATTATCTACTGAAAATGATTTCATTTAAATGCACTTTGATAATTCGAAACGGGGTTGGTATTTGCATCAGTTTGAAATAGCACTTAACCCTTATGACCCTTAACTACTCTATTTTTTTTTCTAATTCATTGTGTATATTATTCTTTTCCATCATTTTGCTATAAACCTGAATTTAATATTATTTCAATATATATATATTTTTTGCTCAGTTGCGACATAACATTAGAGTAATTTTAATTTATTTTCGACGGAAAGAGAGTTCATTCAAATTTTCGTTAATGTAACTCGAAATGAGGTTGGCATTTATAATAGTCTGAAATAGTACTTGAACTTTACGACCCTTAACTATTTCAATTTTTCTAATTTATTGTGTATTTTCCATTTTTTCCGATTTCTATTTTTTTACTATAGCTCTGAACTTATAATTATTTCAATAAGTTTTTTTGAAAACAATTTTCTTGTTACTGGATATAATTTGCTAAGTAACAATTGCTTTAAATGAAATATTTGGTGCAGACTAAATTATTAAATATTCAAAACATTTTTAGGCCTTATGAACAATTTTATTTTTTAAATTATTTGCATTATTTTTTTTTGTATGACACAAAATTTAATATGAATACAAATATTACAATGTAAAACAAAAGCTTTTATGGGAAATTTGGCACATAATATTCAAATACATGTTTTTCGGAAAATTTAATTAAGTGATTTCGTGATTAAATTGTGAATGATAAAAATTTCATAGTAACAGAATTTTTTTTATCAACCGAGATAACTTTTTTGTCACTTCTTTAAAGCAATGCACTAGCATAAAAGTTTGTTCAACATTAAAAATAAATCATAAAAAAGCACAAGAAAAACTTTTGAAGAGACACTGACTAATGAAGACTGCCATTCCATGATCGAAATGAGTCAATCGCATTATGATGCGCATGTTGTTATTCTAAGATAAGGTTAACAAAACCGTGCATTGCGTTCAATTGCATGTTTGTTGTGCACCACATTTCAGTTTTTTCCGCAGATTGTAACAATTCGTCGAAAAAGATTATTTTTTTTTATCCAAAACTGATAGCTATAACTGAATTGTGTGATGCATCTTAATCTAAAGAATTGGTGATATAAGTATCTGCATTACTTTTTTCTTAAAATTCCATCTATATACGTTGATTTTATCGAAATGTCTAACAGACTTAGAAATTAGACAAAACTGTTAAGATGAATAATTTTACATAGTTTGTTTATCTAAATGATATCATTTAACGAATAAAGATATTCAACTAAATAAATAAATTTAAATTTTTTTTCGATGCAACTCAAAATGCTTTTGTAAACCGTTGTCAACAACAGGATCCATATTTTATATGGTTTATAGAAAACCATTATAATAACTTATTCCATTTTTGTTATAAAATGAATGAAAATGTCTATTGTTAAAACACTGAATAAACATCACTTTTTGTGAAAAAGGACGTATGAAGTTTGTGAAGGCAAAGTTATGGACTTACATTATTTGGTTGGTATCTTAGATTACAGATTTACGTAACTGAAGGAAATTTTTTTTATCAAGATAGACACAACATTTTTCAAAATTGGTACCAGTTTGAACAGTTAAAAAAAAATCAAAATTTTTAAATATTTTTTATTAGTTTGAGGACAGAGAGAAAGTTATGGTTTATATTTAGGTATAAAATAAATATGATTTGTGGGTTAATGACAGACTACTAGAAGAAAAAATTTATAAGATATCAAATCAAAATCTTTAATTTCCATAATAAGTCAGAGAAGTTTCATATAAAATATTTTTTGTTCGAATTTATAAAATATATTACTTTTTCATGCAATTAGTAGTCAATGGAATGAAACAAAATGTTTCAGTGAAATATAAACGGTAAAGTTTTGACAATTGCAATTTAGAAAGAAATTAAAAATTAATGCAGTTTATATAAAATGTCGAGTTAAATTTATTTCTAACATAGTTATATCGAAGGCTGAATTGTAACAAAACGTAATATTGATATGCGTGTTTTTAAAACATTGCTGTTGTTTTAGTTTTTTTCTTTAGTAAAATTTTGTTTATTCATTCGAATAGAATAGTTCATAAACATAAAATTAATTAACAAAATCTTAAAAAACTTCATAAAATATAAACGTTAGACATGAAATACATCATAAAATATACATAACTTCATAAGGCCTCTCAAGTCTCTCTCACTAACACAATTAATTTTATATATTTCGTAATAAATAAAAAGATAAGTATCCCACCCATAATGTATTCCATTTCGTGATTAAACAACCCAAGGACATAATTGTTCTTGAAACCGTTACATACTGATAGCTCGATTTCCTTTGATTTACTAATTAAGTAAACCGCTTCATTTTTTCGAAACCCCTGGCATATAAATGTATCGTTTTATCCTCGCTTCAATCTTTCGGTTGTCATTCAAATTTCGAGGTGTGGACAGATCGGTGTGTCGTAATCAAATTTCGCATTCTTTCATATTCATCGCGTGTTGTTCTGTAATTAAGAGGCCTCAATTTTAACGGGTTGAGTAAGTCAAGTGAACTCCCCCCTTTATCGGTATCGCGTTTATTAAATAGTTGCTGAGATGATTCGATAAGAAGTTCTAAAAAGCGTCCCTTGAAAACGTTGCTCGATGCATGATTTGCCATGCGTCCAGGAGATTTTCCGTTCCGCCATTTTGGTTTGAGTGATGATATTGTGCCTGTGCTCGCGACGAAATCTTTTTATACTCCAAATAATAATTACAATTCTGATTATTAAAGAAACACCGAATCATTATATTAGAAACTGCTTTTTCTTTAACTATATGAAAGATTTGCTTGACCACAGAGAATTTATCAGATAATTTTTTTTCGTTTCTTGGCCAGTACTGGCTGATGCATTTTTTGTTTTTGTCCAATTATCTGGGTTTTAGTTCTCGAAGCTGAGTTTTAGGATTTTTTTTATTTTAAATCCAAAATTTTAAACATCTTAAACATTTGTTTTATTTGATTTATTAAGGAAATAAAAAAACAGGTGCAACTAGAATTTGCTGAATGTCAATTGACTTTATTATATTTTTTCTTAGCTTTTTAAACATACCAAAGTCTCTTTTTTACACCTCATTTTTCCTCATTTACTAAATTGTGATTAAGAAGTGTTAAGATTTAAAGAGTTTCTAAAATCTACAAAAAAACCTAGTAAATTTATTGAAGAAATAACACTTGATTCAAATAAAAATGTAAACTATGTTCTTTAACAATAACGCAAAACTACCTTTTCGAAATGTGAAGTCATTCTTCACCAACAGTGGTTTGCAAAGATACTTTATACCTATTGAAGAATGAATATATTTATGAATGCCATTGTTTAGGGATTATCTTTACGGTGAAGTCACTTAAGGGTTCCGTAGCCTTAGTATAAATATTTTGAGGAAAGTCTCGCAATGGAAAATATATAGTCTATAGTGCAGCTTTTTATAACGTTACGGTAACAAATGAATTATTTTCGTTAAGATGCTATAAGAAAGTTATAGAGATTAATATAGATTAAAAAATTATAACTCTTTTATCCTCTTTAAGGTAAGTATTTAAATAGCCTTTGTATCAGGACTGTTGCGCACAAGAAAGATCCCCTCCCCATTGAATAAATAATCTCTTAAATACTTTTTTTTTATAGAATAGAAGTTTTAATGCATTACTATAAATGTATGAACACATAGTGAGAATGTATTCATCTCTTCATGACATTGTACTGCACATTTTCTTTAAAAGACAGGCAATTAAACAAGGTGCGGGTGGAAGGGGGGGGGGGGTAAATAACCCCCTTACCTTTAATGGTGTTTATTAAAATATGCTTCAATATTACATTCCATGGTAATCTATCAATAAAAAATGGATTAATTATAAATAGGTTATACAATACACATACGTCGAAATTGAGATCAATTTAAAAGTTATGTATATCATGAATAGTATTCGAAGGCTAAAGGAATATAAGTTAAGAAAATAACCATGATTAATGTTGATAATAAGAGTTAAGATTTTATTTTTGATAATCTTTTTTCTCTCGATAAAATTTCATTTCAAACTAAGCCTTCTGTTGTAACAATTTACTTGTAAAATGCTTACTTTTATTTTAAGGTATCTTTTCAACCAATAACTTCATTTTGCAACTTCGTTTTATTAGTTACAAAGTCTCAGTATTATTAGATAGTGTTGTGGCAGTGAATGTCAAAAATTCGATTTACCCCCCGAAAAATAGTATATTTTCAACCAATAACTTCACTTAGCAACTTCGTTTTATTCGTTACAAAGTCTCAGTATAATTAGATGGTGTTGTGGCAGTAAATGTCCAAAATTAGATTTACCCCACAAAAAAAAGTATCTTTTCAACCAATAACTTCGTTTTGTTCGTTACAAAGTCTCAGTATAATTCGATGGTGTTGTGGCAGTAAATGTCCAAAATTCGATTTACTCAAAAAAATATTTGAAACATTATTATTAACTTCAATGAGTCATGCTACAATTACACACATGCCTGTCACTCTTTATACTTTCATTCTATTTCGAGACAAGTCCTCAAGGCAGCCTGTTATCATGACAGGTTTAAACGTCTGACTTCAGTTATTTCAGAAGCAATAGTTTTAAAAAGCCTACGCATGGATGAGAGTACACTTCAGTTCCATCCATATTAATCTTCGATAAACGATTCGAGTTCACAGTCGTCCTATGCGAATACCTTGGGGGGTTACATTTTAACTGGCTTTTTCCGGTAGCCCGGCGATTGGAAGATCTTTTTTTTTTGTCAAATTATTTGAAAGTTTAAGATTTTTTTAGGGTTTCCTTTTGTTTCAGAGATTGGTTCAGTTTCGATGAACCGCATCGTTATACGAAATTCTGAAGTTTTTCTCGTCGGAACTTGTCGGAAACGTTTGTAGTTTGGAATATGAAAGTTGGTGAGAAAGGATGGACATAACCAGAACCGTGCGGTAAATTTTATTCATGTGATGCAAGTCTTGAAGTGGCCGCATTTACAAAACTTAAAACTAGCAGCAACTTCAAAATTTTAACTTAAAAGATAAGTGACATCCCTATAAAAATAATGTTGAAATCATTCAACAAATTATTTTGTCATACAATTTTTTTTTATATGGGTGAGACAATTTTCAGAAACTGTCTAAATTAGAATTTCAATTTATTGATTAGATAGTATTCTTACACCCAAAATTGCCGCCCTATTTCTTTTGCCGCCTGATGCAGACGCCTCTCTGCATCATAGCACCACACGGCCCTGGACATAACCTTTTAAAAGCTTCTACGTTTTACGTTATAAATGTCAAAGTCATTGCAATGTCAATTTCTAAAGTTATTACAACGTAAATATTTTAAGTTATTCAAAAACTTTAAATGTATACGAAGTCAATGGTTTGTTATTTTGTCGTTATTAGTACGTTATTATGTAGAAAAGTTATGACGCAATATATATTTATTTATTGATACTTGTACGTTTTTGTAATGTTTTCAAGAAAAGGATTTTTTTCGCAAAGTAATTAACCTTTAAAAATTCCCTTTACTTATGCAATTATTGTTTTACTCATTGAAACTTAATGGGTATTAAATGAGAATGGCAACTGATCCGATTACATCTATTTATTTGTTGATGATTGTAATTGAATATAAAGTAGTTTAATTGTTATAGGGATAATGAATTCTTTTGAAAATAATCATTTAATGCATTTCGTTTCTTGGAAGTATGGCATTTTGCAAATAAACTGACCGCATTTATTTGGCCATCATTTACATAATGATCTTTAAAGCTTTTCAGAATGTATAATCTAAAGATTATTGCGTAATATAAATTCGACAACCAATATTTCTCTGAATTCGAGTAATAGTTACTAGAAAATAAATAATAACTTTTTATTGTTGAGTTTATAAAATGGTATTATTTTATACGAAACCCCCATTCCAAATTGATTTATTGTCGATTCTTGATGATATTTATTAGAATATCTTGCTAAAATTGGACAGTTTGAAATAATATGCTTTTCGAAATCACTATACACTTATTAGTGTTAGTTGTGTACATTTGTATTTTTGATTTTAGTTAAAAATAATCTTTGAGTAACCACATTTGTATTTATAATATAGATAAATAAAAGTGGATATGGTAATCCTCACAATGAACACGGACATAAAAATTGAATATGAACAACTACAGCCGTTTGACATAAATGAAAGAGATTTCCTGAAAATTTTATTAAAACTTTTTTGCAAAGCAAATTGTAAAATCCAGCCTCATTCTAAAAATAACCCCAGCGATTTAATATTAATACGAGGTGAGATACAATCAGGTTCCCGGAAAAAATTACGCACCTTAATTTATCAAAAGCCTTGAAGTTTATATTCTACTACTAAATTTTAACTATTATTCTACTGAAAAAGCTTTGCACAGCATTCTTAAGCGAGTAATTTATATTAAAATTTAGAAAATTCTAATATACAGGCAATATTTGAAGGGACAATAAAAGTGTTAACGACACTAAGGACAGAAATGTGCTGAAGACACGAGCTATTCAACTTTCTTCTTCAGAAACGATCATTAACTTTACAGGAATGTTCACCTGTACTCTTGCGTCACAGTTTTCTATTGTTACAAATAATCATGGCTGTGGCGGAAAACACTCACCGGAAACAGGGGGGAATATCATTTATGGCGACTCAACGATTTTGATATTTAGATTCCGATCCTGATATAATCGATTCTCTCACGATTCATGCTTGCTTTGAGGTGGGCGTTCGAAAAACTTTTCATATTGTTTCTTTTTTGTTACCACGACCCAAGGGTTAAGTTTTCCATCGGAAGTAGGGCAATCGGAATGGGAAGCTGAAAAGTAATGTAGAATATAAAAAAAAATGATATTTTGCGTTCTTTTAAATTAAATATTTAGGAATGTGTTACAAATAACAAATTATGTTTCTAACTTTAAGAAAAGTTGAAGACACAATCATTTCGTTTTTTTATAAGAATTATTATTGCTATTTTTTCTTCTTTCAAGAGGTTTATTATTTAAATATCAAAATCCTTTTGATAAATTAAGATACATTTATTTGAGCAATTTGCCGTTGATTTCGAGTTGTTTATGGAAATAAGTTGGGAAACGATTTTAATATCTTTTAATAACTGAAATATTTACCAAGTAACTATCTTAAAAGATCTCAAGATGGGAAACGTTTTTAATATCTTTTAATGTTTGAAATATTTACCAAGTGACTATTTTAAAAGGTCTCATTTTGGCTGTGACATTTTTACATGTGTGTGGAAAGAATAAAATTAGAATATTTTATATTTTAAAAAAGTAAGAAAGTGACTTGTGGAAACTAAGTAAAATTAAAATATTTTATATTTTAAACAAGTACTGCTTTAGAATTCGAAGACATTTGAATCCAATATATGCTAAAGCTGAAACATTTCTTTTAAATTAATAATAGTTGTTAAAATACAGCAAAATACATGCCTTTAATTAATGCTATGACAATACAGGCATAGCTTTAACCTTTAACCAATGAATCGAAATATCTAAAACGAGATAAAATGATAGTGTATCCATAAGATACAGTCGACGTTGTTTATTTTATAATTTAATACAGTTTAACCTCGATTATCCTTCCCTCTTTTAACCGACCATCCCTAAGTCCACAAAAACACGAAAACTCAATGTTTACAACTGCAAAACCAGAGCAGATTTCGAACGTTATTGAATTTGAGGTCCACGTACTTTTGATGCTCTATCTTACTATAACTTATAAAATTTAATAAACTCTCAATTATCCGGATATTTCGATTATCCGCCCTACCTCCAGCCCCAATTAAAACGGATAATCGAGGTTCCAATGTACTTATAGAAGGACATCATTTTTAAATAGATTTCTCAAACACATTTCTTACATATATTATGTTCAAGTATATTCCGATACATTCAAAGCTTAAACATATATTTTGTTCAGTTTTTTAAGTTTGTTAAATAATTATTTAAAATACATTAGATATGACAAAATTCACCCATTAGAAGGAAAACCACACATTTCTTTAATCTTATATATTAAGTAATAAACAGAAATTAAATAGATTATTGAATGTTTTCCCTAACGATTTTGCCTCTATTCTACTACAAATTGAATAATCGTGACTCCAAAATTTTTCAGTTTAACCTAATTTGAGGTCGCGACCCTCCGTTTAAGAAACGCTGTTATATGTAGATGTCCACTTTAACAGGAAGAAAAAAAAATCCTTTACAAAAGGACCGCAAAAGATGAATCCCGCTATTTCCATCCTCTTTCGCTCTAGATGAAACTCTAATGTTAGTTTACCCCTTTATTTGGACTACGGAAAGAGAAGACGATATAATAATACCGTATTGAATCACGACACTGCTTTTCCTCCAAACATAAAAATGAACACAAAACTTTTCGCTTCACTGATTCTTCTTTTAAATTTGTTTGGCTTCTTCAATTTGATGAATTGATTTGACAAAAATGTTACGCACAGTTTGAATTTTTTAAAAAAAATTATGGTAAATACAATTAAAATTTCACTTGAGTGCCTGTAAAGTGGAAATCATTGGAGACAACGTTTCAAAATTTGTTAGGAAATAAACTTTTTAATTAGAATCAAACCCTTTGCTTGAATAAAATTGATGTCGAATATAATATACTACACTCCTTGCCAACCTACATAAGTTGGGTGCTATGGAGAAGATCCTTCCGCTTACGTAAAGAGTCACATAAATAATTTGTGAATTCATCCAGAAAACATGTTTAAACATTAATTTCATTTAAATTCTAGCAGATTTGAATATTATTTGAGAAAATTTGGCAATTTAATCGGAATGAAAATGGTATTGGTCAAATTGTTTTCAGATAATTTTGTATTAAATATTACAGCACAAGAGTTTCGAGCTAACGGAACAATCGCGCTTTTCCCTCTGCCCTTTTACTCTTTGTTTTTACCCAAGTTAGGTTGGCACGGAGTGTAGAGTGCAGGTAATGTAATTGACAGAGTCAAACGAGAATACCTATGGAGTCATAATAATAAAACATTGCAGATATGAACGAGTCAACTATATCTCTTGGTGGATTTCATACTCCATTTCTCTTTGATTTTCGATTAACAAAACTTCAACACACCATAATTGAGTGTCCCTTGACAATTTTTAAATCATTTTCAGAATGTTTTTCATATTTGGTCACATTGTTGTTTGGGTTTTAATCATGGTCACTTTGGTTATCAACACCCCTTATCCCGCTTCTATAGTAAAAACATAAATGCCAGTCTAAAAAAAAAAAAGAGACATTCCATGCGTCTATTTTCACGTGTCACCTTTATTTATGTATATTATGTGACGAAGTGTCTAGTTAAAACTTTATGTCAGTTCTACAGTAAAAATTTAAAATGGTCAGCGTCCAAAGAGAGTAAGGTGACTTTGCGTATAACCATTTAAGCGTGCTACTTTTCTGTACGTATAGGGGAGAGTGCTGTACCTTGGGACAATTTTTACATTTTAATTTTTTCCTTCGATAATTATTGTTAAAATAAAAATTTAAAAGCAGCATTTCAACACACCAATATATTCCTCTATAATATATTTTTTTTAAAATCTGGCTGCTTGAAATTAAAAATTTGCCACTCATTTAAAGTAGAGAGGATAAACTGTCCCAAGGTACAACATCATGTTGTACCTTGGGACATGCTTTATAATTCAGTCAATAGTCATACAATTGAACTAATTTGTGTTAGGAAACAACTTTTTTCCCCCAAGGAAATACACAAATAAAACTTCAAAATTTAAGAATAATTTAAATAGAATTCCAGAATTATATTTTCAAACTTCAATCATTATAAAATATATCCAAAATAAAGCTTTTGTTTAATTTGCTCTTAAAATAAATTATAAATTAGTTATTTAAGCAACTAGTTCCGAAAATGATACTTTATTAAGCGAGTGGCTTTTATTTCACGAGCGAGTGAAATTATGACACGAGCTTAATAAAGTATTATTCGGAACGTGCTTGCTTACAATATTTTTATAATGACGTGCAAAAAAGTATTTCTACCAATGAGTGATTTTCATGACATCCTTTAGTTTCCATGGAGATATTCGAAAATGCAAAGTAGTGAAAGAAAAGTTGTAAAATACTTTTCTATTCTGAATCAAAATAGTATTTAGATTAATTAGTGCTACCGAACATAGGTGAAAATGAATTTGAAATGATGTTCGACCAACTTCCAGATTAAATTAACAAAGCAGCTAAGGAAGTTTGGTCGAATCTTCTTCCAGAAAAGTATTGTTTGGAGTGAAATTTGTGTTCTTACTTTTATCTTATTTCATTTCCTTTAATAATTTTTGTAATACTTTTAGTTTCCATGGAGATTAGAAAATGCAAAAGTAATGAACCAATAGAATTAACTGAGTTTCGTGACCATTTAGTTACCATGGAGATATTCATGACATCATTTTGCTTTTCTACCAATCAGATACTCTTATTTACTTTACCACACTGTGCCGAAAACCAAATTTTCGCACCCTGTCTGTGACGCAAGCACGTAAGGTGTCATTTTCGCAACGATTTATGAATGAATATGATATAAAAAAAGTGAACTTTTTGCACGTTGTTATAAAAATATTTTTATTTATCCAAATTATTAAGAATCATGAATACCCTATGTATTACCTTATGTATAATCATGTATTGTACCTTGGGAGAAGTCCCAAGGTACAATACGCTTTACTGTCCCAAGGTACAATACACTACATGGTTTAAATAAAAGCAAGAGTGGCCAATCTAAATGCATAATCATTATTTTCTCATAACCAAAATATTTTAAAATCTTCCCTTTTATGAAGAAAATAAAATTCAGTTGACTTTTTGTAAAAGTACAAAGGTAAAAAATTATATTAGAATGAGAAAAATATTTACTTTGGTGTAATGAAAACTTATTTTTTGTCACCAATTCATCAATTCAATGATGCTAGTGTTAAATTTTATTATGATGATGTCTGTTGGTTAAGGCTACTATTAGAAATAAACAATGTATGAATATTGCCAATAGATTCTTAGAAATTGTCAGTGTCCCAAGGTACAACACTCTCCCCTATTATGTGGCGAAATGTCTAGGTAAAGCGACCTATTAACTCTATTGAATGTAATTTTTTTTCTAAGGTGAAGATAGTTATTAAGGTGAAAAAAAAGAGACATTCCATACGTCCATTTTCACGTGTCACCTTTATTTATGTAAATTATGTGACGAAATGTCTAGTTAAAACGTTATTTCAGTACTACAGTAAAAATTTAAAATGGTCAGCGTCCAAAGAAAATAACGGAACTTTCCGTATAACCATTTAAGCGTGCTACTTTTCTGTACGTATATTATGTGGCGAAATGTCTAGGTAAAGCGACCTATTAACTCTATTGAATGTAAATTTTTTCCTTCTAAGGTGAATATATTTTAGATAATTTTAAGCGAAAGCTAGTGCTCGTTTCAATTTTCAATAACTCCAGTTGTTTATTTATAATTTTCAATTATTCTGCTTATTCAGTTTCAACCATGAGTCATCCATTAACATTATTCAATCTTTGCAGTTGTTGAGTTGCAATTGTGTCAAATACTCGCATTCATTTCCCCCTTTCAGGCGGTCTTTTCCCTTGCTTGTCTTGTCTGCGAACTTGAACCGGCACAAAACGCTCGCCTTGGGCACCTTTTTTGTGTCCTTGGGTCTTCCACTATATGCGTCCCAGAAGTAATTTACCTTTCACTTATTTTTTTGAAGGAAGATCCTCAAGAAAGGAAAGAATTTTTGACTGGTTATTTTAGGTGAAAGTGAAGTGTATTCCAAAATTACTAAAATACTTCAATCCACGTTAAAGGATAGTTCTCATTTAATTTTTGGGGAAAATATGTTTCATTTACAACTTATTTATGAATAAAAGCAGCAGGAAAACAGTTATTCTATAGTTAGTTAGTTTATTTACAGACAACATTGTTTTATTAAAAAACACCTGGCCGTAAAAGCACATTCTTGTGAAGTTAATAAAAATCTTATTTTTAAAGCCACATTCGTACATTATAATTTTAATTATAGAAACCATTGATATCTAATATAGCATTTGTTTTCAATTGAAATTAATACATTATTGCATTGACAAATTAGCCTAATTTTTTTAAAATTTTAGTAAACTGAGTTTGAAATATTTATTTTTATTGCAGTCTAAGTTGAGTAGAAGATTATCTAAATTCTTTGCAATGATTAACAATATTAAGTTTAGAAGTAAACTCTGAAAATATCGATACATTTCAATGGGGTTTGCATGATATATTTGGAATTGTAGAAAAGAAGAAATAATATTGCCAAATTAACGATCGATATTAAATATCATTAGCACTTTTCTTACAAAATACAAATATTAACTTTTTCACTTCTCCAAAATTAAAAATAAGACGATTTTGGTGTAATTTAATGTTTCCTACATAAATTCAAAATTGTTTATTATTATGGTCCTCATTTATTTACATTTTGTTTAAATAAAAAAAATCCTACTTTATGTAAACAAATTGGCCAATCGGGCCGTTAATGAGCTGCTTAACAATCGATTGATTTGCAATCATTCAACTTCGCAATTTTGTTTAATGTTTTGAGCTTTAAAAATTGTTTAATTTCAAAATAGTTTAATTAAATGTTCATGTAGTTTGGAGACAGTTTTGGAGCGTAAAAGTATATTAAGTAAATTCCCTAGTCAGTAAAAAGAAAAGAAAAAGATAATGTAATTCGAAATAAGTTCCAGCAATAAAAAATGGATACATTTTAAAACTTATCTTATATATATATGCTTTATTACATAAGATAAAAATTCATCCCATTAAAAAAAAACAGTGTGCGAAATATAGTTTGTTTTTAAGTTATGCGTAATTGGCTTAACCCAAATTATAAATAGATGGTAACCAATTAGTTGATGAATACCAGGTAGGCAATTTGAATTTGTCACTGTTAAACAATGTCACCTTATCTGCGTTTTTATATCTTGCTGTTCAAAGGTGCAACAGAAATGGGAAAATGTGGCGACGCTTTTACAGATAAAAACATTTTGTCATCCCTAAGATTTATTAAACAAACACGCTATGATTGTCAAAATTTCGCATTCCTTTTATGTTTGTGTTTCTTTACTCACAATTATGAAGCCATCCCCTTTTCTCTTGAATTTAGTAAAAAAAAACCCAGCTGAATTTACTAGTAGTAATTCTAGTTTGTAGACACAATTGCAAAGGAGAAAATATTTTATTTTCCTTAAAATAGAAAAAGCAAACTATAATAGCAAACAGAAAAAATGTGGTAAATTTCCGTCTATCTTCCCTAATTGCTTTAAAAGAAAATAATTCCGACAATCAATCCGACAATTCTGACAATAAAGTAGTATAAAAAAACTAATATAATTTTAAAGGCATTCTCAATGTATTAAAATTTAACCTAAACCAAAGAAAATTGTTAAAATTGAGCAAAAAAAAAGTTTTCTTCGTATGAAAAGAAATAATTGAAATTTTTGTTAGTAAGTTTTTGTAGAGCTCTGTGATGGGATTGGTATAAACTTATGATATCACGAGTCTTTTTTATGAGTACGTTGCAATAAACGAGCCAAGGTTATTACCATCTTTTAGATGTTACTACTTACATAACTTACAAAAAACATTGATTATACTTCTTTTTTATTACACTTGATTATAGTTTTTAACCTTCACTTTCTGCCCAGGAATTATAATTGCTGATTGTATTAGTAAACTATTGTTATTAAACTTAATGGACCCAAGTAGAATATATATTTTCAATTTCGTGTTGAATAAAAAAATACTAATTGTATTTACATAAGTGATCCATAAAAAAATCTAAGCAACTGATAGCTTTAATTTTATAGTTAAGTTAAAAAAAATTATTGCAAGGAGAATTAATACGACTTCCCTTTCTTTTCTTGAATAACTTATGAAAATTATAAAGAAGTGTTCTCAGTTTCCTACAGTATTTAGAGTTTTATGTATTGAAATACATTTTTAGACATGATTATCTGTTTTTTAAAAACTCAAACTCTATTGTTTGTTGTTTTATATAAAAGCACGAATTAAAACACGGATACAACACGGATTTAAAATTTGCGTATATTTTTTTACTAAAGATGTATCTTATTGTTTATTATACAATATTTTATGTATTCTAATATTATCGTAGATTAAAAAACATATTAAAGAACATCAAAAACTACTGCACCTAAGATTATATTTAACAAAATTTTATTTATTTTTATACAGGTCGAAAGTATATACGGACTGTCATGGAACATTCTAGTCATAGTTCTGATGTCCCATGAAAAAACAAATATAACCGAGGACGACATCGAAACTACCCCCACCATTTCAACTCTAAGTGGTGTTGAATATTCAGATGAATACTCAGCCATCTCAGAAAATTTCAGCGCCAAGAATTTGTCCTTAGATGATCTTTGGCAGAAATTGACGGATAACTTGCAGTCTGATCTAGCAGTGGAAGAACGTAAGCTCTATATTGTTATGCATTTCAAAATTGTCATGATAACGTTAGCAAATACTTACAGAGATAAAGTGGCTGTTTTAAATTTTTCTTTGATTAACCATTAAATTTTGCTTGTTTAATTCTTCATGTTTTGGGAAAAATAGATGCACGTAATAGAGATTATAATGTCTACTTATAATGAGTTTCCATAAATTTTTATCAAAAATTTAGGAAATTTATTAAATAAGCCCGTAAAACCAACTAATATTTAATAATATGTCATTAAAAGTAAAGACAAAATGCTAAATATTCCAAAAACTATATTTTTAACATTAAAAATTAACCTTAAAAACATAAAATTTTAAAATACTTCTCAGGTTTCATTTTAAAATTGTATTATTTCATTGGATTATTACATATCTATAAAAAGTAGTAATATATTAGGGATTATGTAAAAATCATGTATTTTAAGCATTTCTTTCTTTTTATTTGATCTCAGTTATTGTATTTATTGTTTATTACACAGCTTTAAAAACTTAACGTATTTCAAATGTTTATATTTGTAGATATGTTTTACATAATTGTCGCCGCGTTAGTGCTTAATTCTTTCTGGTTGATTACTACTCTTGCACTCGCAGTGGGAAATGCAGTAAGTATTTATTATATCACCTTTAATTATTATTTTAGATTTTTTGTAAAAAAAACATTTAAACTAAATGCAAAAATTAGTGGAGAGCATTAATAACTTTTTGATTTAAGGATCGTTCATACTCATATCTCTAAGACAAGTTTATTGCAAGATATTTTTTTGCTATAATTTTTCAAAACTTAGGTAATAGTAATAAATAACTGAATGGGCATTCTTTTATAGTAGTTTTAAGGACTCACTTAAGTTTTCTTTAATATAAATGTACATTAATAAGATACTTTTAAAATAAGTATTTGAGTTAATAAACCATTGGATATTGTTTAAACAAAATAATGCATCTAAAGAACTATTACTAATTAAGACACAGAATATAACTTAAATAGGGAGCCTCAATGAAAGCTATTAAAATCACAAAAATGTAATTTTAAGAGCTGCCTGAAAATATTTTATTATTATTATTATTAATTATTATTATTATTATAATTATTATTATTATTATTATTATTATTATTATAATTATTATTATTATTATTATTTAAATTTATTAAATTTATATTTAAGACTTATTATTTTTTAAGAATGTATCACAATTTTTATTTTTATCTGTTTAAAATACAACAAATACTAATGAATATGTTTCAATCATAAGTCTTGATCTTTGAACAACATATTGTTGAAACGCTTAAAAAAGCACACACCCCACATTTGATATTTATCCTACCAAATCTTTTCACTTAATTTCTGAGGTTGCGTGCTTAATCAATGGGAAAACCCAATGAAGAAAAAAATGCGACAAGATAAATTATTAAGTTCTAATCTTAACTTACGTATGCTTTTGTTATAATTATGTTAAGATTTATATACTTAGGAACAATGTAATACACTCGTAACTACGTTTAAATGCGACGCTAAATTGAATGAGTTTGTTTAAGAATTATACTAATCATCAATGACCTCTTTTTAAAATTAATGTTTATTTTATTTTTAACGACTATCATTTGTGTGTATGTCAATTACAAACTAAGTTTGTATGTCAGAGTAATTACAAACTAAGTTTATTTTAACATGGACCAGTTAAAGTTTTTGTTAAGCTATTCAAATCATTATTTTGCAAAATCAAATTAAGAGTGCTTTAAACAACAAAGGTCAAAGTCAAATTATACTTGAGCTATTGTTGACCAAGAACTATTTGGTTTGAAGAAATCAATTTTGTTTACATTGAAATTATGTTCAAATCATTTTTTTATGCTTTGATTGTTTAGTGGGAAAGTAAGAACATCTTTATTTGCAAGTTGCTGAACCATTAAGATGAGCAGTAAAGCAGCTTATTTTTTTCTATTTGTTATTGCTTTATATTTTAGCCACTGCCTGTGAGAAAAAATAAAAAAAATCTTATTTTCGACCTGTTTAAACCAAATAATCTCTCAGCATCCTATTGAATAACAAACATAGTAATTGAAGTCTGTTTAGAGCTTCATGCTATATAAACTGCTACGAAGGATTTAGATTAAGCAAGATAATATATAATTCTTCATTTTTCAATCAAAGTTTCTGTATTAACATTTAATTTTTCGAAATAAAATGCTCTATTTGTTTTTTCACAATTATCGATCGAATAATTCGTTTCTGTAATCGAATATATCTTTGCAGAATAACATTAAATATTCGCATAAAAGAAGGCACTAGAAAATTTTAATAAATGTTTTTTACAATTTGCCAAACCCCTAAGTGTGTTCAAATGAAATTACGATTTTTCCTTTCATTTTAAATTAAGATATTAACTTTCTCGATGTAAGGGAAGGCAGGGGAATCCCGCCACCTCGGGCAATGCCGCCGCCCCTTGTAACTCGCCAGCGGTGTGTGTGGGATGGGGTATGTGAGAGCTGACCTGTAGCAGGAAGCAAAGTAATTTTTAGTAGAGACTTTAAGGGCTGTGCGGTGAGTTGGTGTAAAGTAATTTAAAAAATACGGTTTTTAATGATTTTCATCTAAATTTTGGCCTTCGGAAATTAAGATATAAGTGACTGTTATCGCTAAGTTGGACAAATCAGTTACATATCATTGAAAAAATAATTATTTGGCTATATTATCACTTGTAAGCTTGAACACTAGGCTATCTACCTTCCCCTAAACAAGCTGTCTATGTCATTTTGTCTTACTGGGGTAATGCCGCCCCATCACTCCGGGGTTATGCCGCCATCCACAAAAGGATGGTGGCGTAACCCGTAAAATAGGAATTTCATATATTGGCCCTACAACCGATTAGTTTTCGTTCCAGATGCTACGTATTCAGAAAAGAATAACTGAAATGGCAAAATAGACCAACGAAACTTAAAAAAAAACTTCCCAGTTAGTTGCAAATGGAAATTTAATAAAAGTGTAGCTATAAACTGTACAATTTGCCATTCCAAGTTTAATTAAACTTATTTTAGTATTATATGTATTGCTTTTTTATATTATTTTCCATTATTTATAGATTATTTGCTTTGTTTATTAATGTGGCGGCATAACCCCAGTGGTGTGGCGGCATTACCCCAGGTAGCGGGGTAATTCCGCCACTGCGCAAGCTTTTAGAATTTTTTTTAATTCAGTTTCTGTTAAAGATTGAAATTTTAAAAAAATCGCTACAAGATAGGTTATGAACTGTAGTAAGCTATGCTCATTGCAATTTACATTAATTGCAACACAATTGAGCATGGAAATTCAATTTCCCTTAAGGTGGCGCCATTCCCCTTCTCTCCCCTATGTGAAAAATTAGTCTCATCCCCGACATAAATTACATTATAATAATTGTTAAATACAAATACCTCACTTGATTGGATATTCATTTTGCATGTAAGCTTATTAATTAATAGCATGCTTTTATCCTTTGCAGGAAAAATGTCGAGGAATGTTGAAACCTTGGATTGGTTCGACTCTTATTATAACTGTCACCGACATTGCTGCGACAGTGTATTTTGTATTTAAAGCTATAGTAAGTTTATTGGAAATTGAAATTATTATAAAGTAATTCAAGATATTTTTTTTAGTTATGGTTTAATATTACCAAGAAACTCCACTTTATGTCAAAACTTTCTCTGTTAAAAATTTGGGGCCTGGTTTCAAAAAGAATATGGTTAATTGTAACTGCAAACGGCTGTGTGGTGAAATGTGACACCATATTTTCGGCATTTGATTGAACCATTTCTCATGATTTATCATTTTTTTCGCTTCCAAAACCTGAAAAATAGTTCATCATCTTACCAAAAATATCGAAACACATTGCCCAACACAGTCATTGCATCTTCCAGGATGCATTATTGTGGTAAAACCAAGCACAGTTTTTTGTTGTTGAAAAAAACAGCGTTTAAAGCATTTTGAATATCTATCATATGCATCTTCTTCACTTCGTAACAGAGCTATACCCATATATTCTTATATAAACACATATTCCAAACAATTGCACATTTTAAAGTATGCAAATAAGTAATTAAAAATACACTTTAATATTTGCTAAAAAAAGATCGTTTAGCGGATTTTTGAGCCGCAAAAATCTATGAATAAACAAACAAGCTCTGTCAGTTTTTTGTAATTAATAATACATTCTAACCATTTTTAAAACTCAAAACACCTTATAAATTTACTGCTGAAAAACCTTTTTTAAAAGACCCTTGTGCCACGTCACTTTTTATACAAAAAGTATTATGTTTATATTTTTATGTAGATATTTTTTAAATAAGAAATACATATAAACTACTCATACTTGTAAAATACTTCAGTAACTATCGGTATTTTTAAAAAATCCCGAAATCATTCAAGTTTATAAAAGAAAAGTTAGTGTTATGAAATTTGAAAAATGAAGTTGAGAAGTGAATTCTATAAGGTTTCACGCACGTGAAGCGGATAACTGGTTACCTGAAAATCTGAACTTTTTCAAATAAATTTTTACCCCTCTGTTCTTTTGCAAAGTGTTAATCCTTTTGAGCGTTAGACCTGGCTGTTTCCGTATTTTAAATACGAGTTTTCTAGTAATAAACATAGATTTAAAAAAATTATAAACTGTTCATGAGATTCTATTTTTTCATTTTAAAATGATTTCTTTCAAGATTATTTCTTCAAAAATTAATCAAATTTTGAATTTTTAAACGAATATCTAATGATTTTTGTTTATAATGCAGAGAAAATAACCATAAATTTTTACCCGTTTCCATGGCGTTCGGGAAATTAATGACATTAAATGTTAAAATAGATACAAGTCGATATATATATCCTCAAAATGCTTGCTTCT
This sequence comes from Hylyphantes graminicola, assembly GCA_023701765.1. Lineage (NCBI taxonomy): Eukaryota > Metazoa > Arthropoda > Arachnida > Araneae > Linyphiidae > Hylyphantes > Hylyphantes graminicola. Next base: position 39,891,722 of record CM043111.1, read on the forward strand.
TCAAAAATGCGTTTTGAGGTTCTAAACAAGTATTATTTTTGCAATTTTATTTTTTCTACCAAGTTAATGTTTTGTAAGTATGTACTACAATGTAAATATCACAAAAAATCTTGTGATCTTACAGCATCATATTTAGAATTTAAGTATAATAAACACACATTTTCATAAGTGAATACTAAAATGAGCTTTTTTCAAATTACGTACCTAAGAGTGAAGCCGCAAAAGAAAAATTTTAAACTACGTAGCTACCATTAAAATAACCTAGAAGATAATTCCGTAACTTTATTTTGTGATGCCAAATTTAGCCATTCCCAGAAAGAAGAAAAAGTGCTAAGGAATAGAAGTGTTGGTAGAGAACACCTAACATTAAAACATTTATAAGTGTTCGTATAACTGTAAAATACTTTTTTTTTAGAAAATGGATGTCCCATTTGAATATAGCACCATGTTTTTTACAAACTTATTTGTGTTTTATGCTGTCATGTTTTCAAGAGGAGGTATCATTATTTGGATCATAAACGTGAGTAATATATTACTATCAAAGGCAATATTTATCAGTTAAATTAACATTTACGTGTATTACAAGAGTGAAAATTAGAATTAATGTAATATTACTAATATTTGTGTACTTTTAAGTATTATTATTGATATTTTGCAGATTGTACTATGCGTTCTTGTTGCACAACGTACCCAGGAAATTAAAGTTGGAAAAAATAAAAGGATGGTAATGTGAAAAACTCTCCTTGAATGAAACCGCTTTTAAGTATTTTAAACTTAAAATATGCTGTAGCTTCATTGAAGCTACATTAAAATAGTTAAATTAAATTATTATTATATCATCTACAAACTTTCAGTAACTATTTTGGCATGCAAATTCGCAACAAAGAAGAGAGCTTTATCATCCCTTTTTATCTCATGTTATAAATATTCGCTTATTTCTCCGTCTTAGTGTTACATGCTAAGTTGTGCATTAAATGAATATAATTTAAATCAAATTTGTAGTCAAATTATTTTTCTCTTACGTTACCCAGCATTTAGAACGCGTTTTGTACACAGAAGCTTTGTAAACTAATCTTTAACAAAGTAAAAGTTTCTTCATAAATAAAACTTCTGTTTTGATTTAATTACCAATACCAAAAAAACCCCGAATATTTTTTGTCCTTCCTGCCATCATAAATGTATCTAAATTTATCGTTATATATGCAGGTTAATTTAGAAAAAAAAATCTTATTGAGTACTAATCTCATTAATTTTTTCTTTTTGCATTTCACTCATTTTTTTTTATCTGTATTTTAAAATTTTTACTCTTCCAACCAGCCCTACAGCTCTGACTTTAACATAATGCCATACTCTTTGAATCCTCCTTACGACACTTTTGAGACAGATAGCTCTGCCCGGTCAAAAGGATACAGACCCCACACGCCTCCTCCAGACTACGAAGGACCGAAAGGTAACTGTGAAACTGAAATGTCTTTTCAAAACCCTGAATGGAATTACGAAACATTTTTGAGCAGGACAATTGAAAAAGTAGGGACGAATGCACAATTGCTAAATAATCATACAAAAGGGTATAGCAAAGGGCTAGTTAACATTCAATAACACTAATTCATTCAATCCTCTCATGGTGAGACAATGTGATGCTTAGTGGAAACATGCTTTTTGGTGTTTAGTCATTTTCAGAAAACGTCCGTCATTTTGGAGGACTTTCGAGTTACTAGCTGAAAATTGATTAGTTCTTAAAATAGCTTTATTAGTGAGATTTTTTTTTAATATGAATCTAAAAAAATAATAATAAACTAGTAAGTTAGCAACAGATTTTGTCACTCAGCCCTCTTCCACCCAACATTTGTGATGATGATGAACATTTGTGACGATAAATTTGACTAGTTTAATTTAATTTATTTCAAAAATTCAATAATTATTTCTTCAATAATTATTATTCTTTTGCAAAAATTTATTTGGATTTCCAAGAATAAATATGTGATATTCCTCTCTTTTAAATAGAACTAAAACATTTCATATCAACATACAAAGAATCTCCGAGTGAAATATATTTAACGTCATTTCAAACTGAACGATGTCGCAAAAATATATTTTTAAATTATTGTTTAAAAGAATTAAAGTTTCTCGATTGATTGTTGCGGATGGTTAATGGGGATTTAATTCTAATAAAAATGGCTTCGTATGAATTTTAAATAAGCATTAGATTTTGCAATTTTTAAGATAATTAAAGTACTTCGAATTCGACCTTTTTTCCAAGATTTTCAATGTCTTCTACTTTTGATATGCTGAATTTTTTTTGGCGTATTACACTTGCTTGTAGCCTTTGTAGTTTGGGCTATGAAAGTGGGTGACAAACGGACTGAACGATTATAATACCTTCCACTTTTTACGTTATAAACGTACTGTGGAAACTAAAAACCTTATTTCAGTATCCAATAAGATCTATCGGATAATCAAAAATGCGATTCTTCCGGGGCCGCCGTGAAGAAGAGCCCTCTCTCTTCTTCGAGGCGGCCAGTGTTCTTCAAAAGTTGATTATTTATTTGTTAAATAACGAAATGAATAGTTTAATGTAAAATAGGGTCAAGTTCATGGAACGATTTCCATATACGCCTCTTCTTTTAATGAAATCATGAGGGAAGAAGCGTAGTGGAAAAATTTGCAATGTACTTGAGATTTTTAACAATGAACAGAGGAAAAAACCCTTCATGCACAGGGAATCTGTCCGTATTGTCGGCTTGGCAAGAAGTGGCGATCGGAAATTGGTTTCTACTTTGGTTCTTCTTCCTCGGTTCCAGCGTCAGACTATTCCTTTTCTTTCTTGATCATAGAGATAGTAAACCCTTTAAGAACCAAGGCATAACTGGTTTCTTCACACTAGTTTAGGCGATGACTAGATATTTTCGCTAAGCAGACATTATGATAGCAGGAAACAGATTCCTAAGCAATGAAGTGGTTCTTCAATTAGCGAACATTGATACTCCATATACAACGCTAATTAAAGTAATTATGTGCGAGCAGGCGGAGGAGCCAAGAAGCGCCGCCCCTCCTTGACTTCCGACACGATGACCCTACCCCTGAGCATGCCGAGCAGCCGCGCCTCCCACCAGCGACCTCTGAGCACCTCCTCCTACCTGTACGACGACCGGGTGGAGCTGCAGCACCGCGCCTCTTGTGCCGCTGAGACGGTGCTGCATGCTTACGACAACACCGCCATGGAGCACGAACCGTGGATGGGTGAGCACATTGGAATCGACCAGTATAAAATTACCAGAGGTTGGGCTGGGTCCATACACTCTTAAAACAAACGAGTGAAATCCACTCCAGTAGGAGAAGTGCATTTTCGACACTGGAAAGGAGTGAATATTAAATCAGACTGAGCTAAAATCACTCGTTTGGAGTGATCCTGTCGGAGGTTTAACGCACAAAGGATCCACTCCAAAAGGAGAAGTGCATTTTCCAGACTGGAGGAGTGAAAATCAATCAGACTGAGTTAAAATCGCCATTCATTTTAAGAGTGTAGGGGTTATGGGCCCAGAATTTGCCAGACCTTTTGCAGTGAATATGTGTATCATTGTGTCAGATATAAAACTCAGAAACTCATTTAACTTAAACAAAGTCTATTTATAAAAAAGAACCGCCAAGTCAGAATAAATGAATGATTAAAGTAACAAAGCATATAACAGTTACCTAAGTGTCATTCTAGTACAGACAGAAACAGACACCACACACTTACGGACAGGCTTTTATATCCTACTAGGGGGCAAAGCCCCCTGCTCGCTACCGCTCACCAACCCCCGGCAATTTATATGCAATTCCTATTTGTTTGCTCCTCAAACAAACATGTAAGACTAATATGAGGATACTACCAATGCAGGAATGCTCATCTATACAATCTGGCTAGTTTTCGTGGGACTGCTCCAGGGCATCACATAGCTCTAGCGCTAAGCAACAATCTCTACCAAAGCCACGGGGCGCAACCTGAAGCAGCCCCGGCACAAAACAAGCACACCGCCACACTTATTTTCAGCGTTTCTGACGTTTCTGATTATCGGAAGTCGCGTAAGTCACGTGAATTTCAAACGTCCGACAATTACAATTTTATATTATATTGAGAAATTAAAGGCAAAAGTTAAGTCATAGTTGGAACTATACTGAGAACAAATTGGGTCTTGGCATGTGAAATTGAGCTAGTTGTTGTTGTTTAGCCCTCTGTCACTCCATCACTGGAGCATAGGGCCTCCGTCAATTTCCTCCATCTCACTCTGTTGGTGGCCAGATGTTTCGCCTCCCGCCATGTTGTCCCCACGTCCTTCACTTCTTTCTCGATCGTCGAAATTGAGCTAGTACTGTAGTTTAAAGTACCACTAATAACTTACTAGTACAATAGAAGCAATGTCTGATTTCCGGGAGGGCAAACGGGGCACGTACTTAGCCCCCCCCCCCCTTTTAAAGGGCCCTCCTCAAATTTCCTTCATTAGCATTTATGCTAAATATAACTGCCTCCGACTCTTAAAGTTGTACGTCGATCCCTGCAAAGAAGGGTCTATTTGTGAAACTCAAATTCTGCAAAGTTAGTGTGACCAGACATCCAGTTGTTGGCGGGACAGACAGTCTCGCTTTTTATTACAGTCCTTCAAAGTCCCGAAAAACGTGCCAGCGAGGATTTGTTGAGCACATAGGTGTCAATCGATATGAATGAAGGGTCTAGTTGTGAAACTCACAGTCTTCACAGTTAATGTGACCAGAAGTCTCGTTTTTGGCCGGACAGACAGTCCCACGTTTTGTCCCACTGGCCCGTGAAACAAAAAAAAAAAAAAAAAACACTCCCCGCTTCTCTGTTACAGTCCCTTAATGTCCCGAAAAACAGAGACAATATAAATGGAATAGAGATGTTACAAATTTTTTTGAATACTCTCTTTTGAAAACGTTAAAACTACTTTAAAATTATATCCGTATTGATCTTAGTTCATTATAGTTTGATACTATTCTAATTCTACTTTCGAACATCACTCGGAAAGCCCTCCTCCCTCCTCCTTACTACTCCACATTTCTGCATAGTAACCCCTCCCCCCACACACTCCAATCCATATTCACAAAAATTACAGCTGCATGTACCCTCCTCTCTCCCTTGCCAAGCGTGGCGTCATTTATAGATGGTCCCTGTGACAAAAATCTTTCGAATGAGTCTTTTCGTGGCAAATTTCCGTATACCTTGAAATTATTATTGGTATTAGATAATATTATTATATAAAATATATAAATATATAATTATTATTTTATTTTTATACATATATTTGATAACTCATGATAATGGCAACTATACACTTGTTATTTGAAAACAACTACAGCTGTACCAACCTTCCTCCCTTGTCAAGCGGGGCGTCATTTGTGGATGGCCCCTGTGATAAACTCATTCGAATGAGTCTTTTCGCGGCAAATTTCCGTTGTAACAAATTTCCGTATCCCTTAAAATTCCCTCTTGCCTTATAACAGATATGAAATATTATATCATTGAGAGGGAATGGTCTGATTTTTAATCTTGAAAATCTGGTCACATTATTCAAAGTATAACTAAGATATATAGGGTCGGGTTCTGTTCATTGGCGACTTCGTTCAATTGAATTTGATAATGTGGACAATGTGAGTTTTACAAATATACCTGTTTTTGGTACTGATTCATAAATATTATTTTGAAATATTATTTAATGAATTTATATCATTTACAATTAAATTCTAAAATGTTTATTTTTCCAGGTATACCGCGACCAACTCTCAAAAATTCTCATCCATGAAGAGAAAACCTGTTTGAATCCTCACATGCTGCGCATATGTATCAACACACTATCTTCATTTGTGTTAAACTAAAAAGTGTTTCGACTGAAGTTTTACATCATGAATTATTTAAGGTTATGAATGTGGTAGATTAAGATAATAACTCACCAAATTAGACGATAAACTTGAGGTGATGAATATTGGCGCGTCGAAAACTAGTTACAACCAAAATGTAGGTGTGAAATGTTTACTTAGCACCCGCGATTTTAGAGTCAGAAGACATATTTTCTCCAGCATATTAGAAGATCCATAGTTCAAAACTGTCATAGGAATCAAAGCCATCAATAATATTTTCTTCTCTTCAGATAAATATCAGTTTGGAGAAATAATGAATGTGGATAGAGTTTGTAATCTATAATTGGCAAACTAATTTTTTTAAAGTTATAATATGGCTTAAAAAGAATATTATAAAACTTAATTATGAAAGAATTATATAGCAATATTTGCTGAAAGATGCATCTATTTAGGGTTCGTCATTGAAAAAATATTTATAAATAGTTATAGAATTGTTTTTTGCTGGACTCTTTTTCATTTATATAGTTATTTAGTATTTATTTGGAGTTTAAAATTAATTTATGAACTTATTGTTATACCCGCTACATTTATGCATGTATTAAGTTGCCAATTACTTTAATTGCTATTAGTATAAGTGTAATAGTTTATTGATATCTTATAGTATTTTTTTTAGTTTAAGTATGTGTTTTTAATGACATTTTGTCGTAAAAGGCCAAACGTTGTGCAAACTACGATAAAAACATCAGTGTAATATGATCTGTTTTCTTAAAGTATATTTTTAAAAACTTGTATGAATTATTCATATTTTATCATTGTAATGTAAATTTCTATATCCTCCTGAGACTAAACATCAATTTAAATTGACGCCTTTTCTTTACTTTTCGGTAAATATGCAACTTTGTTTTGAACTTAAGAGCACTGAAATGGTTCGTTAGCCAAAGATCTGAAAATCCCTTTATATCCTTTGATACAGATTATCAGTCGTTTATTGCATGAAAAATGAAGCTGTACGAGGGTCCAAACGGAACGTTTTGGGGTGGTTTCAAAAAGTTTTTTTAGCATTACATTTCAGTGTAATTCTGCATTAAAAACAATGTTAGAATGAACTATCAATTAAGAAAAAGTTCAACGGCTTGTTTATCCCTCATCAAAGATTGAATTTTTTTTACAACTACTTTACTACTTACTTTCTTTTTTCATAAAATATACTTTTTACCACAGATATATATTTCTTTAAGAACATGTTTAAAAGAAGAATACGCTTGTAGGATTTTGCTGGGGTCTCAGGAGGATACATGTTGAAAATGAGTCAATGTTTGAATGATTTTTAATACCATTTTGTTGTAAATAGATACATAAACATTTGTATTCAGTTTTATTTCGATAATTTGAATGAAAAATTAAAAAAAAAAGTTATTTTGTGAATAGAATTTGGTGTGTGTGAATAAAGTTTTTCGATGTTTACTTTATTACTCTTAATTTTTATTACTTAGTTATTCACACTGAGAGATTGAGTTAATTAGTAAGATATATTTGCGTCACGTCAATTTGGCCGATAAGTTTTGGTTCAGAGAGCACAAAGTAATTTTTTCTTAAATAAAGAGAAAAATGAGATTTTTCTTATGTAAGATTTATTGAACTTAAGGAAATAATCTATTTCCACATTTCTAACTCTATTTGAAGGAACTTCTTATTATTAAAAATCCATTGTTAGACATATACTACTATATGAAGACACACGAAGAAAACGACGTTGTTTCTTGGTGCTATTAGTTTATAATTTAAATCTTAACATGTTTCGCAAGAAACGGAGGCCTTACTTTATACAAAAAAGGCTAACGATAGGCAAAATGTTATGTCCGGAAAGGGTTTTATAAGTGCATTTTTTAAGAATTTTTTTCCGGGCGACATTGCTTATAATAAAAGGATTTGAGGAGGAGGGAGGAAGGGAGGGGGGGGGGGGCAGGGGACTTTGAGCAATTGGAAGAGGATAGAGGGCAATCCACTAGTGAAACAATACGGAATAATAATATAAAAACAACTTTCAAATACGAATATCGAAATGGCTCTCAACTCTGGGGAAAGTGCCGAGTCTGCAAAGGCTTGACCGCCAATGTTACAGCCACCCCATTAGAGAAAAAAAAAATACTAATCGAAATATTTTTGTAAACTTGAGTTTGACAACTTCATACAAAATATATTGCTGAAAATGTGTACCAAAAAATTTTCAAATTAAAATTTATGTTTAAAATATCTCTTTTTCGCTTTTAAATCGAGTAAAAGAATTTATGCTATTCAATATTTGCCTTTCGAAATTTCTTATTATTCAATTATTATCGGGAGTGACTCCCCAGTTAATAAGGATTTGCCAGCAGATCTCCAGTATTATGATTTAACGAATGGATGATGTAGATTTTAAATCTTACAGGGGGCAATTGCGACGCCCGTCGCCAATAGCATTCGTGCAGCTCTAGTGCGAAGATAATTCTTAATCAACTTCAACTAAATTCCTCTGAAAACAAAAAAAAACAAAAAACCGTACGAAGATTTGTCGTGGTTCAATGCTCTAAAGTCGCATGCAATGCATTGTTTGCTCGTCTATACGTTGGCCTCACCCCTCTCGTAATTGCAAGACATTGTCGCAAACAGTCCATGCGTAGCTTTCATTTGATTGAGATCGCTTACAGCACTAAAATGTATAATTTGTAGAGTGGCTGGGATTCCTCCTATCTGGGGAGAGTGGCGACAGGCAAAGAATGCAGCCTCCATCTCATTGGCCCACAAATTCCCCCTTTCCCTCCCAACTATCTCATATTTGTCAAATTTGTTGTCAAACGCTAGAGTTCTTCTCATAAATATAAAATATAAATATCGTTAAGTGTCACTCCGTTATGTAACGGTCTATATAAGTTATGGTTTATGGAATTACGATATTTATATTCTTATATATTTCGGAATGTATTTACTAGCGATTTTTTCTCCGGCGGCCAAATATTAGCTTCATTTCCAGATAGTAAGGCACCATTGAGCGATCACTATTACTGTTTTGCACTAACCGGAAAGAAGCTTGGAGAACAGATGTTGCCAGTCTTTCGAATTTGACGGCGCTTTTATGTACTTGTACGAAGAAAAATCGTTCTTTTATTTGGACTCACTAGTTCCACTCATAGTACCAAAAAAAATTTATTTTCCCTCTCCTTTATTGGCTTTTTACTGCAATTTTTAATACCGAACCATCGTTAAAACAGGGTGGTTAAAGCCTTTTCACACGGTATTCTTTGTGCACGGAACTGCTCGGACAGGGTTGTCCACCAGCAAAGATTCTGACGTCACACGTTCCTGGAGTGGTTGTTGTGAATAATACTTATCGCTAGTCTTGGCGCATTTTTTCAATTTTTCAATATTTTTACAAATTTCTATCACGTGTAGGATTTGGTTGGTATACATATATTTTCAGGCTCGTGTGCTTGGTCAGAGACCCAGGGTCAGAGAGCTTATAATCCTTCATCATGTTAGACAGACACAACACACACACGCACACATACGTGACAGATGCTGCCATCTATCGCGCGCCATTTCCACAATTTAGACAAGTCCCTGAAGGGGAGGGAAATAGTCTCCAGGGACCTGTACGTGTACGTGGGAAAATGTGCAATGGCCATTCACAGGACTTTCGGTCCCAACAGATTACACGAGCACGTACTCTGCATATTCGGTGGGTCTTCAGTGGTACCGAGACTCAACCGCGAGACCTTACGATAACGAGATCGAGATCTTATCCACAAGGCTCCCCACAAGCTGATTTAACAAGGAGTAATAACTACAAAAATCAACATTGGCGAACATTAGGGTGGGCCGAAAAAAACTTTTTATTTTATTTCGGATCGCTATAGTGCGGAAAAGTTGCCATTGGTAAAGACATGAAAAATGCACGAATTATTATTTTTTATTACCATATCTTCCGTTCGCGCAATGCCTTCAGAGTTGGCGAATTTTTTTTAAATATCCTATTTTCCTATATCATGAATTAACTACTCAAAGTATGTAAAATCCAAATATTACAGCACTTATTAATAATAAATGCTATAATATATAGTATAATAAGTTATTATACATTTGTGTCAGATCTTCAAGACCACTCAACGTAGTATAAAATTAGGAAAATTCGTATTTTTTTGCTAAATTTCAAAGTTTTAACTTTTTGTAAATTTTAATCATACAACATGATATAGGAAAGCAATTAAAATAATATATAGGGTTTAAAAAAATTATGAAAAATTACGGTTTTTGACAATTTTTGCCAATTTTGATGGCATTGCGCGAACGGAAGATATAGTCATAAAAAATAATAATTAGTGCATTTTTCATGTCTTTACCAATGGCAACTTTTCCGCACTATAGCGATCCGAAATAAGATAAAAAGTTTTTTTCGGCCCACCCTAGCGAACATAAAGTCGATTTTTCTCCATTTGGCAAACTCGATTTTGCCAACAAGACGTCAGAGCTATACTTGATGCTGATTGGCTACCTATATCTCTCTGCAAAACCGGTTTACCGATTGTCGCGTCACCATGAAAAATATGGAATCATAAAAAACAAACTCGTCTTTTGACCATGGTTCGTTACCGTGGCTCGTTATCGTCCTTCGTTTTGACCATGGCTCGTAATTTAGAACCTTGAACAAGAGACGAGTTTCTATTTTATGATTCCATTCTTTTTCGAAAAAAAAAAAGAAAATCGTCACTAGACCAGGGTTTTAAATTACGACTCGTATTTAGCTGTGTTGGCCGCTATTGGTCATAATTATTGTAAATTAGAACCCTGGTCAAGAGACGAGTTTGTGTTTTATAATTATTTGTTATGATTCTATGTTTTTTTATGATTCCATTATTTCCCCTCCTTCTTGATGTCTCAATGTTTGATAACCAATAGTCCTCGTGTAGCTCTAGTCCAGTGGTGGCGCTAGGAATTCCCCGACAGGTGGGCTAGCTTACCCCGACGGGGGGGCTTCGGTATAATTCAAAATTAAAGTTTTTTTTAGCATATTCATTCTCGAATTGGCCAAATATAACCAACAATCAACATCAAACGGTAAAAACTTCGCACGGTTATTATAAATATTCAAAATAATTCACAAATGAAACAAAAACACAACCTAAAAAATTTATAAATTTATTAATACCTTTGTTCAATTATAAAATTCGATTTCAAACTATCTTTTTAAAGCTAAATGTGCTACGATTCAGATTTTTTTTCAACTCTATACAAATCCTCAAAAATTTCCACAAAACAAACAGTAGGATGCTTTGCCAAATAATTTTTTAGGGATGCACATTTTGCCAAAAGGGGTACAAACATGACTCTAAAATTTTCCAATGGACTAAAAACGTCTAGTTTTACCAGTTTTTAGAAGTATGAAGCCCCATTTTTCCTTATATAAACTAATTTAGGCTAAAATTACTACATGTTTTAGCGCTCTAATTATTCCCTAATGTTGGTAAATTCAGCTAGTGCTAATTCCTTTACGAAACTGTACAGTTATTGGACGACTAAATCGATGTGAATTTAGTCTAAGTTTCTTCAGATTATATTTTTTTGTATCATTATCTCCAAAATACCGTGGTAGTATTGTACACATGGAATGAAAACCTTTAGAATATGAAGAATTAAAGAATTGGAATCTCTGTTAAAGTTGGCTTTGACTTGAGCTTCCGTCTTAGCCCATTTTGAAAAAGTTTCAAATGTTTTAATTATTCAAAGGAATAGTTGTTCAGATCATTTAATGTACAGTCGATTATTCTTCGAACGCTGCATGGTCTAAATAAATTGTCAAAATAGGGCATTATTTTACTTTGATTAGTTCATAAGAGTCATTAAACTGAGTGTTATTTCAATGTTTAGAAAAAAAGAGCCATACTCATTATTTACACTTTGACAATTGAGAGTAATAAAACAATTAGGATTTTAATATTTTATATTAAAAAAAACGTACAAAATTTGGAAGCAGTTTTGAAAACAACATTTAAAGGGATTTCAAATTGCGTAGTATTTTTTACGTGCGGAGACGAGCACAAACAACAAATGTACTGCTTTTTCTTCAATTTTAACTCAAAAAATATCAATAATCGAGGAAATCCATTATTTTTAAAATAAAAAATAAGTATTAAAATACTTCCAAAAAAATCCAATAAAATTAATTGAGGTTAAACTTACCACAAGTAGTGTGTTCCCTTACATTCTTATTATTTATTCTGACGAAAAAGCAAATCTTTTAAAAGTGCACTAAGTAAATCCGTTCGGAAGAAATCTCTTAGTGGTAATGAACCCTCTTGCGAAGGAGGCTATGCACCCCCCACGAAAAGTTCCCCGAACCCATAAATTTGTCAGTAGTGGGGTTTTGTTTTCCCAGCGTTTAGAGGGTTTCAACAGCTATCCCCCCTCCCTGTTTGGGGTGGTGTTACGATGAAAGAGAAGTTACATTTCGCCGCTTAGGGTTAGGGGTAAGCACTCAAGGCCAATTGAAGAATTGTACGAACCACGACTTGAAATGACAATTTTTGGAAAATGCGAAACAGTGTTGAGTTTTGAAACCGTTGAAAAGGGTTTTTTTCCAACTCAAATTTTTCCGATATCGTAAGTTAGTTTTACCCCGACGAAATTTAAAATTTCCCCGACGGGGGGGCTAGCCTTCCCCGACAGGGGGGGCTTGAGCACCCCTAGCCCCACCGCTGCCGCCGCCCCTGCTCTAGTCTAGTGCGACGATAATTCAAAATCAAAATGTTTGATACGATACATTCGAATTATTCATTCAAACTACAGACCACTCCGAATAGCGAGCGTAATTTTATAACCCCCCTGAATATAAAAATAAAAACGTTTGTTTTGATTCAGGTGTCCATTTATCGCTTCATGATAGTCGTTACGTCATGCTTAATGTAAAAAAGTATTTTAATGTAAAAATTTTAAGCAAACCAAATGAGTATAAAGTTACCAAGCTTATTTTAGCTGCGTTGTAACAACTAATGATGTTAAAAATAAGCTGCCATTGGTGTTCTCAACTATAAACAACAAGCACGACTGAAATAACGCATAACATTACAAATTTGGAGATAAATTAATTATAAATTTATACTTATGAATAGCTCCTTAATTAAAAATAGTTCGGGTGTTAGGTATTACGACTTTTTAATGTGTAAAATACTAAGTTTTCCAAACAATATAG